>CM067369.1:146257640-146555140 GCA_034401795.1 Chaetoderma sp. LZ-2023a
CCGTATATGTCTGAGATAAAGACCTGTCCAAGTTATGGGGCTATAATCCGGGACAGAGTCAAGATGCACACTGATGACTCCCGAGTCGAGCGAACACAGTAGTGGGCGCCAATAGGGTCATTTTGGCAAGGGGCCATAGCCCCGCATAGACCGTACCATGGAGGCAATGCCAGCTAGACACATTGCAGCAAAGGCCCTCGCGTAGATCATTCTTTGACGTCATTTTAGCTGAGAGGCCCTGCGCAGATCGTACTAGACAGGTCATCCACCCCACGGGTACCTGGGCGCCAGACTGCTCCACCCTCCTGGCAAGTGACAGGTTACACCGTCTCACATACAGACCCTCCTGCTTCCCAAATAATCACTTTTCATGACCTCTGATCACAGGAGGCATGACTCGCAATACGAACGCTTGCCATGGCTTGACTGTACATTGAGCCATCTTGACCACTCATAACCAGTAACGGGTTGAGGAGCTAACATGATCAGGATGCCTGGCCAGCGACCCAGTCGATAGTGATCACCATCTGAGCTCATGCTCATGGCAACCGATGGTCTGATCCGTACCTATCTGCTGACAGAATACAAACTTTGACCGCTTTCCCCGGCCTTGCCTGCAGGCCATCTCTAGCAAACACAGCAAACTTCTAGTCTGCCAGAGATGTCCTGGGTGTGGACTATCATCCACGTACCATGCATACCCACTTACTGAGACAGACTTACCCTAAGCCTCAGCAGCCTGAACATGGTGCCGACTAGACGGTACCATAGTAGGATGTTAATTCATCCTTTGTTAGACACGGAGGCCTTCAGTATCTCCTCTGCACTATAGGAAGCTGTTTCTTACGTGTCCCCGGACCCTCGTGGGCCCACTGCCGCCTGTTACTGTAAACCTTTGAGGAGCCTATCCCTCTCTGATCGCAGTGCTTCCTACGTTGGCAAGGATAACTAACTACTAGGTATCAGAAGATAAACAGGAAATGTGTGTGACACCACACCCTGGCCATCACCGCTCAGAAACCCCAATAGTTTCCCAGGGTCGGATCAGTCCATGGTGCGGATAGGGACATCCAAACAATTAAGAAGCCATAAGGCGTAGTGGAACATGAAGAGAGACAATAACTTTATAAATATGAGGCCCTATAGGTCTATTGGCCAATTTAACACAACCTTGCCAGTGTACAGGGCTAGATTACCGTACGACCGGAAAAGAGGTGTACACTATATGTCTCCCGATGAAGAAATTGTCTCTAATCATATTAAACCTATCCCATCGAGCTGAATAGAAAGGTTTAGTCGGTAGCGTGTCGGGCTAAACAGAGTTAATAGCACGGACAGCGACCATAGTGAAACATGACGGTGGGGGAAAAAAGTGATGCATATATAAATGCTGCTATAAATTATTTCCTAAATGCACTGCGGTCCTAAGTTTTCTATAAATAAACAAAGCATATCAACTGATGGCTACTTGCCATATACCTAACTAACCAGTTACAGAACGGTGACAGTATGTGAATTGATTAGAGCAGTAATAATATAGGTTGATAGACCTAATACAGTGCGGTTAGTAAAACACCTTACAGTAAACAAGGATAAATATGAACAGTAATAATAAAGAACTTATAACTTGCGGTCCTAAGACTGGGAAGGTGCCTGTTAGTTATTGGTAAATTTTGCAGAGGAAAATACGGTAATTAAGGAATAATTAAACGAGTAACTAATGAATAATTAAAGATGTAATTAAAGATATATCATGTATAGTTACTTGAATACCAAGTAGCCATTCTTAGTTGCGGGCTACTATGTTACTGAAATTGAGACGTCACTAGAACTGTGACGTGAGTCGACACGTTGTCTCTGCATGCTGATGCTCCGCAAGACAGAATTCTCGTATGTTGTTCCAGGATGGTAGTGGTACGATCTCAGGACAGTATAACACAGTTATAAGTAAAGTCTACTGAATAACTAGTAAGTTCTACACAAAAATACTGTAGATATGAAAGTTCCTGTTATAACAACGGTGAGTTGTAATGTTAAAATAACCCATTAACAGAGAGGGTTATTGATACAGTTGTAATTAAGATATACTTATTTAAGCTTAACTGTGTGGGGTGCATCAAATAGCTCTTGTGGCGCACTGAACAAAGCTTACTTGGCTGTGGTCAAAACGTTAAACTATCAAACACGACATGCAGTGTGGTGGTTGAATATCCACTTTTCGGCGTGGCTGGCAGTTTCGGTGAGTTATCCACCGAGGAACATCGCTGGCTCTACGTCATGTAGAATTACATACCCGGACCGTAAGGGTCCACCGTTAAATAGTTCCTATTCAGTTAGTGATTAAACAAGAACAGATTACACTATGATGATCTAATTCATGGTGCGGTGGCCCGAAAGCTGTTGTGGTCCGAGCTGAACTGGAAGTTGTGACGTACCGAGATTATGCTGAATTCAGTCATCAGTGCTCCAGTTATTCAGTCAGGATCCCGTGCTTGGGCAGCTCCTGACTGGTCGGCCCCCAGCCGACGACGCTCTCGATTTGATGAAATAATCCCCCTTTATACTCTCTGCAACATCAGAAAATGGCTGCTTCAACCAATGAGAATTAGCTGATCCAGCCAATTAGCGTGCTGGAAACCTGTGACGTATACACATCTATCTAAATATTATGATAGATATAGATGCGTAGATGACGTAGTATGTCACGTGTACGCAAATCAATGATTATTTAGCTATATATATATACATGCGATTGCAACGTTACAGAAACGTTTTGAGAATAATTTAACGGAGAAAGACGGTGATAACTCAGCTATTTCTGAACCGATCTTAAAACGGTTTATAGATTTAAGAAGCCCATCGAATTCTGGTGTTGATTGATACCGGATTCAACGGAAACAAATAATTATTAAGAATTAATAGGTGCACACTAAAAGCGCGCTCTTGGACGTACTACACATGCTCTGTCAATACAGCGACTAGCACACATGCGCGCTACGCATTTTAATGAACTTAGTCGTTTTTGTATGACAAAATTCCTCCCGTATAGGCTTATACACGCTTATAGCTCTACCCAGGGGGGCCTGCTTTATGGAACGAATCCAGGATGGATGGCACGTACCCAGCTTAGCTGGTATGGCTCGTACCTGACCGGTCGATCCGTGATACATTCCGGGCTCGCACGGCCCCTCCCATAGAAGTTGCATTAGGAAAGTCCGGATGTGGAAGGTCTAACTTTAAATTAGTTTATTACTCCCAGATGGCCATCGAGGAGTATCCAAAATTCTGTGGAAGTCGAGGATGTCCTACCACCGCGGATGTGCTGGGATCCGTAAGACACTGGTTGAAGTGAAGATCACAGTAGGTCAGCAGTTACATCCGTCATCCTGATGCTCCAGAGGTCCTGCTTCCACACCGGCGATGCTCCTGATCCTCGATTTTTCACCCCTTTTATACTCGCTGTGACGTCAGAGCTGGGCGCCTCAACCAATCATTGGCCGAGCGCCAGCCAATCAGTGTGCTGGTATACTAGTGACGTATCGACCCCGTGTACAAATCACTCTGTATTTAGTTTAGTGTATACACGCGATTACGACATTATAGCAATATTCCAAGTATAATTTAGCGGGGAGCTTCGACGATAACTCAACCATTTCTTGGCCGATTTTAAAATGGTTTACAGTTCTAAAAAGCTCGTTTTATTCTGGTCCTGATCGGTACCAAGAACAACGAGAACGGATGAACTATACACATTTACGAGTACCTACTCAGTACACCATAGGCATGCACTAGCTTCCAATTCTGAGACATGTTGTCAGGGAAGCTCTGACGTGCGCGCATGCGCACCACACGTTTTATCGGACAGCCAATGTTTGATGAAAACCTCTCTCATAGGGTTTATGTACACGCACAATCCTACCCAGGGGGGGGGGGGCGTGCTTGGAGCAAATCTGGAGTGGCCTTTCCGTAACCAGCTTTGCTGGGACGGTCAGTACCCATCTGGTCGGTCCGCGCTACACCAGCCTTCTGTTGTAGGGAAGTCGGGTGTGCTGCGTGATGCTGGCGTACTGCACAATGGGCACATCCAGGTTTCCAAGCTGGGGAATGCCGAGTCTGTTGCCTTGCGGAAAAGTAGTGTTGCGGTGGCCGTTGAACTCACTGCACTCATGCGATAGGGAATGTTGCGAAATATGAGTCTCTACCTTTTTCTGTTACACAAGTTAGGTGCATGCTGCTATATTGTTGGTAACGTACCTAGTTGGTGACGCCTATGCTGCTCGTTGTAATGTGGTGTAGAATGTCTCCGTTATACCTTTTATAACCGGACGTATATGTAGTATTCGCGCATTGAACAATTGACGTATCCATCTGTGAGGGCAAGTGTGTTTCTGATGCTCCTATCTTTCTGTGTCTTGGTGCAATGTTCTGACTGCTCACGGTGGGGCTTGGTAGGGCGTTTGTGGTCGGGGTTGCCCTTTGGATGGGGATGGACACGACGGTTGGTACTCTGTCATAGTTTTTAAGTACTGGGAATATTCGAGCTGAAACTCTACTGAGCAGGCTGCTTCCCCCACCCACCATCAGCTGGAAGGGATGTGTCTGTGGTGCGGGATGATCCCTCCTCTGAAACAACAGACTCTCTCATATCTGAAGATTGACAATCAGCAGACGATGAGTGGAGTGTGAAAAGGATGGGACTTGTGATGTCCAAACTTGGTGCAGATATAAGGGACGCCAGCTTGAGTGGGGGTGGTGTTGCTAATGTATGGGGTGCAACATGGAGTGGGGGTGGTTTCACGATTTTGGGACTTTAAGGGGAAGTGCACCGACTTGTGCGAGTTTCCTGAGGTCTCATCTACCCTCTTCACTTACATGCTATTTATTATATGTTCCACCCCACTAGATGTCTTGTCCGGGACGGCCTCAGCGTCTGCTTGTGGCAACTCTATAATTGGGGTAATAGAATGAAGTGGGTGGGAATGGGAAGAGGTTGGAGGAACAACTTTTCCATCCTTCGCCATGGACAGCGCAAATGGAAAAGCCTTCAGATGCGACAGATAGACCCGTACTGAGGAGGGAGGGGAGAATACGTATCTCATCATCGTCCACAGTGTCAGTCATACGTTCACCAGACTCCTGGCTTGGTAGGAGAAGCTTTGAACTGGCATCGCAGTGCTCAGGACTAACATAGGGAGTACATGTTTCCGCAGAAACATTCGTCCCAGTCCGAGCTCTGGTACTGGGTTATCACTAACACAATGTTCAAGTCCATCGAAGTGGTTGACTTAGGTTAGCCCACCCGAGGCACGGATATGGTAGGTCAAACTTCTTACTTACTACCACATAGGGGCCTTTCCACTGCTAACTCAGTTTACTCGGCACGTTTACAGAACGTCGCATATCCTGAATCCACACACATTTTTCTGCCTCATATGGGTCTCCATGCACTCGCTGGTCATGCCACGTTTTCTGACGGCCCTGTGCAGTGGATAGACATTCTCTTACTAACTCTTGGGCCTGTTCTATCCTTTGCCGCATGAGCTCTATGTAAAGAGAGGATACATTTTTTCTCCTGGTATTCTGGGCATGGCCAGATCCAAGGGTAGGGCTAATTCACGACCCAACATTAACCGAGTAGGGGTATAACCCATGCTGGAATGTACCGAAGTTAGATATGCCATTAGCACATATGGGAGTCATAGATCCCAATCTGACAATCAAGGTGTGTTTCCTTAGTCAACATCACTGAGAGAGTTTGGTTGAATCTCTCTACCCTCCAGTCACTATGCGGATGGTATGGGGTTGTACATGTTTTGACTATATGAAACAATTTGCAGAGCTCGGAGATCAGCCGGCTCTCAAAATTACTTCCTTGATCGAAGTGCAGTTCTTAGGGCATATCGAAGTGGCAGAACACATTGCTAGACAGGACCTCAACTAATGTGGATGCCTCTTGGTCCGGTAAAGTGAATGCTTCTACCCACTTCGTGAAATAATCTTGCAATACGAAGATGTACTTGTTTCCTTCATCCGTCGTATTCAAGGGTTCGAGCACATCAATAGCCACTCGTTCCCACGGTGCACCGACAATTTGAATTTGAAGTGGTGCAGAGTGGTGCTAGCCAACAGCACGTCTTTGGCATGGGACACATTTGGCGACCCATGCCTTTATGCTATCCTGTATCCCAATCCAGTGGAACCTATGTTTGAACTGTTCCGCAGTTCTCTCTACAGGTAATGTCCAGCATTGTCATGAAGTTGCTGTAATATGACGATCTTATAATGCTCAGGAATTACTATCTGGTTGTTGATGTAGAGGACACCTTTATGTTTATGGCACTCCCCAAACCTCTGACAGTAATATTTAGCCATTGCGAAAAGTGTGCTAACAGATTCCTTAGGAGGACATACACCCTCCTGGATCCATGCATATATTTCTCATGTTTGCGCATCTGTTGCTTGTTCAAGAACGACTGTCTCCGGATCCCACTCCGCATTTTAGCTTGGGGAATATCGGAGACGGCTGTGTTGCATGTGTCACAGTGGTGGTTGCTTCATATTCACCCTCGAGCCCAATACTGCTCAAGGCATCAGCATTTCCATGCAGCTTGCCGGGTCTATGAACAACATTGAAATTAAAGGCCTGCAGGGATTCTTGCCACTGCGCTACCTGGCCCTCCGGATTTTTTAGGTTTCTAAGCCAGTGTAACGAGGCATGATCTGTACAGAGTGTAAATGGGTGGCTGGACAAAGTGTTTGTAATATTTGACAAAATACAGTGCAGCCAGTAATTGCCTCTTCGTGGTTGCATAACGTTTCTCTGTTTTGTTCAGAGTACGTGAACCATAACCCAGTACCTGCTCCATTCCATCTTCTGTGACCTGAGATAGAACTGCACCTATTGCGTAAGCAGATGCATCAGTGTCTAAGATGAAATCGAGGTATGGGTTAGGATGAGCAGGAATTGGTGCGGTTATCAAATGTTCCTTCAACACCCCGAAGGAACCTTCCCACTCACTCGTCCACTCGAATGGTCAATCTTTCTCTGTGATCTGGAATAACGGGGATGCAATCTCACTAAAGTGATGGATGCATCAGTGATAATACTGGCAGAGACCGAGGAAACTTCTCGTATCCGTTACTGAAGTGGGGGTCTGCCATTCTGCTACTGCCTTTGGTTTGGAAGGTTGTGTGGCTAGTCCATCCCACGGAAATTACATGTCCCAGGAAGTCAACACGCTGTCTAAAAAGATAACACTTCTTGTGTTTGAGCTTGAGGTTTGCAGTATGGAACCACATAAGTACCTTGTCCAGATTGGACAGGGTCTGTTCAAAAGAAGAGCCAAAGACGATTACGTTGTCGATGTAACAGAGACATATTTCCCACTGCAGGGTAGTTAATACCTGGTAAATGAGACGTTCAAACATTCCGGGAGCATTGCACAAGCCATAGAGCATCTTGCATCATTGGAAAAGACCATCCCGACAGACGAAAGTGGTCTTCTCCCTGTGAGCCTCATCCATGGCTACCTGCCAGTATCCACTAGCTAAATCCAGGGTACAAAACCACAGGGTTCCGGACAAGGAATCTAAGGCCTGATCTATTCGATGAAGCGAATATGCGTCTTTGATGCTTAGATCATTAAGCTGGCGGTAGTCGATACAAAACGGCAAATATCCATCCTTTTTGCCTGCTAGTACTATGGGACTGGCCCAGCGGGATACTGAGGGCTCTATAATGCTTGTCTGCAACATGTTGCTTACTTGTTGGTGTGTTTCCACTTCCTTCTGAATGGGGAGACGTCGAATGGGCTGTCGAACTGGGCAATTATTTCTGGTATCGATGGAGTGCCGTACGAGGTGAGTTTCTCCTAGATCCATGTCTCCTGCAGAGAAACTCTCCCAATATTTATGTAGAATCCGCCATACATCACGTTTGTGAGATTGTGTTAGACCAACTGAGGCGCGCACATATAAGTCATGCAAGTGTTCAGGTAAATCATCCTCAGAAGGTGTTGGTGGTGTAAGTGCGGTGGGTGTCTCCAGTGACATCACATCCACCACGTGGCCACAACGAGCACCTGGGACTAGTATTATTGGGTCCGCTGTTCCATTGAATACTTGGAAAGTATGTGATCCTTGTTGGTGGTGTCTATGATCATTCGCGGACTAGCGCATTGGGAGGCAATCATGTATTTGGGGCCTGGTTCCGTTGCTTCCTAGCTGTGATGCGGTGCCCCATAAGATCTGTAGAAGCTAAAATCACCACACATTTATCGTAGTGATGATTCCGGTCCAAGGGGGAGCCGACGGCCGTGTATGTCTCGTTCCTGTTGTCCGCAATGTATAATGGCTTCACTGGCACTGAGGAAATCAGAAGCTAACAGGGCATCGTCTTGAATAGAGGCTATTACACCTCGCTGGATGAGTTGAATTTCCTCTATTTGCATAATGAGGTTTACTGTACCAGCCACTGGAACATCGGATCCGGTAGCTGTTTGGAAAAAGATGTTGGTGGGCCTAAGGGGTGGCTTTTTATCAGGTGGGATGCTCTCATATAAGTGCTTGTTGAAAACGGTGATGGAAGCTCCAGGGTCTACTGAATAGGCAAGCACACCTATATACTATTTTACGGTGCGCTTGCGGAAGAGTCTCCAATGACACCGCTTGCCGAATTGCTTTAGGTGCAGTGTCATCCTGTATATAGCCAGCTTGTTTCTGAATAGCTCCCGTGAGTGCGATTGGTGGCTGAGTGACGAAAGGGCCAACTCGTCATCGCTGCTGCTGTAGGTGCTTAGGCAATGATGGAGCTGGGGGTAGCAATGGCGGTGTAACTGATGCAGGAGGGCTGTACTGTGTGTTCATATAGACAGCAGTTTTGGAAGGACTAGTGAGGTGGCGAGAGAGGATTGCCTGCACCTGCCACTTGGGACAATGCATCATTGGATGTTTGGTAGATGTGCAAAAGAAGCAATGGCGACGCTGTTGTTTGCCGTATTGTGTATGGTGCTTCTTCTTGCAGATCCATGATTCTGAATGTTGACTGTTATCCGTGTTACTGTTACTGCTTCTGGATGCGGTGGGTGATGCTGATAGGAGCTATGCATTGCATACCACCAAAGGGCACCAGGTATTAAGTGATTTGGTGGGGGGGGGTCGTGGTGCTTGTAAAACATTGTTTCAGTGGAGGTGCTACAACCAACCACTGCCGTATTGCATATGAAAGGTCTGTGAGATGCGTTTTTTGCAGGGTCACAACTTTTCGCAATGGGGGTGGGGGTGGGGTGGGGGTGGGGGTGGGGGTGGGTGGGTGGGGGTGGGGGGAGTTGACGGTGCTGCGGATGCAGTATGCATCGTACACACCAACCTATGTGAAGCCGGGTGCATGATGTTGTGTACTGTTGCAGAGGAAGCATTCTTGGTGTTTGTAGAAGTATCCACCTGACATTGCTATCTGGAAACTGTAGTTGAGCCGGGTTGCAGGAATAAGCACTGAAGTGACTCTGTAATCAGTGCCTGTTTGAGCTTAATGGTGGCTCTGGCTACGGCGTGTGTCAGTCAGCTTTAGGAGTGGTGGAAGGAGGTCGGTGAGGGAATCGTTCCTTCCAGTGGCCTGGCTGACCACATCCGAAACATGCATTGGGTGGCTTTGTATGCGGATTTAAGTTACTTGGTGCTGATCGTGTAGTCTGCTGTGTGGCGACAGTGGTGCTGAGCATTGTGACTAAATTGGTGAATGCTGAGATTTGTTTTGTTATCTCTTCTAACCTATCGTGCATATTCTGTCTATTGTTGTTGTTGTGCTGGTTCCCGCATCCTGGGGCATTGCTGTGGCTTCCCCGGTGGGACTGGCCACGCCCCCTTCCTCTGGGAGCGTGATTCTGACTGGTGAGGTGTTCATTATTACGCGGTGCTGTGTTTTTAAGGCTTGTTGTTGATGCTGGTGTGGATTCAGAGGCGGTGTCAGTCGCGATAAGGATGTGAGCATTGTTCAACTCGTTGACCGGGTGTAATTGAGGACGATTGGCTTTCTCACACTCTAGGAAACTTTCTATTCTGACTGTCATTGCAGTCAGGGATGGAAGATTGTTCCAAAAGAAATAACTTTTCTTTAAGAGCGGGCTCACTGCTTAACGCGTCGATGAATGTGTCGAGATGAAGGTGCGTGACTCACTCGTGATTTGTGCTGGGGTACGCGCGTGTGACGAGTCACCAGATGCGACTGGCCAATTCTGGTAGGGTTTCCTCGGCGCATCTCCGCAGATTTTTTGTTGTAGACGACTTGTTTCACCGAGGACCATGTCCCCGAATATTTCCCACAACACGCTTTCCAGCTCTGTATCGGTTTGTGTATTATCCGACCCCAAATCTGCCAGGACCTGAAGGGCCTTGCCTGACAGTTTTGCGGCCAGATACTCTCCCATTTGTTGATCTGTCCACCGGTTGGTACGGAATTCCTGACAACATATCAACACGGATACTCACCAATCAGCGAGAGGACATTCCGCGATGCCTCGCAGGTGGGTACCCATTACATTACCTTGTCGGACATCCACGATATGCAACTACCATCTCAGCCTTCTCGTGGTCATCCACAAGAAAGACCCCTATGGGGGCATCATATACCTTCACACCCAATGCGTTAACCGGCACCATCAGAAGGTGACTCGTGGCTTGCCCCATATGCACAGTGTCGCTTATCACCACCAATCAGAACTTCATCTCCATACTACCCTTCAGTACCACAATATGAGCATTGGGATACGGGACCGCCATCCACATATAGTGT
This sequence comes from Chaetoderma sp. LZ-2023a, assembly GCA_034401795.1. Classification (NCBI taxonomy): domain Eukaryota; kingdom Metazoa; phylum Mollusca; class Caudofoveata; order Chaetodermatida; family Chaetodermatidae; genus Chaetoderma; species Chaetoderma sp. LZ-2023a. The sequence goes on from CM067369.1 coordinate 146,268,430, forward strand.
AGCCTAGCGTATTGCGGTCCTAGTATTTTATATGAGATAAACAAAACAAGTAACTAGGATGGCTGCTGCCATATACATAACTAACTATCACAGAATTGACAATAATTAAGGTCACCTGACCTTACGGTACTGGTTAGTCATCAGCACAAAACAAGGATAATATATACAATAAAAAGATATACTATAAAATGTGGTCCCAGACGACCGGTCGACACCTATTAGTGTATATGTACATGTAAATGTAACAAGAGGTCCAAGGGGCCTGTGTCGCTCACCTGGAGCACCCTCAATTTTTGTCAAAATTGTTGGTGGATGGTTTAGCAGTCTTTTAAATGAGTTTGTGGACATTTTTGCAAGTGCAATATGGCCGCCAAACACACTACATTTTGATTGGCCCACGGCGCGCATGTTTTTTTTGATGGATCAACTTCCCTTGGACAAATTTCGGCCTGATGCCTTCAGCGGTTCTGGAGGAGTAATTTCCGTGAAAACCAGGTCATCCAAGATGGTCGCCGAACCATTTGGTCAATCAAGTCCTCTTGAACAAAATTGGCTTACCTCTTGGCCTAGATGAAGATTCCCTAAGTGGTTTCGGAGAAGATTTTTAAAGACATTTCCTGAAATTGGCCGAAATCCAAAATGGCCGCTGGGCAAATTGGCTGATCGGGTTCATTTAAACAAACTTGGATCCTTATGCCCTAAGGATGCTTCCTGCCAAATATAATTGAAATCGGCCTGGTAGTTCTCGAGAAGACATTTTAAATTCCCCATTGCTTTAGCATGGGAGCGTTTGACGAGAAAATTATGCAAGATGGCCGCCAAACTGTTAATCCGACAGTTTCAAAGATTGCAAATTTGAGCTCAGAATACCCAAAAACATATATTAAACCAATTTCGGCCTCAAAATCCATCAAATAAAAAAATCCAATATGTCCGCCAAACACGCTACATTTTGATTGGCCCACGGCGGCCATGTTTTTTGATGGAGCAACTTCCCTTGAAGAAACTTTAATGTCCCTTAGTCCCTAATCATATCTCCCAAATTTTGGCCTGATCCATTCATCGGTTCTGGAAGTCGTTTTCGGGAAAACTAGGTCATCCAAGATGGCTGCCGAACCATTTGGTCAATCAAGTTGTCTTCAACAAACTTGGCTTACCTCTTTCCCTAGATGAGGTTTCATAAGTTTTGAATCGACTCCCCCAAGCCGTTTCGGAGAACGACATTTCTAAAAATTGGCCGAAATCCAAGATGGCCACCGGCCAAATTGGCTGATCGGCTTCGTTTGAACAAAATGAAATCTCTATCCCATAAGGATGCGTCCTACCAAATATAATTCAAATCGGGCCAGTAGTTCTCGAGAAGACATTTTAAATTTCCCATTGCCTTAGTATGGGAGCCTTTGGCGGGAAAATGATCCACGATGGCTGCCAAACCGTTTATCCGACAGTTTCGAAAATTGAAGACCCAAAAACCTATATAAAACGAATTTCGGCCTCAAAATCCATCAAATAAAAAAATCCAATATGGCTGCCAACACACTATATTTTGATTGGGCCACTGCGGCCATGTTTTTGGGCGAATCAACTTCTCTTGAACAAACATTAATCGCCCTTAGTTGCTAATTATACATGTGTATCACAAATTTCGGCCTGATCGCTTCAACGGTTCTGGGGAAGAAGTCGTTTTTGTGAAAACTAGGTCATCCAAGATGGCCGCTGAACCATTTGGTCAATCAAGTTCCCTTGAACAAACTTGATTCAGCTCTTACCCTAGATCATATTTCGTGAGTTTTGAATTGATCGCTCAAATGGTTTGGAAGGAGAAGATTTTTAAAGACATTTGTAAAATCGGCCGAAATCTAAGATGGTCGCCGGCCAAATTGGCCGATCGGGTTCGCTTGAACAAACTTGAATCTCTATGCCTAAAGGATGATTCATGCCAAATATAATTGAAATCGGTCTAGCAGTTCTCGAGGAGAAGATATTTTAAATTTCCCATTGCTTTAGTATGGGAGAAAATGATCCAAGATGGCCGCCAAACCGCTTATCCGACAGATTCGAAAATTGCAAATTTAAGATCAGAATAGACAAAAACCTAAATAAAATCAATTTCGGCCTCAAAATCCATCAAATAAAAAAATCCAATATGGTCGCCAAACATGTTATATTTTGATTGGCCCACGGCGGCCATGTTTTTTTACGCATCAACTTCTCTTGAACAAAGTTTACTGGCCCTTAGTCCCTAATCATATCTACCAAATTTCGGCCTGATCCCTTCAGCGGTTCTGGAGAAGACGTTATTTTCGCTAAAACTAGGTCAACCAAGATGGCCGCCAAACTATTTGACCAATTAAGTTCGTTTGAGCAAATTTGGTTGAGCTCTTGCCCTAGATCATATTTCATGAGGTTTCCTTCAATTCCTCAAGCGGTTTCGGAGAAGAATTATTTTTAAAGACGTTTCTAAAAATCGGCCAAAATCCAAGATGGCCACCAGCCTAATTGGCTTCATTTGAACAAACTTGGATCCTTATGCCCTAAGGAAGCTTCCTGCCAAATATAATTGAAATTGGCCCAGCTGTTCTTGAGAAGAAGTTGTTTAAAGGAAAAGTTGATGGACGGATGGATGGACGGATGGACGGACGGACGACGGACACATGATGGACGGTCGCCACGACATAAAAATACAATAATATGAAAATACAGTTAGATGAGTACCTATCAGTCATCAGTAGGGAAAAAGTTCATAGATCACAGTAAATGATACGTTCCAGATGAGGAGCGTGCGATGGCTCGATTCTGTAACTGCTGGGCTGATCTCCGAAGGCGAACTGTTGATGCGGCTCACTCTCAAGGACGGTGAAGAAGAACGATTGCAGTTGAAGATTTCTACTAGAGTCATATTGATTTAAACAGTATGGCGAAAAAGGTTTCCGTGCTGTAACGGAAGTTGAAAGATACCCTGTAGTAATGAAGGACTCTATAGAATGTTACATCATGATGATGCATGTGCATCTTCCGTGTACACAGTACATGATGCACCGCATAGCTCATGTGGCACACTAGGCAAACTCCCACTAGACTGTGATCTAAAAGTTAAATGTCTGACGAGTTGTCCACCAAGAGTCACGACTCATTCCACATACTACGAGTTCTTACTTCGGGGCCGCAAGGCCCATCTGCAGGAAGGCTCCTCTGTTGTTGTTGTTGTTGTTGTTGGAAGTGAGGGCTTCTGCTTTCTGATTAGTTTATATGCCACTGGGAATTGTCCTCCCGAGAGCAATCAAAAGATTAGATGCGGATGGGAAGGTTGCGGGCCAGAGATATCAAGATCTCTATGCTGGCCGGCCCCGCTGCGGTCACGATGAAACCAGATTCAGCAGGCAGGTATCGGCGTCCTGCAACTCTCCGGCCACACAACCTTCCACTTTCTCTCTCGACGAAGTATGTGTCTCGATTCTCTGTTCTTCGCTCCTTTTATAGCTCCTCCTGACGTCGTAGCTGGAATGCTCAGCTAATCAACGTGCGACCTGTAGCCAATCAGTGTACGAGCTGGAAGGGCAAGGACATTATCACGTGATAAACATCCCCACCCCCCTTTCAATTACTACATAAATGATATTTCAATATCTTGATCATAATGTAAACTGAAAATAAGGACAACTCGGCCATTTCTGGATCGATATTAAAATGGTTTACAGTTTTGATCCACGCTACAGATTCATATGGTTACATATGTACACAACGATTTTTTGTATCACATTCATCCTAATGGAGATGGAGCAAAAGTTCTTTCAGAGAACATATGAATTATGTTGTCGCTCTAAGTAGTACTCTGAGTAATCCAATGAAAGTAATGGAGTGGAACTGTATAAGAATAATGCTTTGCAACAACATTTTCACACTGGGAGGACGAATAGGCGGTGCCATCAACGACTACATTACAAGGATTTAGATTTAGTCTTCACAAATGAACAGTATATGGTTGAAAATATTTCTACTTTTCCTGGCTTGGGAAGAGGTTATCATATCTGTTTTAATTTTGATTTGATGTCCTACACGAAAATAACTCAGAGAAAAGTTACCAAATTCTTATATGACAAAGGAGATTATGAAGGGCTATGTAGGGAATTGGACACGACTTGGGAGATGCAATTTGAAGGACTGCCGCTGAGTGAATGCTGGGTGAAGTTAAAAGAGAGTATAAGTCAAGCAATGCCAATACATATACTGTACAAAAAAGAATTCCTTCAAACAAACAAAGACCACCATGGCTAAATAGACAATTACTCAGGTTAATAAGAAAAAAAGAAAAGCACTGGACACATATTTGAGCATGAAAGATACACAACGGTATAACAAATATGTACGTGTGAAAAATCAAGTAAAAGCACAATGTAAAAAGGCGGTCAAGCGCTTCGAAAGAAACATCGCGACTAACATTAAAAAGAACCCCAAATCATTTTGGCACTATATCAATAATAAACCAAAAACAAAAGAAAGTGTAGGAGATCTTGAAGACATAAAAGGTAACCTTACTGAAACAGACCAAGAAAAAGCAGAATAATTAAAGACTTTTTTCTAGTATATTTACCCAAAAAAATATGAATACTATTCGCATTATGAAATTTAAAACCGAAATCAATGCATTGAGCAACATTAAAGTGAATCTGGATACTGTGAAAGAACAAGAGGCCTAACGGCCTGTCGCTCACCTGCAACATTTGCATTTGAAATACTGGGTAGTTCATATCTCATGAAAATATATTTCGTGAAACTTCTACAGGATGACAGATAGATTCGATGTTTTAATACGGAATAATCTTCGAAATAAGACCTTAGTAAATCTACCATGACAATTTGACCGAAGAATCATGTTGTACTCTAATTTTGAATCCAAATATTTTACAATTTTTCAAGAACTGTAGTGAATAAATCTGACAATTTTTTTCAAGAATTCAAGCGTATAACTGCATCTGTATTTTAGACCAACTGAATGTCAGTCAAGGTCTCATCTCTCATGTTCAAAATATGAAGTGAATCGTCAAGTTTTCGAGTGGAAACAGAATTACACGCATGAAAACGATTTCTATAATCCCTGCCGATAACGATTTAGAGCAAAATCTCATGACTTGATAATTCCAATTATAGTGTTCACTAGGTGTATAAATTTGATAATAAACTGATAATAAACTTTGATAGGTGCCAATTTTTTTACCTGATTTGGCAAAAAATGTTAATGGAATAACAAAATTAACATTCTTAGATAAATGTCTGTGTCGACTCCTATGACAGTCATGTTCTGTGGCATGTTTGGACGTTAATGACAATGACATGGTGTTAGGGTCAATTGAATTTCATGCTCATCCATGGGCAATTTTATGTTGGTAAGAGATAATGGACACATGAAGTACAGTTGAATAAGATTAATTCTGGAATGATGGTTCGGATGAAGTATATGAAATGTGACATAGAGGTGGCACTATGCGAAGTTTTACTTACTATACAGCAACAGATGACATCGCTAAGTTACAGACAGCACTTACTTTTAAGTAATTATTGACCATGGATTACAAATTCTAACTAATATCATGATGCATGTCATTGTAAAATCTTGTCATTCCGTCTCCACTACCTCTCACTATGTGCATGTTGTGAGTAAAGGGTTAACAAACGTGAACAAGAATACTGTATAACAGGTAACGTTATGTAATAGTAGCATTTTATGCAATACAAAATTACAATGACATTAGTGACAGAAATAAATGTATGGAAATCTTGAAAAGCACTTCTCAAACGTGGTCACTAGATCAACTTAGTCAATGAATTACTGGTAAAGACAGGAGAGTTCAACTTGTCGTATGCTTTTTGGATTTAAAATAAGGCGCTTCATTAAGACATCTGGTCGGAAGATTACTAGCATTAAATAAGGAACATAATTTGGACTCATATTAGTACCAATTCAACGTTATTAAAAATGCAATTTTTTCATGTCTACAATTAGCTATTTAAGAGACACTATCTTCATTACCTACTGCATGAACAATAATATGGTACCTATGTGTAATTGTAGAACCTTATGTAACTAAGAATAATTAGCATCATATAAAAATTTATGATTACAGAAACTATTCTTAAAACCTAGAACATCTCTTCTAAAACAGCGTCAGTAGCGATAGGCATCACAGGACTTCACTAGACTACATAGCCCATGAATTACAAAAAGAACACTTCAACCTGTCAAGAAAGATCATCTGCCTTTTGGGTTTAAAAGTTCTTTCATTAACCCTTTAAGATTCGAGACGTCAAAAACGGCTTCTGCAGGGGTCTTGAAAAATGTCCATTTGCAGACCAAGAAGACTATTTTTGAAAATGCAATACAAGAATGACTGACTCGATAATCAAGCCAGTCATTCCAGTGATACATTTTCAAAAATAGTCTTCTGTAGGTTTGCAAATGGACATTTTTAATGAGAAAATTGAAATTTTATTAAACAAAGTTGAGGGTTAAAGGTTTAAGACATTTCGCCGAAATATTACCATTAATATGTAGCTCAATCTTGTATACTTACGCAGTTTCATAGAAAAATTATTTGGGCAAATTAATAGTTGCACAGTTTAGCCAATGAGAACTCACTTTAAAATGATAGGCAAATTAAAACTTGCTGTCTAACATTCAATGTAGATGGAAGAGTTCGCCAAGAACGAATCAGTTGAAATGGTGTATTAGATATTTCCGATAATTTGATCGGTCAATCAGGATATCCCATTTATGGTGTACATGACGTAGCCACATAAATTATGAGATAACTTTCTTTTAAGACTGTAAAAAAGTTGATCATTGATACAGGTTTAGAGACAAAACTTGTGACATTGAACTTTTTATGCAAAGAAAACTCAGAAGCGTCTTCTAGGGAGATAGATTGCTTGTCTCGTTTCGACCAAGGTTTTCTAGGCAAATAATTTACAAACCGATGACGAAAAACATACAATTCTGAGTTGACCGTGAATTTTACTGAAACATAATTAAGCTCCTTTATGACAAAGTTCTTGTGGTAATTGTAAACTAAGAGTTTTAGTGACGCTGATAAAGTAGCAAAACAAGTCATCAATTTGCATGGAATAAAAATTGCAACTGTGGTCCATGTAGTATCTGTGCATCACGAAGGATACCCCGCCTTCCACTGAACTTTGCCTTTGGCAATTAATATTGAAGTTGGGTGAACCATGAAGTAGGCTAAATTTGATACTACAAGCAACATGCATCCATACACCAAGATTGGGTTAAAAAATCTTAAAACTAAAGCCAGGACAGGGATCTTCTATGATGATTAGTGAATTGCGAAAGGTAGGTCATACTGACATACCTTTAGTATGACCTACCTTTGATACATCATGGATCGATAGCCTACAATGCATACATACACCACATTTGATTAGTGTAAACCAAAACCACTTGAAGTTATAAAACGGACAACAATTTTCTATGATGCTCAGTGAACCATGAAAGATAGGTCGGTGACCTACTTCCGATATATAACTAACCATTAACCTAAGATACACATCCATATAGCCATAGTTGAAAACATGTATTTGTGAAAAATTCTTCAGAATATAGTTCGTACACAAAATTTGGGACAGACAAACACAATTTTATATGATGGGCAGTAAACGATGAAAAGTAGGTCATGGTGACCTACTTTGCATAGGCTACCGAAACCTAGCCTACAATGCATCCATAAACCAAGTTTGGTTGTAACTGTATAAAAAAAAACCCCTGAAACTACAGCCCAGACCATAGTAACCTATGATGTTCAGTGAACTATAAAAAGTAGGTCATACTTTTGATGCGTTACACACCTTTCATGCCTTTAGGCTATGATGCATCCCTATGCTGACTATAAATATGAAAAACTTTTTAAAATATAGTACGATAAAAAAAATCAGGGACAGACGAATACAATTTTTATGATGCTTACTGAACCATGAAAAGTAGGTCATGGTGACATACTTTTGACATAGGACGGCATTAGGGTACAATGCATTCATATACTAAATTTGGCTATTGGAAATACAGTTCAGACTAAAAAACCCGGACAGATGATGCATACACGGACAAAGCGATTACTCTATCCTCCTGAAACGGAGGTGTGCATAAAAGCTGAAATATGTCAAGTAGCTAAGGAGGAGAAGCATTTTGACAATTTCTGGCAAGTTTTTTTTTCAAAACTAAGATTTTGACCCCAAAAATTGACCAATCAAAATTCTAAACAGGAGTTCTAAAGCTCACCACTATAGGATCCTTCCAGGCAAATTTAGTTGAAATCTGTCAAGAAGCTAAGGAGGAGACATGTGACACTTTCCGGTAAATTGTTTACAAAATCTCAGATTTTCACCCCAAAAAATTTACCAGTCAAAATTTTGAATAGAAATTCTAGAGAATACCCCTGTAGAATTCTTCCACACAAATTTAGTTAAAATCTATCAAGAAGCTAAGGAGGAGATACGTTTTGACACTTTCCAGTAAATTCTTTACAAAATCAAATATTTTAACCAAAAAAACTTACCAATCAAAAATTTGAATAGAGGTTCTAGAGCCTACCTCCATAGGTTCCTTCAAGACAAATTTGGCTGAAATCTCTTAAAAAGTTAAGGGGGGGATATGCTCCGACAGTTTCCGGTACATTTTTTACAAAATCTAAGATTTTCACCCAAAAAAAGTACCATCAAAATTCTGAATAGATGTTCTAGAGCCTACCACTATATGATCCTTCCAGGCAAATTTAGTTGAAATTTGTCAAGAAGCCAAGGAGGAGATGCATTTTGACACTTTCCGGTAAATGTTTTACAAAATCCAAGATTTTCACCCAAAAAATTAACGAATCAAAAATCTGAATAGAGGTTCTAGAACGTACCACTATAGGATCGTTCAGGACAAATTTGGCTGAATCCTGTCAAAAAGCTAAGGAGGAGATGCGTTTTGACACTTTCCGGTAAATCTTTATAAAATCTAAGATTTTCACCCAAAAAATTGACGAATCAAAAATCCGAATAGTAGTTATAGAGCCTATCTTCAACGGATCCTTCTAGCCAAATTTGATTAAAATCTGCCAAGCGGTATAGGAGGAGATGCATTTTAAAGCAAAAGTTGACGGACGGATGATGAACAGACGATGGATGGTTGCCATGGCATAAGCTGGCCAGGTGAGCCAAAAACTAGGCAACTTAAAGCAAAACAAATCCCCAGGACCTGATGGTTTACATCATCGGCTACTCAAAGAATTAAAAGATGTTATAGCAAGACCCTTGACTCTTATATACCAAAAATCATTAGACACATGTTCAGTGCCGACAGATTGAAAGTATGCCCATGCCATACCCATACATAAGCTGGGGTCAAAAAGACAACCAAATAACTATAGACTGGTTAGCCTTACTTCCATTTCCTGTAAGGTACTGTAGAGCATTATGAGGGACAAGGTAGTCAGTGGCGGATTAAGGTTGTGCGAGGCCCTAGGCACAAGACGATGCGGGGGTCCGGGGGGCCCTTCCCCCTGAAAAAATTGCGAAGCTAGACGCTCTGTGGTGCAATCTGACGTATATTTGGCATCATTTTAGTTAATTATTATAGGCTTTATAGCAGACAAAATGGAGTTTTTAACACATTGACTGCCGAGTTTTTTGCAGACAACATTTCCCATGCGCCAAATCTCCGACCATGTTAAATATTTTAAAAACAATTTGGCTGAAAGTTGCTGGTTCCCGAGCCACCAACAGCTTTCGCTCAAATTATTTCCAAAATATTCAATAGAATATGTAATGTTTCGTACATAATAATTAATTTCGGTTTTCATGGATTTTTCGGCGAAAGTGTTAAAATTATACGTTTTACCGAAACGGACATTGTTTGGGTATATTAAGATATATATTATTGACCCGATAGATGCAAGGGAGTAATATACAATTTACAATTTGTAAAAAATATTCATATAGCCAACCGTGACAACGTAGCTTTAATTTAGTCAGTAACATTGTAACAATGTTTCTTCCTACCTTGCCTTTCTTTAAATTTTACGAAAAAAACTCGGCTATCCACAGTATGACCATGTGAATCAATGAATGACTCAATGTAGGCCTACTGATTCCCGATCAAAAACCGTTTAACAGCGCTTCGGACCGCTTCCACTGACTCACTGAGGCAACAAAAATTACTTTCCACGTGTGCGTCACGCCATCACGTGATCATCGCGTTTGTTTAGTCTACTCGGGTAACTCGGCTCGGCCGCTTGAGCATTGTTACAATCGATATTTAAACAATAAAACGAGACTATAAACAGAATAACATAGGTCACTGACATAAGGCCATGATAAGGCAATAATCTATTTTTGGAGATATTGACCGAGTGTCTCTTCGTTGCGTTATGTAGCTTGCCTAAAGAAAAAGAAATCAGAAAATCTGTTTGTCCAAGTGCGAGGCCTCCTTCAAGTGCGAGACGCTAGGCTACTGCCTTGTTAGCCTCGTGGATAATCCTCCCCTGAAGGTAGTAGCACACATGATAACTAACAGTTTATTTACTGAATATCAACATGGTTTCATGGCTGGGCGATCTACAGTTACATAATTACTAGAAGTGTTAGAGACCTGGATGACTGCTCTAGACAGGGGTGATGATATAGATGTCCTGTATCTTGTTTTCATGAAGGCATTTGACACGGTGATTCATGAACGCCTTCTAAGTCAATTAAGCCAATACAAAATTTCATCAGTGATTGAATCTGACATTTCTTTATTTGCGGATGATACTAAAGCTTATAGGACCATAGCACATGCAGATGATTGTAAAGAACCACAACAAGACCTGAAATCACTACTGCATTGGTAAGAAACATGGCAGGTCCGATTTAATCCTCAAAAATGTTCTGTAATGCACATAGGCCATAATCACTTTAATACTTGGAAACAAGCAGAAAAACTTGAAAAAATTCAGAGGCGAGCTATGAAAATGGTACCCAACTTAAAAAAATCTAAATTACCAGGCAAGATTAGAATATTTGAAACTACCAAGTCTAGTATACAGAAGAATAAGAGGGGAGCTTATAAATGCATATAAGTACATGCATAACCTGTATACTGTGGACTCTAGGAAACTTCTAATTATCCGTCCAAGAAAGAGAACTAGAGGTCATAAATTTACATTACTAAAACCAAGAGCAAAGACATCACTCAGACGAAGCTTTTTCTCTAACCATGTCATAGACTGGTGGAACTCCCTGACATCTGAAGTTGTTGAAGCTCCATCTCTAAAACCAGACTAGGTAAACTATTTATTCAACATCCAGTATACCTTAATTATCGAGCTCTAGACAAACCAGGTACTCCAAAAATGACTATCAGATAATGTAGCTCATCACCAAATTTATTGAATTAGTAGATAATAGGATACAATGTCCTACAAAGCTGTACATGTTATGATTATTATGGTTATGTCAACAATTGAAAGATAAAAGTTGATGACTGTAGGCAGATCACTAGATGGTGAAAGATAATATTATATGAGGAAATGCAGTGACTTGGCCGGTATAAGGATAAGGCCAATATCCGTAACAACCAATTCCATGGTGCATTCTCTAAAGATGCCCCAGCTAACCTGGGCAACCTGATAAACTCTGACTTCACAGCGTCCAATGCTAAGCATCCCATTCTTGAGAACATTGGCATCGCAGTGAATGGTGTGGAGAAACTCCTAAGCAACCTTATTGCATATAGGGCATGTGGTCCGGATCAGATAACCCCAAGAATACTCACGCCACTGGCCTCTGAAATAGCACCTATACTAACCATGATCTATCGTAAAAGCATGCAAACTGGCGAGATTCCAGAATACTGGTGTACCACTTTTGTTTCTCCGGTATACAAGAAAGGCCCACAATACTTAGCTGAAAGTTAGAGACCAATCTCGCTGACAATTGTTTGCTATAAGGTACTGGAACACACATTACTAGTAACATCACGAACCATGCAAGTCAAACAATATATTCTACCCATTACAGCACGGTTTCCAGAAGTGTAGGTCCTGTGAAACCCAACTAAATGAATTCGCTGAGGAAGTTTCCGCCATCCTCGAAGACGGGAAACAAACTGATGTCTTAGTGATGGATTTTGCAAAGGCATTTGACAAAGTCAGTCACAACTTACTAACTCTAAAATTACAACACTATGGAATTTGTGGAAGCGTTAATACCTGTATCAGTAATTGGCATAAAAAACATCAACAAAGGGTTGTTCTGGGAAGGGGGGGGGGGTATCCGATTCTGTGAATGTCGAATCTGGCGTGCCACAAGTCTTTGTTCTCGGCCCTTACTTATTCCCCCACTACATCAACAATCTTCCAGCCAAACTAAATCCAGAATTTGTCTTTTCGGGGATGATACGACAGCCTATCTCGGCAGCTCATTTCCCAAAGACTCCAGAGTGACCTAACCATGATGAGTGAGTGGAAAAAAAGCTGGTGCATAGTATTTCATCCTGCCAAGTGCATTGTCTTATCGATCACCAACAACCATACGCTAATTGACACTGTAAAAACTGCATGGCCATGTCCTAGTCTGCATCAGCCATGAAATACCTTGTGCTAACAATCACCACGACCTTAAATGGGACCAACACATCACAAACATATGTAATAAGGCAGAGAACTATTTTCATGTGGTGCAATGTCAACAACCATCTGTGGGAAAACTGCTCAAACCAAATTGCAGATCCCAAAACGTACATAAATACTCCTTTCAGATGCCACATTGTCGTACAGAAGCATGCATCTTTCTGACCCATCTTCTGCATAAGTACACACCCACAAACTAGCAGAATCTTCAGCAAGTTGAAGGAGGCTAGTCAACAGGAAGAAGAACGTAGCTGATTAGCCACAACACTGGCTAATCAGTACATTCTCAGATAATGAACACACTCGCCCAAGCTCATCCTGCACTCCCTCATCAACGCCTGTGCTCAGCAGCAACAAGTCCAGCTGCCAAGACAGATACCACAAACTATAATGCAAAGTCAGCAGCATCCATTGTACCAACAGGAACAAACTCAAATGTTACCACCTCAACTGATGCAATTTCAAGCAAATCTTTCCACCAACAGATTCATGATTGGCCAGGCTCCAACTCATCGGGTATAAATGAGCAAAGAGACAAAGTCATGAATATATTAAATCTGAACATGAAAAATGGTGAAACAAGCATGAACAATCTTAAACTTTTATCAAAGAACAATACTATAATGCTTTTACAAGAAAGAAAAGCTTACAAGCACATGAATGAGCTTGGGTCAGAGCATTCATTATCTGAGAATGTACTGTTTACAACTGCTGAGCTATTGACAGTTGATTCAGATTTGTGTGATGCAGAGGAAGCTGTAATTTTGGTGTTGCTGGATTACGTGCGGCTGATGGATGATTATTTGCTGGATTCGAGGTTGTGCAGTCATCAGGTGTGTCAGAGAACGTTGTCGTGCATGGTAGAGACTCGGTCACCCACAAAGCATGAAACTAAAGAAAATGGTGACCCACTTCATGGTGGCGAACCATGGAGAAATAAAATCCTGGGCTCACTGATTTACAGTTCTGCTGACATTGCTGCATGCTGCATCATGAGGAACATAGCTTTCCAGTCCTTCTTGAAGCTATGGATTCGTAAATCAAAGATGCCCTTGATAAAAAAAACACGTTTATACAATACAACCTGCGTATCCTTGATGCTGTATAACTGTAACAGCTGGGCAGCTCCAAAGGCAGCTCTTGACAAACTCGATGCCTGCCACCGCAAACACCTATGCAACATATACTGGACACTGATGGCCAGACAGCATAATTTCCAATGATGCACAATACAAGATGTGTAATACGTCGCCGTTGTCTGTAAAAGTCGCCCAGCAAAGATGGTTCATTTTTGGCCATGCTAAGGATGACAGAAGACACACCAGCACAGGGCCTTGGAATCCGCCCTACTCGGAGCCAACGCATACAAAGCCAGGCGAGGACATCATTGCATAAATCTGCTATACGTGCTACGATGCGACCTCAAGAAAGCAGGACTCGGTCCACGAATCGACCTGAGAACGCTAAGGATTCAGCTGAGGATAAGACACAGTGGGCAAAAGCGAAGGACTGATTGCAGCTGTAGGATATTCTACTACTACAGCCGCAGAATACAGTAATCATACAATCCGGGTTAAACTCTTAAATTTTAACACAACACAAGCTGTTGCCATGTAAATGGGTCTCCCAATGTTGGTCATAGTCCGGATTTAAGCAAACCATTGAAAGATGCTCTCCGATCTCCAAGACGTCCTGAATCCTCCGGATACGGTCTCCCCATCATCACCACCACCATCATCACCATTATAGCAGGACACAAGTACAAGACTGTTCAACCAGGACAGTAGCAGGTCTTAGGCCCATATCCCACCACAACGGTGATGACGATGACAACGATGATGAGGAAACTGGACACAGTTAACCCAAGCTATTTGAAAAAGCGGAAAACACCAACAAACATGGCAAAATGGGCAGACACGGTTGCTCAATCTCCGATTTCTATTGTTATTATTCCCCTCATCGCACTGATGGTAGTGCCCTGCGAGTTGATCTAGTAGCTTTGTCTTATCATATTTTTAATTACTTTTCTGTATGACTGATTTATGATTTGTGTGCGAATGCCTGCATGTGTTTCATTCCATAGTTTGATCGCTATTGAGGAGGGTTTGTGTCTTGATGATTTTAGGCGGCAGCAGTTTCTATGGAGATTATGACATGATCTGGTGTTGTACGAGTGTATTTTTGTGTGATGCCTGATACGTTTTGAGTGGTGTTGGTAAGTTATCAGTGTAGAAGCCTCTGACGATATAATATAGTTGCAATTTTCCAATGTCTTTTAAATTTTAATAGTTGTTCTGTTTTGAAGATATTCTGGCCTGCTGCTGTTTGAGAAAAGTTTAATAGCTTTCTTTTGTAGTGCTTCCAGATTTTAAAATTTAGATTGGTATGTGTTAGTCCAGATTGTACGGCAGTAGGTGATATTTAGAAGCATTAATGTGCTGCACGGTGATTTTAATATGTTATTTGGTAGATAGGAACTAAGACGGTGATTAACACATGTGCTTTTTGCTACCTTGGATGTGCTAATTGCAATGTGCTTCTCCCAGACAAGTCCTTTACCCAAAACACACCTCTAAAAATTTAACAGATTGTGCTGCTTCTATTTCTTGGACCACATAAATGAATTTTTGGGAGTGTTTTTTTAGTTTGTTTGCATTTGTGAATAGTATATAGTTAGTTTTACTGATAGTTAAAGGAAAATCCCGTTTAAAAGTGTACTTTGTTTGAAAGACTATTATATGACTAACATATTGGATCTTAAATAACTACAATAGCCAAATAATGCGAAGAATTATATCATTGTAAAGATGTGATTATTTCGTCCCCCAGGCGCAGCCATTTTTTCACACGAGATCGTGTTGTCACCACTGCACCAACGCAATCTTTGCCGAGCATGAAGGATGTACAGTATATGCATGACTCCTTAACATGTGCTAATTTGTAATATTTGGGACAATGTTAAAGGAAAGGATCCGGGAACTAACATATGCTCTTGAATGATAGCTTTATATAATAATCAACCTATAGCCGTCAGTAAAAAAACACAAATAAATCAGAATAATTTGAAAAAAGCAGCTAAATACCATTTATGCCACTCTGGCGGGAACCAATTAGTAATCCAGCTGGTCCTATGCACTCTGGTGTACGCATAGAGCATAAATAATATCCCCTACAGTCGGTCATCTTATCTATTAGCCACTACTTCCTACAGGTAAAGTACTGTCTAATTTTAAAACAGTGACAGGATATACTTTCAGTCACACGAGCTTGCTTCCACCAGAAGAAGTGACTTTCACATATAATATTTTCAAAAGGATCAATAGTGAATTAACAGTAGCGAGTTAATCGATCAACATCGGCGCATATAGAGAATACTATTCAGTATTCATACCATATATGAAACTATATTTAGGGTTGTTTGTTTATTCAAGTACGCGGTATACCTGCACACACAGTTGACACACGGCGGAGTGCAAAGCACCAGCGACGTCACTAATTAATTCCAAATTAAGCTCTCCTAGAGTTAGTAAACAATATCCCCTACAGTCAGTCATTTTATCTCAGTTATATTGGCCTTGCGCTGATTAGCCACTACAGCAACTAGTTACTGATGCGACACGACATAGAATAAATCTGACTTCAAGTCATTTGGGTGTAGTTTTAACAAACAACCAAAACACCAACCACAAAATAATCCACCTACCTCCACTACAAAAAAGTGACCATGATGTTCTACAAATATCACTACATCCTGACATCTTAAGCACAAGCAAACAAATAGCTAAGCCAAAGCTACTGTTGAATAAAGGATGGTATACGGAAATGAGAAAAGACTTAGGAATGACTGACTTGAATCATCTCCACGAACTTAATGCATCAGAAGCTTGGAACTTCCTACACAAAACATTGATCACAATGAAAGAGCAGTATATCCCTTCATAAAAAAAACTGTGGTAAGAAAAAGCACCTCTGGCTTGGCGGTACCACAACAGAATCACTAAATAGCACAAATCGGGCATACAAAAGATACAATGAAACAAAGAACACTACCGATTACACCCTTTACAAAATGGCTAGAAACAAAGCGACAGCATGCATCAGAAAAGCAAAACAGACATTTGAACGTAAAGTGGCAAGCGAAAGCAAGAGAAATCCCAAAGCTTTTTGAAACTATGTCAAGAGTAAAACAGTACTATGTGAATCAATTAGCAAGTTACGTACACCTTTCGAGGAGATTTAATTGAAACATTCAAGCTCATCAGGGATCTATATAATATTGATAAGGACTACTTTTTCGAGCCATCCAGTTTTACACAGACCAGAGGGCATCGGTTCAAGCTCAACATAAAGCGCAGCAACAAAGATATTCGCAAGCGCTTTTTCGCTAACAGAGTGGTATCACAGTGGAATTCACGGTCAGCTATAATAGTCGAAGCAACAACAGGTGAATTATTCAAGAGCAAACTAGATATCTACTTCAAAGAAAGATCATTTGAATTTGACTGAACGGAGGCATACAAATACCAGCCCATCATAAAGTCATACTTCAATTCTTCCAATACTGTGGACCTATCTTGGAGTAGCCTCTGCATCGACAAAACATGCTCTGTAGCGATTTCAATTATCAGTAGACAAGTCTCTGCTTCCACGTCTGTATTTTGTGGTAGCATGAAGAGACACTAGCATATAGGAGATTCGGATAGCAACAAACACAGAAAATGAAAACAACAGTCATAAGACCAACCACGGCCTGCAAACAGCATGCAAACAAATGCTAGGCGCAGCAGGGTGTAACCATGAGTGGAGGCGGCACACCGCAGCTGATGTGGGGAACACCCACCTGCACCACAGCATTTCCACAAATCAGTGTTGGTCCTTGCCACTCCGATGTCAAGATTTTAAATTTTCATATTAAATTAAAAGATGATCTGGTGTTAATTTTCCTGTAAATTTGGTGGTAGATGTTGCTGTCATAGACATCAACATCATCAACCAAACTGTTGAGAAATGTACACCGGCTTCTTTGTTATTTACACAGCAAAATATAGAATATTGACATTGGAGTGGGAAGAGTTACACTCTTAAATATAATGGTTTTCGAGGAGACTTAATTAATCAACAACAGTCAAATCATTCATGAACAAATTAGATATCAAAGAAAGAACTTTTGAATTGGACTGAGCAAGCCATACTACAACAAAAACACCGAGGCAATAACAAGCCAAAGGCTTATGCCTTGTAAAATGATGATGGTGATAAATGCTTTTTCTCAAATAATCCCGATTCATTTTAATTTTTACCGGTGGTAATTTATTTAATATTGTATGAAAGTATCAATAAACATCATTTATTATTTCCCTTTTCGCTTCCTTTAAGCTAGTACGGTTTTTTCAAATAAGCCTATGTGGTATAATGATATACACTACAAGCTGATAACGGTTTTATTTGCCTACAGAACTGTTTCTCGATACAGTGAAACCTGTCTATAACAGACAATATATGGACTGTTAAAGGGAGTCAAGAAAGATGAATAGTCGCCTCATATAACTTATTTGCTTGACAAATAAGTTTTGGAGCCAACTGGTGAGGGTTCTTTAAGATGAGTGATCATATGACAACCCGTTTTAAAAAAACTGCCAGCATTTGGCGACAAAACTAAGCGTTTGTTATAGACAGGTTTGACCGTTGGAAAATATCGTTGTTAAGCTTGCAATATGACAGAGGAAAATAATTAAAACGAATGTATGATTGGCCAGTTAAAAATTAGTTTACATGCCAATCATGGGGATTAATAGGTCACACTGCTAAGAAGATGCTAAAGCCTATTTCTCATTGCTTAATCCTATTGGACTATTTCGTGTACTATGTAGGTTAATATATAGCCGATATATCTGTTTGCATTCACAATGGTGGAAGATAATCCTGGACTGCACGGTAGCGCTACCTGGTGGAATGAGGAAAAAAATGCCTGTAGCGCTAGCTGGCGGAGAGGGGAAATGATGACGGTAACGCTACCTGGCAAATTTTGAGGGAATAGGTTGCGTTCACATTGGGAAGCAATACCGATATACCAGAAGATAAATCGCCGATTTTGTGGAATTCAGTTTCAGAAATAAGTGACGTGTTTATTCCGGGACAAGAGGCAGTTCAATGAGAATGCTAGCCAATATAGCTGGTATTTACCAAAATAATGGCTGTATGAGAACACGGCCTAAGATATATATGAAGACCAGGTGTTAACCCCATATACCGCTGTCTCTAAGTGTATATGGCATAGATTGGATTTAATTGTCCCTATCCTATCAGTATGTGTTCATTTTGGTAACAATTCTGCTGTAAGCCATTGCTGTGTACGACAGCAACACGTTTCAGCAACAATCTTTTTCAAAATGTATGCAAGCACTATCTCTGCAAGTAGTCTATTATGCATTTTACACCAGCATGATAAGGTTAAAAGAAGGTGGCACACTTGACACGTGCGTATAGTCAAATTATTTAGCCGGTTCACTATACCTTTATATCATGGTCCCGGGGACTATAAATAAATATTCTGAGAAAACATATTACTGGAACCACTGAACTGATTGTGATAATTCAGGTACCTACATGTAGCTGCAAATTCGGGGATCTATCCTATACTAGGGATATCAGAATCGCCCAAGTGGTTCAAAAGATACACTCTGTGGGACAACTAAGCCAGCAAAATTTCAAACAAAAATTTCACGATACGCTTTATCCATCATCCCATATCAAAATGCGTATTAGAGCTACAATGACAGAAGTTGCTGAAGTTGCTGCGCCGATATAATGTTATCTTATAAATGGGAGTTTCATCAAAATATCTTAATTATTGTAATTACTACAGCAGGTGGAACAATGTTGTTCAACCAAGGAAAATTCCCCGATTTTATGTCGAAATGTTAATTCATTTGATTATACCTCAGGCAATATACATCTGAGTACAATTATAATTAGCCAAGCAAATAGCCATTTCTTTCAGCTTTAAGCATACTCCAATTTTGTGCCGATACACAAAGTATTTCCAGTTAGAATCTGCGAGACAAAACCATCTATTGTTGAATTTTACCTATAAACGATAAAATATTTTCAGATCATATCTTAGATGACCAATATTTATATACACCAGCATTCTGAACGCCTTGTCACATATCCATTATATCATCTTAATCTCGAAGTCATATTGATGGGGAAGGGGGGGGGAGTGGGAGCGAGGGAGAGAGGGTGGGGGATGGGGGAGAGTTCAATTATATTGCACGTATTGCATTCTGTTGGACATATAACTCTCCAATCTAGTGAAACGCCACCTATTCCATAATGTCATACTTTTTGGTTAAAATTTTGTGGTCAATAGTATCAAATGCTTTGGAAAGGTAAAAAAATATTCCTAATATATGTTCTTTATTTTCAGGGGAGTCTGATATTCTTTCCATCATATCTACAAGTACTAGCATAGTTGAGTGATTTTCTCTAAATCCATATTGTGATTGGTAAAATAGTGTTTAAGAACTTTGATAAGCGGTTATAATAGTCTGTCTGGGAGCTTTTAGAATAGAGGTAGTACTGAGACAGGCATGTAGTTAGTAAAATGAGAGGAGTTTTGTTTTATATGTAGGTGTTACCCGTACTACTTTTAGTTGTGAAGAAAAGACTCCTTGTGCTAGTGACATATTACAGATATGGCAGAGTGGAATTAGTATTTTGGATACAATTGTTAAATATTCTCCACTTAAAGTTATCGACACAGGCACTTCTATTTTGGTTAATTTACATTAATATTTTAGTAATTTCTTCCATGTTGGTAGGATTAAGGAAAATTGAAGATTGGTGGCTGCCTGTCAGATAATCTTGTACAGTGGCATTTGTTTGCGTGAATTTTTTTCGATAAATTTGGCCCAATGTTACAGGTGCATAGTCAGGCACAGCACATATAACCAGAAATGTGGTTGCAAAGCAACCATGAAGCTCGACTTTACGACTTTGCAATGGACTATGAATCTGAACTTCAAACATAAAATAAATATAGAAGGCCTGATCAACAAGAGGCCCGAGGGTCTGTAACTATAACCTGGACCATTAGGAATTGAACCATTTGCATTTAAATACCGGTTGACATGGTGAATAATTTTAGAAAAAATCCAAGATGGCCACCATAGAAATTTACTAAACAAAATTCTCGTTTGATACGTTGACGCCAACCGCCATAGGATAATTCCACCCAAGTTTCGTTGAAATTGGCCTGCTAATTAAGGAGTAGCATTTTAAATGGTTCTGGAAAGTAAAAAAAAATCCAAATGGCCACCTAACGATTGACCAACCAAAAGTCTGAAAAGAATTTGTAGCGCCTACCACTATAGAATCCTTCCAGCCAAATTTGGATAAAATCCACCAATCGGTTATGGAGAAGATGCATTTTGACAATTTGCAGTAGATTTTTCATAAAATTTGATTTTCACCAAAAAAATTGACCTATTAAAATACTGAATAGATGTTCTGTTCTAGAGCCTACCATGATAGGGTCTGTCTAGCCAACTAGGGCTGAAATCTATCAAGCGGTTAATGATTATTGAGTTTTATATATGTCTTTAGCCATAATATAGTACTTGTACACTCAATGTATGTATGCTCATTAGCCAACTTGGCATAAAAAGCAAAATTTTACTTAAATTCTGAAACATATCCCCATAATGTTCTAAAAGACAAAGAAAGTAAGTTGAAATCTGCCAAGCGGTTAATGAGGAGTAGCGTATTGCCAATTTCCGGTAAACTTTTCATAAAATCTAAGGTTTCCACCAAAAAACGTGACCAATTAAAATTCTGTATATGTCTTCTGAAGCATACAGATTTAATTTTGAGGAAGACGGACGTTTTATTTTCGCTTTGAAACTTTACTTGATTTATAGTTGTTTATAAATTTTAATGTGTGTACTGTGTCATAGGCTTAGCTAATGTAGTTTTAGTCCCCCCCCCCCCCCACCCCCCAACCCTCGTGTGTGTTCTAACCGCATTTTAACACTTAGTTTACCGCATTTTGGTGTTTTGTAAATTCTGCTTCTGATAACTTTTAACTTTTACTGGCCGCCATCTTGGACGCCATCTTGTTTGTGGAATTCTCCGTTTAAATAACTCTGTAAAAACAGTATGTAAGATCCCTTAAATCTACAAAACTATTTCGTGTGTACTGACATCAGAACTTATTAACAACGCACATTGCTCTGTCGCAACTGGAACGAGCTGTTACGAACTTCGCTGTACTAAAAGGATTAAAAATTAAAGCTGAACGGTGTTGATAAAACCGTTAGCTACCAGGCCATTTCTTCTCCAATGAACGCGACCACTCGATAAAAGCGTGTTAGAATTAGAGCATACTAGTCACGTCTGGCAGATAATTCATTAATTAGGTCAGACGGCGTGTTCAAGTAAGCTACACCTGATAAACTGGTCAACTCATCCAGGCAAGCCCAAGAGATCGATATCACGGTCAGATGTATTTGCCAGTCCTACGCATATCCACTACACGAACCAAAGCATAACAGTAAGGTATTAGTTAGTTATCTTGCATGCTTCCAATTGAAGAAAACACACTACTCCAACACGTCCTCGCCAAAGAATGCTTTGAGTACGGCGTACAATGCCCAATTGTAGAAAACACGCTACTCCAACATAGCATCGCTAGAGAATGCTTTAAGTATGGTGGACAATGCCCAGAATGCACTACCTATGCAGCAGCGACCCCACAACACAAGATCTACAGTTGTGAACAAACCCTCTATTGAAGATTTTAATCTGAATATTGCAAAAACGATGCAGAAGCAGATCACGGCTACAAATAGAGCATTTAATTTGAAAGTTACAAACACGGGTGGTGGAGTACATGTTGAGGCCGATGCTGCCATGTATCACTTAATTAGGCAAACAGCATCTCAGTACTATGCCACATACCCGAGAGATCTGGCAAAGATTACTCTGCCGACAACTACTGACAAAAGAGGAACAGAGACGCAAATCACCTATCAGATTTTTCTCACAAAGGGCACTGAAGGCATCTCTAAGTATACAGTCATTCTCTACCACACTAAATGCAGCATGCTCGTAAATGGAGCATGTTCGGCAGTCAGATATTTCTTCATCAATGATCTGGAAAATATGTTCAGCCTTATTGCATCGGCGACAACGGATGGGTCTACAGACAATCTGTCAGAATGGAACATGAAGCTCAAAGCCTTGTTCCAGTCTGCTTTAAATCAGATGAGCAATCCAAACCAGCAGAGAAGGCAGCAAAGCAAAGTTAACCCTTCTAAAGTTGACAGTCGGTGCAGCAGGTGCAAGAAAAACTGCCTCACACGATCAGTATATTGCGATGCCGGTACACACTGGGCCCGCTACAATTGCCTCAAAATGACCAACGATGAAATCACGATGGCAGAAAACTGCTACCAGTGCCCAGATCATGCACCAAATAATGACTGACAATCCTGTCCCGGCTCTCCAACCACCATCTGCAACCACGGCCGAACTAAATATCAGAATACAGTTCCAATGCCCCGATGTTGCTCCAAGCAATGACCATCCTGTACCAGGGCTTATGCAGCTACCACTATTGAACACAATGTCGCACCATATACATGCAGGACCTGAGCGAAACTAAGGTTCGGCTCTGATAAAACCAACCACGAATAGTGAAACAGGACTAACAGGCCAGATACCACTTGAGGCCTTATCGCTAGGAGCTGGTACCGAAACCTCAACATACCAGAGAGGTGTGGACACCCATCGTAGCAGCCACTAATCTCAGATCTGTTCCAGCCATGACAGACAATTTGTCCGCAGCGCAGTCACTCCTGGGAGAAGAATTTACTGAAACCATGTGCGAAGCCACCTGTTACCTGTGTAGGAAAGCAATTGGATCTGCACCAATCACATTTTGCGAAAAACTGCGAATCTACCTTTCACAAGTCTTGCACTAACGAATCAGACGCAGATTGTAGTATCCATATATGCTCATCATGCAGACCACATGCACATAGCCTTCCTACTACCAGTACAGAAGGCTCTGAGATAACCTGCACCACTAGTAACGAGGCCAGAGCATTCACAAGTAGCCTGATTCATCAGGATAGAGATACTAACCTCACCACCCCCACCCCAAAACAATTGTGGCACATACCATGAGTGATCGTGATAATACGGATAGCGAAGTCCATAAAAACATCGTGAGGCAAAGTTAAAAAAGGGGAGGATGCACTTAAGAAGAGAGGCAAGCTTGAAAGACCTGAAGAGCGATCTCGCAACTGCTAAAGCATTTATCATACGGCAAGAAGCCTGTATCGATGAACTTCCGAAAACAAATCAGATTCTACGGATGCGTCTACTGACACAAGATACTGCCACAGAAGAGCCACACACCCGCAGTTCGCATAACACGTCTGCAACCCAAGCAGATCATGCGTGCCTCATGCAGCGAATACATGAACTAGAGATCAATGATCTCAGACAGCGACTGCAATGTCTTGAAGATGTTTCAGTCAACTCGTGTAAGCCATGAAACAAATTCTCAGCATCTGCATCCAACACACACACGTGATCAACCTGCGTCATGGCCGCCACAGATTGTGCCACCACTATCTATGCCACAAAGCCAGCAAAAACAACCCACCTGCCCTGCCTCAGATGGGGCCATTGCTGCCTTCACTACTATACCAGCCAAACCCTATGACACAAAACTCTCCGCATATGCCATCGTTGCTACCACATGATCTGCTAGCACACATAGCTCCATAATATCCATCAGTTCCAATGATTGTGACACAACATCCTGAGTTACAGCAGCCTATTCAGCTTCTGCCTCATCCAGCCTATTTACAACATCTAGAACGACTGCACCATGGACAACTGCTTACGGCGACTGGGAACGAACCCTACCAGCCACACCATAGACCACTACACACCTCTGGTCCAGCTGCTCAACAAAACCACACAGGGAAAACAGTTCACCCTGAAACAGCTACCAAGTCAGACAGTCAGATGCAAAATGCTCAAGTTCACTCCTCACAAGTGACATAACTGCAAGCAGGGCCAGTTATCCCAACACAGAGTATCGTGGCGCAGTTGCTACAGGAGACACAACCACAAGCAAGCCCAAATACGCTAGCACAGAGCAGCTTCTGCAGGCGAGTCTCTCACAAGTAGTCCCAAACGCCATAGCAGAGCGTGTACAGCTGCCATATGTATTCATGCTGAATCAGAACGGCAACTGGAGATGAAGCCTGACAGTCGATATAGCAGTCTCGCAGAAGCTGCGGGAGCTGACATAGTAAAGATGGCATACATAGACCTGGGAGATGACACCACAGAAATTCAGGCAGATGTGTCTTTTTTAGCGAGAGCCCAACAACAAATGTAACCAACCTAGCATTGTCTGTAGCACCACTTCCTACTCACGACATCTGGATAGTAACATTCAACTGCAAAAATGCTGAGACAAACTTAACTAGTATTCAACAGATGCTGGATAAGGTAGACTTAATGTGCATACAAGAACACTGACTCTTCCGCTTTCAGTTGGCGATGCTATATAACATGCATCCACTATCTAATGCAGAAGGCAAGGCCGTTGATGACGACGACCCTATCAGTGCTGCACAAAAGACAAGAGGATATGGAGGTGTTGCGGTTTTATGGAGAAAAACACTTAATCATGCAGTGCAGCCGACCACAGATGGCAACTCTAGAATACAGTGCATTACAGTAGCTGCCAAACCACACCCACTCCTAATATGCTCAGCTTATATGCCCACTAGAAAAGGGACAGCATCAGACAGCGATTTCGCAGATATGTTAGACCAACTCTATGAAATTGTTATCAAATACCAACCATCATACAAGATCATCATGACTGGTGACTTCAACTGCGATCTCACGAGTGACAATACCAGTAGAAGGAAAAGATTGCTTCAAGAGTTTATCGCTGAGATGCACCTGCAGTATTCAACATCAGGCCCAACATTTGAACAGGCTGGCAGCTTGGGTACATTTATTATCGATTACCTCATCTATTTGCAATCTATGTCAGACACTATTCACCAAGCAGTGAACCTGAGAGAATTGTACATAATTAGCTCCGACCATCACCCGCTACAGATATTACTTCTGTACCACATTGTGCATACTAAAGTCTGCAATGACTCCCCATGCAGTAGCGGAGTCGACTGGGCAAAAACAGATCAAGTTAAGTATATCCAACAGCTGACATCTGCATTGGAGGACTATGACCTGACATGTACCAGCCGATATGATACTCACAGATTATACACAAAACTGTGTGATGCCATAGGATCTGCAGCCAATGCAGTTTCCCCAAGGAAAACCGTGCGTAAAAGCCATCCTCCTAGATTATGGAACCAGGAGATAGCGGAAGCTCTCAGTGAGAAGAAAGCAGCACACCATGATTGGAAAGCAAGTGGATATACACAAGATCCTGGTCATGTGACCACTGTCAAGCGCAAGAAGTCTAGCATTAAACTGCGTCAAGTACAGAGGAAGGCGGCAGCCTATGCAAGAGAGAGAGAGAGAGACCTGCATAAACTCTTGGGAGCCCACTCATCTGATAGACAAGTTTTCTACAAGTTGGTGAAAAAGCAAAGAAACACGCAATCCACTCTAACTGATTTAATCAAAGTCGATGATGTGTCATACAGTAGCAAAGACATCTTGACAGGATGGCACTCTCACTTCAGTAACCTTAGCTCAGTAAGAGATGAATCAAAGAATCAAAGGCTAGCTGCAGAAGTCCAAACAGCCATGAGCACGCTAAACACCAATAAATTCCCAGACTCCAATGGCATAACAGCAGAGCATCTAAAGTATGGAGGACTGATACTCACCATGATCTTAACCAAGCTCTTGAATACCATACTATTGCAGGAAATGCTACCAGAGCAGATGAAATCAGGAACACTCACACCCGTCTATAAGAAGAACGGTGATCGCTGTCAATCTAGCAATTATAGAGGAATCACCATAACTCCAGTAATTACAAAACTACTAGAAAAGGTCCTCCGTGGCCGTATTAAGAACATGATAGATCAGTCACCACATCAACTACAGTTCGGATTCACAGACGGTCTCACCAATCTATAGTGCTCTAGCGCTACAAGAAGCTGTTCTGGAATCCAAATCCAAAGGACTACACTCCTATGTCGCTCTGCTCGATGCGAAAGCCACATTTGACACAGTATGCCCCAAGAACCTCTTCAGGAAATTGTTCCTAATTGGGATGGACAGTTCCCTCTGGCTCATCACTACTGAAATACAGCGCAATGCACAAACTCATGTCAAGTGGAATAATCAGCTATCTCAGCCATTCCAGATAGAGCAAGGTGTACAGCAAGGAGTACTGTCAACGGATCTCTACAAGATCTTTATCAATGGTCTCCTAACCCAGAGTACAGAGTCCAGACTAGGTGCCACCATCGGAACACAATCATATGCCTGCCCAACCTGTGCAGATGACGTTGCCATGATAGCGAACACTGAAGAAAATCTCCAAGGGCTGTTAGACATCGCTGCAGAATATAGCTCAGACCATCGCTACCAACTCCAACCGGCAAAGAGTGCAGTCCTATCTAATGACAAAAGTGTATCACATGAGTTCAAGATCCATGACCGCATAATTCCCCTAGCTGATTCAGCTGGTTCAGTGAAGCTAGAAAGACCCTAGCACTCTATAGCTTACCATCTATCCATGCGCTACTTGATTCCCCACCCGGTAAACACTCCTGAAAGACCACCAAACATGCTGTGTCTCACTACTGGCATGAGAAGCTGCTACGCAGAGCGAAACTCTACCCATCCTTCAGATACATGAATGTTGAGAACACCAGGCCTGGCTCTATCCACTCAGCAATCATATCAGTCTCCACAAGCCACACATACATAAGGGCCTTACCGGTGCAGATGCGCCTGCTTACTGGTACATACATACTCCAGGCTAATAGAGCAGCCTTCAACCAGTATGAGGTGGATCCAGAATGCCAACTCTGTCATGAAGATGCCGAGACATACTCAAACTTTCTAGTAGACTGCGTGACCTTACATGATGTCAGGATGAAAAATCTCTCATTGCTGCAGTCAACAATCTGCAGTAGTTGCCAAGAGCCACAGTAAGTTGAAATCTGCCAAGCGGTTAATGAGTAGTGTTTTAACAATTTTCAGAAATTTTTCATAAGATTTTCACACAAATAAATTGATCAATGAAAATTCTGTATATATGCTCTGAAACTGAAAGCATTCGGGTCCTTCCAGCCAAATTAAGTGCTTAATGAGTAGTGTTTTGACAATTTCCGGTAAATTTGTCATAAAATGTAAGATTTTAACCCAAAATATTGACCAATCAAAATTCTGTATACAAATTCTGGAGCCTAACCACATAGGATCCATCCAGCTAATTAGGTTGAAATCCACCAAGCGATTAATGAGGAGTAGCATTTTAAAACAAAGGTTGACAGATGGATGACAGACGGTCGACATGCATATCAGTGACCTAGACTTTTTGACCAAACCATTATTGTGTGATGCTGTGTCGTTATAAGGAGGCATGTGTCCAAGTTTGGGTCCAGTATGAGATATAAACAGAAAAGTTGAACTAAACAGAAAATGTTAATGTTGAAAAAAAAAAGGTTTTTACCAAGGCCAAAGTGACCTTGACCCTTTACTCTCAACATAATTGTGTGATGTCAGGTGCATTATAAGGAGGCATGTGTCCAAATTTGACTCTAGTATGATTAACCAAACCGGAGATATAAACAGAAAAGCTGAGCTAAATGGAAAATTTTAATGTTAAAAAAACAAGGTTTTTACCAATGTCACACTGACCGTAACCTATGACCTTTTGACGTCAAGGTTATCATGAGATGCCATATCATTATAAGGAAGCATGTGCCTACGTTTGGGTGCAGTATGCTTAATCAAACCTGAGATATAGACAGAAAAGTTGAGCTAAACGCAAATTGGCCACCGCTACCACCACCACCACCAAAGGACGACGGGCAGGGTATCGTGCAGGGTATCACAATAGCTCGTTTTACTTCGTAAAGTCGAGCTAAAAATAATATATGAATATTGATTTATATATCATCCTATATTTCGTATATTTCTATGTATTGAAACCATCTATGGCTGCTGCTTATCCGTAAAGGATCTTATTATTTTCTCATATTAATTTAACTCCCGATAGTATAATTCAACTGCAAACCTGAGGATACCAGGTTTTCCAGACCCACAATGCATTGTGAATTATAATGTAGCTCGCGGGGGTATGCACTGGTCCGCTATGACGTTTCCGCCCATTGCATTGCAAGTGCACGATGAACGGAATGGCTGGTTAGCTGCGGATCTCGGGGTTGTGGATCCTGTATGATGTCATTCCGAGAAATACAAAGACCAACGTCTAGAGCCGCTGGAACACTGATGTTCCAGTGGGGCCGTGTGACCATTGCCGCCAAGATTGAACCACACGGTGACGTCCCAACTATTAGTGTCACCGGTATGTCTATCCATACTAATCTAGAGATATGGAACAATTTATAATTAAACAGCAGAAATATTTATATACCATACAAACAAGATGAATCGTTTGACAGTAAATGAGCACACAATAATACACACCATAGAGCTATCTGGTGGTCCTTCCACTTGGTGTCGCCGGAGGTACTACACAGGTTCTTGAATCTGCAGATGTATCCCCGCAAGAGAAGCATCCGCAACAAAGTCAATAAGTAGTTTAATATAAACTAGTATACCCCTAACACACACACAAAGAAAATATTGTTGTTGCGAGAGGAAAGTGCCTCGCGCGGGCCTCTGTTACATGAAAATGCCTTCAACGCCGAAGCGGAATAAAAGAGCTGGCAAAAAGGGCCAGTCTTTTGTTCAACAGAAAAATGTTAAGTGAAGATCCTAGTGAAACCATAATTAATGTGATGCGACTGGTTTATGTGAATACGGGACGAACGATTTCCGAAGAATTCCCAAGTCGCCGTCTTATGTAGTTCCAAAGATACTGTATTGGTAGATTGCTTTATTTATGCGGGCCTTCTGCCACCCTCTAACCTATCATTTAGTTGTTAGAAACAGAAACTAGCTTTGGCCGCAAGTGGCAGGGATTCCTACCTAACTTTAGATACAGTTGTTCAATGGGCGCAGATGCTTCGCTTCCCGTAGGTCACTTGGATTAGCATCTACCTCCATGGACAGCATGCGTACATGTTACGACACAAGACATCCGAATTCGATAAAAACCCAGCTACCGTGTCCCGGAACCACATAAAACGTCACCTAGACAATGGCTACGTTTCACACAAGCAAGTTTTGATTCTTGACATGTCTTTATGGTGGGGGTGGGGAGACGGATATCCATCGCGAGCATCTTTCCTGTGAGGGCGTGACGAGCTCCAATGCTTCATTCTGCAATGCATTGGATGGAGATCCGCATCTCGTCCGTCACCGTGTGCTACGGATCTAACAATTAAATGTAATGTAATTAAATGAGATAGCTAAATATCACAGATTCATAAACTTAAACGGTGCGGCTAGTTGAAAGCACCTACAGTAAACAAGGATAATATTCACAGTAAAACAGAATTATAAATTGCGGTCTTAAGACCGGCAAGGTACCTATTAGTCATCAGTAGCACATACGGAAATGATAATTAAATGTACAATAGTATAGCGACTTGAGTACCTAATAGTCATTGGTACGGAACAGGCTACTATGCTACTGAAATTGAGGCGCTAACGTACTCATAGCACGTGTCGACATGTTCTCTAAAGCTGGAAAGATTTCCGCAGGCAGATTTCTGCAGCCGATTTCCGCAGGCATGTCTCCGCAAGCTGACTCCTCCAGACAGGGTAGACACGGTACAAACTCAGGACAGTGAGACAGAGCAGTGAAGAAATGTCTATTAGATAGTCTTTGTAGCTAGTATACAATTTATATGGAGGTGAGAAAGTTATCCATCCGGCGACAAAAGTAATAACGTTGAAGTTTGCCCATTAACAGAGAGGGCTGTATATAATATTAGGCAGTTACATATATTGGCACATGGTGCGGGATGTGTCACGTAGCTCTTGCGCACCCAGCAAAGTTCCACCAGACTGTGGTCAAAAAGTTAATTAAACACACGACATGCAGTGTGGAAATTGAAGTCCACTTTTCAGCGTGGTTGGCAGATCCGGCGAGTCATCCACCAAGAATCACTGTAAGCTCTACATTCCGTAGAATCATATCCTGGGCCCGCATGGCCCGCTCTCGGAAAGGCTCCCTTAGGAAAGTCCGGATGCGGAAGGTATAACTTTTTAATTTAGTTTATTACCCCCGGATGGCCGTTCAGGGGTGTCCAAAAATTGGTGGAAGCCGAGGACGTCCTACCACTGCGGATGTGCTGGGATCTGTATGACACCGGTTGAAGTGAGAATCACTGTAGATCAGCAGTTACATCCGTCCTCCTGATGGTCTAGAGGTCCTGCGCGGGCTGGCTTCCACATCGGCGATGCTCCTGATTCTCGATTTTCCACCCCTTTTATACTACTCATGACATCAGAGGCAGATGCCTCAGCCAATCAGCGATCGAGCGGTAGCCAATCAGTGTGCAGCTAGATCAGTGACGTATTTACCATGTACACAGAACATTCTAGATCTATTTAAGCATACACGCTATTACGACGTCAAGATATATTTTAAAGATAATTTAAGGGGATTTTCGCGGATAACTCAGCCATTTCTGGGCTGATTTTAAAATACTTCAGTTCTAGAAAGCTCGTTTTATTCTGGTCCTGATCCTTACCAAGAACAACGAGAACGGAATAATTAGTTTTTTACGAGTACCCACTCGGTACACTATAGGCATGCACTCGCTTTCAATTCCGTGACGTGTTGTCAGGGAAGCTGACGCGCGCGCATGCACACCACACGTTTTATCAGACTTAGCCGATTTTAACGAAAACCTCTCCTAGGGGTTATGTATGCGTACTATCCTATCCAGGGGGGGGGGGGGGCGTGCTTGGAGCGAATTCGGAGTGGCCGTTCCGTACCCAGCTTCGCTGGGACGGTCAGTACCAGTCCGGTTGGTCCGCGCTACAATAATACGCTATCATGTATCACGTGACTTCAACCCGGACATCAAAGAAACATAACTCTATCATCTACCTGCAAGAGCACTGGCTATACAGATACATGGTTGAAGGCATATTAACGAAAATTCTATGGCAAAACCAACTTCCACGGTGAGTGCATTGATGATGTTGACCCGATCCCACCAGTCCAGGCACCTAGAGGCTACAGTGAAATAGCAATATTGTGGTCAATTGGTCTAGACCAGTTCATCAGGAAAACTGATAATGCGAGTCATAGGATTGTGGCAGTAGAAGTATTCACTGACGTACCAATCTACCTCATAAACGTGTATATGCCATCACGTGGTAATGCTCAAGCTGAATGTGGCTTTGACTCAGTCCTGGATGGATTACACAAGCTTATACTCCTCCTACATCTGCTGTCTTACTCAAATTTCCGGCTGTCCCAATGTCAAACAATTCCCAGAGTGGCTGCGGGGCAAAGAAACTAAAATTTCCTTTCATTTAACCATTAGGTTTGTGTTCTTTCCTTGTGTTGCATGTCTTTGCCAATAGGCTAGTTAGTCTTTACTACATCTAGTACATTGCACACAGATCCGTTATCATTATTTATTTATTACAATCAAGCAAACGTCTGATTTGTAAAAGTAACGAATATGGTGTGTGAAGTTTGTAAAGACCCAGCCAAGCATACTAAATATATGTCATCCGGTTATTGGCTTTGCAAAGAATGTGATAGTATAAGAGAAGAGGTCCGCAGGAAATATTTTTCAGCAGAAACCACAAAACAGGACAAAAGTTACTACTAACACAGCAAACTCCACAAACACTTCAACCTGTGCAACTCAGAACTACACAGTTGATAGCAACAATGGGCCTACACCTGCCACCCCAGCAGCTGCTGACACTAATTCTATGAACATCATTTCTACCACTGATAACCAATACAACACCAACTGTCGATGTGGTAAAGATAATAACACCTACATGATTAGATGCAACTTGCGCAAAAAATGGCTGCATTACATTTGCACCATACAAGTTAGTGGGATTAACAACCACAAAACGCATGTACACAAATATCAGTCTTCTTAGCTTGGCATATTGCCAAGTATGGTCAGGACTAGAAAAGCAAAACAACACAACTAAACTCAATGTCACAACCTCGATCACAACAACAAGAACATGTATAACATGCCAACCAGATCATGAGTACTAATCATAGGTAGCTAAACATTGCGAAAACTGAAGCTATATGTCCTCCGAAGAAATCAATGCTTCTGTGAGATCGTTTGGATGTGCTGGTATCAGCGAAATCAACTACATCCGAACAATACCTAATAAATGACCGATACCATGCTATTGTTGTGCATGTTGGCAGTATTGATATTGGGGAAAAAACAGCTTGATGATATGATCAACGAGTACTCTAAAACTGGTTACATCTAAAGCATTGTGCACCAGATACTCAAGTACTTGTATCTTCACTACTTTAACAGCTAATGACTCTTACTAAAACCAGTACCCAGCTGTACAGCAACTCAACCCCCATTATCAACAACTATAAACGCAGTTTGTTACATCCTAAAAACCCCACCACTATACAAAGCCACCCACCTAAATTAATAAGAGTTTTAGTTTACCTCAACATATGCCCGCAGTCATATGTGTTTGAGGAATGCTAAATGTGAACAGTTTGTCTTTAATAAATGACACGTCCGTCCCTAAAACATATGCTGAAAAAGAAATTGTGATTGTAGGTTCAAAACTCTTCGAGATATGGCTCGGACAAGAAAATTTCCTCCCTCCAAGTCAGCGGCTATAACAACATGATAGTTGAGGGGAGTTCCCCCGGTGTCCACTTCGGCTTCAACACTGCCATCAACGCACCTACGCGTAGTATGAGCCATACAGTCGTTCCAACCCTGACACTGCAGCCAGTTGACACGGCAGCTCCAGGCGCCCCGACACTGCAGCCAGTCGACACGACACCGCTTCCCGTGGTAGCTCTACGTGTGGTGTCAGGCCTAGCTATCGTGGCGCTCGGGATCAGCCTACTCCGCCGCTAGCAAATCAGCTATAAGACTATCCTGACTCTCTAAAGTAGCAGTGGGGACCACAGTGAGACACTGAACCAGCTTGGCATGCCCTACAGCCCCTATACACGCTGCCAACATGCACATCCAAGGGCTGGAGAGTTCGGCAGCGCATCCTTTTTCCAGCTTGTAGTATCGCAGAGCCTTGTTCAGCTCTGAGTCCGGTAAGGCCATGGCGGTCTGCAACTGCTGGAACACATCTGACAGATA
Organism: Chaetoderma sp. LZ-2023a; assembly: GCA_034401795.1. Taxonomy (NCBI): domain Eukaryota; kingdom Metazoa; phylum Mollusca; class Caudofoveata; order Chaetodermatida; family Chaetodermatidae; genus Chaetoderma; species Chaetoderma sp. LZ-2023a. The sequence continues at coordinate 146,302,544 of CM067369.1, forward strand.
CTCCCGATCCTTGTAGAAACCTTTAGATCGCAGGAGCTACGCGACGATACTCCCGCCTATGATAAGGTATTCGAGGAAGCAGATCTGTCCCTTGCCAAATACTAGCTAGAGCTTCACAGCTGTCAGCTCCACTGTCAGCTCAGCACCAGAGAGCTGAGCGAGCTCATCTGGTGTCTTCTTCTTGTAGTCCTTCAACTCCCTCCGGAAGACATCATAGTACTTCTCGCATAGCGTGAGCCCGGACATGTTTAAGATGTCTCAATAGAGAGATGAATATTCCTGAGTACCAACCCAGCCACCTGGCAGACGCAGACTGGGAAGATCTTATTAGCTCTCTCGACAGGGGACACAGACGTTTAACCACGTTGTATACTCAGTGCTTAAACAATGACGTCAATGGTACAGATCGTGAAGCAACTGCCTGAGAGCCAGGCGAGTCTTCAGAAGGTGGAGAACCTACTGCGAACCAAGACACACAAGTTACTGACCAAAGCAAAACATCTGGCAGTCCATGTCGCCAGTAACGTGGCGGCGAATGTGGCCGTGGTGAAGATGACAGGGGGAAATGAGGTTGTTCCTGCCGCCACTACGGATGTCCTCGCTACAATGGTGAGTGGGATGGCCGGGCACTGTCTCAGAATAACTCACCCCATTCCAAAGATCACCCTCAGTGGTGCCTCCTACACTGTTGCCGCCAAGATCATGGGTGAACGTGTTACACTAATGGAGGCCGCGGTTCTAGGGCTAGCAACGAATACAATGGCTGAGATCATCGTCGCCTATGTTTAACCCCTCTGAATAGTGAGAGATGGATCACGAGACCCCTGCAGCATATGAGGCATGGCGTGATGGAGGGCGGTGTGTAGCCCACAGTCGAGCATGCAGACAGGATCGCCAATGCCCGTGAATGGTGGACTGCCCACAAGGCGTGCCCCTGCAGAGGGCCAGTACCCCGAGCACTGCTACCTATTCACTTGGCCGACTGTGTGGTCCTCCTATGCCCAACTATATCATTGGGGGTATGACTAGTAGGTTTGTCGTCTGTATATGACTATGACCCTGTCACTCACAGACCTAGAAAGCAGAGCTAGGCGATCTTGCTCACTTGGGCGAGGCATGCCTCGGTTCAGAGGACACTGTTGCCCCTATCTCCTTCCTAGACTTCGATGAGAAGGGAAACCCGCGGGAGATCCGAGGTACCATCCCAGCCCGAGATCTCATCGGGAATACTGATATGGTAGGACAATCGGCCATTAACAAGGCCAAGAAGACTGTATACAAGGGGATGGGCATCAAGGAGAGGGCGACGATGCAAGGTATGCTCGGAGTCGATGAGGCTGGAGCCATCAAGGTTATGGCTGAGTCCTATGCACAGGACCTGGTTAAGGATCTCGTGAAACAACGGAGCTCATTCCGACAGGATGGAGAGAATCTCAAGATAGGCACCCTTGGCCTGAGCCATATATATCACTGTCGATGGCCAAACAGGTGCTACCACCAGCCTCCGGCTACCAGAGGTGAAGAAGTCAGGGTTCTTTGGTTTGCCGTTTGAGACCGCAGGATAGTCATGGCTTCCCGTGCATGTATTATACAGATACTGGATGTACTAGACACTGTGGGTGCTGACACAGGCCCTCTACGCTATCTTCTCAGCTGCTACTGGGATTTCATGCTTGACGCCTCCATCGCATCAACCGGAGGTGCAGGATTCCCCGCTCTGCAGGCGAAACAGCTGGTGCTACAAGTACTGCCGTTTAGTCTCCCAGATATAGACGAGGCTACCGCCGACCAAGTCCTAACCATCCTCCGCACGCATATCTGTACCATTCGACAGTAAGCCGGCCGATGCTGGCCAGGTGGTGCTGATCATTGCCCTGTCAGGACATGGGAAAAACATCTTGCTGTAGGCTCTCCTGGCCGAACATCTATACTCTCAATACATCCTTCTGGTGTCTGACTCCGCCGCTGAGGCGGTTAACAGTAATGATCAATGGTACAATGGCTCAATCACCAAGACGCAGAACCTGCAAGCACTGATGGAGAAGCTGCTGGCAGCCCGACTGACAGAACCACATGTTCTAGTTATCGATGACCCTGCAATGGACCAGAAGACAGTCACCTACCTCAGCAACAATACCAGGCGCATCCGGCACACAAACATAACTGTCTTCATCCTCTTTCAGAAGTACACCCGCGAGATCTCACCAGACATCTGCCACAATGCCTGGTTGCTATACTTCAGCTCCAACTGTCGATGTGCCCTGCTCGAGACCATATACGACAGCCTAACCCTCAAGGAGTCCAAAGCAGACTTTATCGCAGGTGTACAGAGGGAAGCTGAGCTGTACCGCTTCATCTTCAGCAACAAGGAGACAGGTGAGCTGTCACACTTCAAACCATCTCTGGAAAAGGCGCAGACCTTCACCTACAAGCTGAATCCAGCCAGGAAACTAGCTTGCTCTATGTGTCATCGCTGACAGACTGTCGCAGCTGCAGCAACGTTTTTTTCATTCGTCAGAAGGATGTGCGGTCTCCGCTACTTCGTCCGCGGTCTCTGCTACTTCCTCAGATGCTTGAGGACCTTCGTCAGAAGCTTGAGGAACTTCATCAGAAGCTTGAGGAACTTCATCAGTTTCGTCAGAAGCCTGTCGCTTAAACTCTACCCACTGAGGGTCAGAGTCTAGGGCTCTCTTCTTCTGGAACTTCTCACGGAAGATCGATTTTGTCCATGCGCGACGAGCGGCTGATTTGTGAGCGGATTTGATGAGGTAGTCCTGGTAGTTATCTGGGAATTTCAGAAATGCTTGCAGATTACTGGCCAATCTCCTGCGCCCCTCTTCGTTGAAGATGTGCTCAACAGCCTCCTTGCGGCCAACAGTGGACCCCTCCTGAGTACCTTCTGCATGACCGGGTGTCATGGCTCTCTGCTACAGCGGCACTGACCTCCTCCCTGAAGTAGTTATTTGCTCCAGACTGGAGGCTATCCAGCATAACTCGCTCTTCCTGGCTATGGAGGCTAAATACGGCATCCCACTTCCCGACCGTTAGTAGATCTTTGGGGTCGACCCTCGCCCTTTGGAGAGCTAGAATAACAAGACTGTTGGTTTGGGCCACAGGAGGTAGGTCGAGTGTCCTGCCCTGGGTGCTGCCAAACCTCCAGTAGAGTATCCGAGTCAGGAGTTCTTTTGTACTACGAGTTGGCGCTCCTTCCTCTATGGTGGCCAGTATGTCCGCATCAGACGGAAGTGTGACGCGTGGCTGTCGTGCCGACTTGTCCTGCTGCCTATAGACAATCTGCTGGAGAACTTTACCAAACATGACAGCCGTTTAACCCCTCTATATACCCAGACATTAAACATGCTGCAGTATGTGCAACATCCAGATGGGGCCATTGAACCTGCAACATCGCACTGCACTAATCCTCGGAAGGACTGCCTGACGGTCATTCGACCCAGTATACAAGATGAGAACCCGTTGTCCGCTGCTGGGAAGTACACTGACTTTGCAATCTCGGCACAGATCCACGAGATCAAGAGCATGACACTCGAGTTCAAGCTTCAGAGCACAATAGAACAGACGGTAGAGCTCCCGCAGGTTCTGAACAGGTGGGAGATCGTGCAGAGCAACAGCACCGTGGACACCACCTATGTGAACGATGAGTACCGAGTCCTAGGTCTGCTGGCTCGTGGCCCAACCTTCGATGCGAAGGGAAAGGGGTACTATGCTGTGGGGTGCAATGAGGGGTTCACAGAATTGGAACTACGGGCAGGTGTTGAGAAGCCCGTGTCAGTTCCACTCTTAACCCTCCTCGAGAACACACACGTGAATCCGTCTGCCATGCAGGATAGGCTGTTCCTCCGGGTGTACACTGAGCAGCTCGGAGGAATGACCAGGAGCTGAAGCAAACGGATTCCAAACAGCGGATCGTGCATGTGGAGCGAGAACACCAGCAGGTCCAAGCCACAGCTAACCAACGGGTAGAGCTGACATTGCAATTGCATCGTGGTGCATCGGACTGTGTCGCTGTTGCAGTCCTGGTTCAGAAGGGAGGAGCCATCCAGCAGGTGGATAAGCTAGATGACTTCAAGCTTGTGGTTGCTGGGACCAATGTTCTTGGTGAGGTACGCGAGCTGGCCGATTGCCAACTCTACAGACAGAAAACTAAGTCATATGCACTTCTGTGCCTAACCAGTGGAAGCGACGACCTCGAGTCGGCACTCGAGGGCCGTCACCACCACGGGGGCAGGGACATCCCACCTAATCAGGGCAACCGGCTCAGCTTCAACATCGGAACCCTCATAGCTGGGACTCGGTCATTAGGTGTGACGGTACTTTACTTTGGCTATGCTAAGGTATGCGTGTTGAACACATCAGGTATTCAGCTTGAGCGTGCGTAGAGCATGACTCCTGTCGTCACCACTGCCACCACTACTATAAGCTCTGCTGTCTTCTGACCTGTCGATGCTTCATAGTCGAGCGTTGGCTCAGATATCTTTACAGCCTCGTAGTACTCATCGAGACTCTCATCTGCCTCTTTGAGGCTCTGGTTGGCCTGAGCTCTGAGTTGTCGTCGGCGCGCCTCTCTCTGGCGCATATGCTCGAGTGCTTTGCTGTACTCAAACTTCTCCTTAGACAGCTTCTCCATTTTCTTCTTCTTTTCGATCGCTGGTATCACACTTGGAGAGCCGTTCTCAAGATAAAATCTGTGGTTTTCTGCAGTTCTATAGAGTGACTTGATGATAGTCTTCATCTCTGTATGGGTAACCATGTTTTCTGTCTGATTCTCTTCTGCACCCACCTTTGCCATCTTGTCTGCTTCCTCATTTGCTTGGACTCCACAGTGTGAGGGGATCCACTGCAATGCTATTCAAAAGCATTTGATGGTTTGTAGTGCTTCTTCAAGTTGTGGCAGCTTACCTTTGGTGATAGCCTTAAGGACGGAGCGAGCATCAGATAAAAAGACAATCTGTGCAATAGGGTCTGCTGTTCTGCTGATGGTATTAGCTGTATGAACCAGTGCTTCGACTTCAGCTCTGTAGTTTGTGCAGTGTTTGCCTGTCAGTATTGCAGCTGACTCATCGCCTGGTTATGACGCTCACGCTCGACCTCTGCCGCCGCCTTGTCCGCGAAGCTGAGTCCCCAGTTCGCTAAGGCAAACACGCCCGCATTCAAGATTGCGGAGGCCATGTTATAGACTACAGTTTAAAGCTACTATATAACTGCCCCAGCGACGGATCCCCAAAGCGATGTATGAACCAGAGGCTGATCCAGTTGAGGATATAGATGACGAGGACTATGAGGAGGTCGATGATGAGGATGATGATTATGATGCAGACGACTACGATGTAGCGGAGACTGCGAGTGAGTATGATGATGCAGTGGAGACCGCACCTGAATCCTGCAAGATAGTACACAGAGAGAAAGGAATCTATCGCATTTACGTAAAAGGTTCTATCGGTCCGCTGGCAGCAGTTGGGGCTCTGATCGCTCTGTTCACAATGAAGGCTTGCGAGGCGGTCCGCAAGATCGCCAACAATGCTCTCCATGGGGTGGAGAAGATTTCTGAAGCCATACCAGCCATCGCCTCAGGAGTAGGTACGTTCTTCGGAGTCGCAGGCCCTTGGCTACTGTACGTTGCCATTGCACTCGCGGCCATCTGGCCCGCCGAACATTTAAGCCGTAATGGCGTCTCTGTACGACCTGGTCAAGTCCCTTAACTTCCAAGGCCTGGTCAATAAACTACTGTTCAGTGAGGATCCAGCTGAGATTAGACGCCAGTGTACGGAGGTGTCAAATGAATGACAGCCGTCTGTTCGTCTGTTTAGAGTTCACCCAGGCCGTGCGTGACAGGACGGGAGTAGACGCCAGTGATGAAATCTGGGAGTTCCGTCTTTCTTGAGGAACTCTACTATCAGCCTGGTGGATATTACCGCGAGCCCCCTCACCTACTCGAGGCTGCACATCGCAAGGGCCACAACTTCACACTGGAGACAGTTACAGTGGCTCAGCCACCAGGTGATGTGGCAGATATACAGACCTCGTCCACGGCACATCAGGCATACCCAGTTCGAGGAAACTGTCCCGAACAGAGTTCACCAGGCAGATGTTCTATTCCTCCCACACGACTTGATTGGTCGTAAGACCTACAGGTATGCCCTCACCATCGTCGATGTCGCCAGCAGGTACAAGCTGGCAGTACCGCTCACAGACAAGTCAGCTGGCCAGGTGGCCCAGGCATTCCAACGTGTCTACGAGGCTTCGGAAAATCCCCTCCAGTGGCCGGAATTGTTGCAGGTGAATGAGGGTAAGGAGTTCAGAGGGGAGACTGCAGCCCTCATGCGGAAACATGGTGTGGCAGTTAGGCGAGGCAAGGTAGGGCATCACCGCGCCCAGGCTATCGTTGAGCGGTGGAATCGGACACTGGAAGAGAGACTGTTCCCACACCAATACGCCCAGGAAATGGCCGCGACGAGTGAACGTTCTAGAGTATGGGTGAGAGGGCTGCCTGCTGTGGTGGAGAGATCCAATGCCAAGGTTACTAGGCTAATCAGGAAGAAGCCGGTAGAGGCTATCAGACACTCTGCTGGTCACAGCTCTAGAGGAGCGAACAAGGGAGAGGAGTGCCTACCACCCGATGCTCTGGTTCGGTACCTGTATGAGCTGGAAGGTGGTCGATAGATGTTCACAGGCTTGACAGGTATGTGGAGGTGGAGGGGCGGCATACACTGTACTACCTGGCATGCCAGCACGGAGTGCCTAGGCGACCATTTGTGTCGTAGAAGAGCTTCAGCTAGTCCCTGAAGACACACAGCTACCACCCCCTAGGGTGCTAACATAATACTCGATGGGCTCGATATGGACCCCATCTGGCAGCACATGGCGCTTATCATAGTAAGAGAGTCCAAGTTTTTCCTGCGCATACGTCACCATACCCTGGTTGCGCATGCGTAGGCCTCGGTTTTTAGTTCTGTTCACCCCGCCATGTAGGGCGCTGTAGAACCTCTGCCAAGAGACCTCATTCTGCCGCTTTGACATTCCCTTAGCCGAGCACTTACTTGCAGCTGCGCTCTCCATGTAGTAGCATTTGTAGCAGAGAGCGATGCCACGAGAGCATTCGAACTCGAGCTTGAACAGTCCCGGAGTCCGTCCAGACAATTTGTCTCAAGCTAGCCAGTCCCGCTTATGAGCCTGGTACTCTGCTCGCATCTCAGGGCGAATGACGTCGTCAAGGTTGGAGCCTGCTATAGCGATATATGCGGAGTCAGTGTCCATCTGCAGGTACTCAAAGCTGTCACGAGTTACGTAGCAATTGAGGAAGTCGTAGTAGAACTCCAGCATTCGCAGCTTCGCTAGCTCATAAACGGCTATCCCCACCTGGAAGGGCCTTCGAATTGTGATTCTCGGCTTGCGACTCTGGAGCTTGCATGACTCACCGATCTCATCGAACCATGCACTACGCAGGGCCTTGTCTACCACGCGTTCATCCTTCGTGAAGCTGGTGTTGCTATGGCGTTCTAGGGCCTTGATGAGCTTCCCGTAGGCACTGTTGCCGAGGAGTTTGAAGAGATCTGCCAAGAGCGCTTTGCTCTTATCTACATCTCGCGAGCAGCGAGCCTCCGTATCATTCTCCACGAACCACTCGAATGGGCGCTTGGCCTCATAGTCTATGGTGCGGTATACAGCAGTGATCTCCAGGCCATGGGTTATATACCACTTGAGGATCGGGGCGTACAGCAGCCGCTTCTTTCCAGAGAGGGCACCGACCAGCTTCTGGGTGGTGGGCCGCTTCCTCCCTGTTCGCCCTAGATATGCCAGCATCTCAAGACGAGATTGCCCCTACCGGGATCTCGCGGTTATAGAAGAGAGGAGGCATTTCCATGAACTTTGCCCACAGAGCCTTGGGAACTCTATATCCACCTCAGCAAACCCAAACCAGCTGTCTGCTAGGAGAGCCTCCTTAAAGCTAGCTACCCCATTGGCACTGGACCAATGGCGCACTTTCTCCTTACCACATGGCATCTCTTTGGCCATCATTGACAGGTACAGAGCATTTGCGTCGTAGCCGAGTAGACGTTGGCAGACACGCTCACTCTGGCGGATTCGAGTCACACTGGCCTCGTGGTATCTGGTGAACACGATGCTGGGACCGCCAACAGCAGCACCCTTCCGCATCTCGTAGGCTTCCTTGTCCGGTGAATAGAGGCTAACATCCGGCATGTGCTGAGCGGTTCCACGTAGGAGGTACTGCAGTGACACACCTGGGAGACACCGTGTCTTTGAGGAAGCCTATTTCTCGTTCTGTGTAGAACTCACGCATCCGCTCTAGGGCTTCGATGAATGGACTGATGACCAGGTTGCTGTAGTATCGCAGCCAGTCGGCGAATGTCCGCATTCCATGCTCGCTGAATGTCTGGTTACACTGTTCCCACTCTGTTCGCGTCAAGAGGTAGCCACCCTTAAGCTTAGATGTCCATGCTGAGTAGTCAGGAAGCCCTGGATAGTTGAGCTTCTCATGTGTGTCAAACCATTCATACGGGAGCCAGCTCTTCTGCTGTGTATAGCCGTAAGCTTTGACCCATACCTCGTACGAGACTCCTGGGCCGAGGTAGTTCAACACATGGAGAAACCATAGCTCAGGTGCTATGAGGAACATGGTCTGACTAGCCTTCTTGGCGACTTTCACTGTACCTGTACTGTCAGTCAGCTCATCAACAAAGTACCTCTTGATGAGGTTCAGGTCATACCGCCCAGAGTTGAACCCCAGTACAGGCTGTTGCTTTGGGAGCTTGTCCAGGTCTGTCCGTATGTACTGTGCCCTAACCCTTGTCCGGATTAGAGATGCTCGCCGTTGGATCTCCAGCATGAACTCTCTGATCAGTTCTTTGGGGTCAGGATTGCAGAGGTGAGTGGGCTCACTCGTGGCACCCTCTAAGGAGCAGCCAACTGACACAGAGATAGGTATGTGAGTACTCTCGATTGTGAGAGTTTCCGTAGGATGAGTCTTGATACCTAGGAGTGCTTCGAAGTCGTAAACTATGAAGTGTGGGTATGGGACAGTTCGAACTCGTTTAGGGATGCTTGGGCAGCGTTTTATACAGCACTCCCACTGTCCCACAAGCGTGCATCCAGGGCTCTTAGCTTCTCCTTTCTCAGGACTGTCTTTGTATCTTTGTTCGACATCCTCACCTAGCTGGTGTTGTGGACACCTGTGCCAGTGACAGCCATGGAACTGGTAAACGGGGTTGGTGATCGGATCTAAACCATCCACTGGAGCGCCCTCGATCCAACGCTCGCCACCATGCCCACACTCTACATGGTGTATGTGTATGCCTCTGTTTCTCGACTCATACTCGATCCAACGAGTAGCCGCTGAACTGGATGGTTGGGGCGGATAGAAGGCTTTCTCATACGCAGACTGTGGTGCCTCAACCTTCTCACCAGGACACATGATTTTTGTTTTGCCGCCTGTACAGTGATCAGCGTGGCATTGAAGACTGCATGCCTGTGTAAACCTCTGCTGACAGTGACTGCAGACTAGTGTATGTGCCAGCTTGGAGATGTTCTTGATGTAGAAGGCGTGGTGGTCCCACACTCCGATGGCTATGGTGTCACGGTAGTGAGCCGCTTGCCTGATCATGTGCCAGGTGCCCTCTTCGGTTGGTTCATACCCGCGAATCCCGATCTTGGCGAAGAACTCTACCTTGTCCAGTTGATCCAGCGAGGTCTTGCGGACATCAGGTACAGTCTTGCCATAGAACTGTGTGGCAAGCTCTCGTGCAGATGTACTTCTATCAGCTCTCGCTCCTCGGTGGACTGCTAGACATCTCCAGAGACACATGTTGTCCCTGTAGGTGTCGATGGCAGTCATACTCTTCTTCTGTCGCAGCCAGTCTTGGAGGGGGCCTGTCCCAAGCAGAGGTTGGCGGTCGATGACAGCTCTGACCTCAACGTTGATTGATCGAACGAAAGCCCACTTGGTTTTGGGTCGATCGATATTGTCTGTGTCGAGGCGGGCTTGCTCTCTTGCTGCCACCCGGTTCTGAGCTGCTCCTATCGTGTTCAGCCACGGGCTCCCTGGAGCATTCCTGTGGAAGAGCATCACCCTACCGTCTTAGATGTGACGGATGCGATAGGTATGGGTGTAGCGGAGGTAGAAGGCGTTCTGGACAGTCTGCTGGATCTTTTGCATGATCTGGCCTGTGAGATCTCTTTCCAGACCTCTGTAGAATGTCCAGCGTACTGACCGGCGTCTTCTATCCTCTGTATCCCATTCGCCGAGACGCTGGTTGAGAATGTGTTCGCCTTCTCGCCTTATGCTCCGGGCTAAGGGTTCAGACCTCGGCCCCCTCATCAGTCGCTTAGCGATCCTGCGTAGCGGAGGTAAGCGCTCCAGTGGATGGTCCGCCATCCGCCTCGCTACAGTCTTGGCTCGCAAGCTAGCAGTCACCTCCTCGTCCAACTGACGACGCTCACGGATCCGCTGCGCTTTCTTGTGGGGATTCCAAGGATCATCTTTGGTAAGCGCTGGAAACCTTCCCGTCTGCATTGCTCGGGAGAATCACTTCTGCCTCTCCTCGGCACGGACCTGTCCGATCATCTGGAGCAGGTCGGCTTTCTTGGCCTTAGAGTAGCCTCTAAGGCCGAATTGCTTTGCAATAGCACGAAGCTGTGCAACAGTACTCATTATCTCTGTGGATGGGCGCTTCTGCCCCTCCTCGGCATGGACCTGTCCGATCATCTGGAGCAGGTCGGCTTTCTTGGCCTTAGGGTAGCCTCCAAGGTCAAATTGCTTTGAAATAGCGCGAAGCTGTGCAACAGTACTCATGGTGTATATCCCGGTGGATGCCTGTCTCTAAATGGGCATTCAGACCCTATTATGTGTGGTGCTGGCGATCAGTACCTGTGGGTGGTGTATATCCCTGTGGATGCCTGTCTCTAAATGGGTGTTCAGACCATATTGTTTGTGGTGATCAGTACCGTCGGTGGTGTATAACCCTGTGGATGCCTGTCTCTAAATGGGCATTCAGACCCTATTATGTGTGGTGCTGGCGATCAGTACCTGTAGGGGGTGTATATCCCTGTGGATGCCTGTCTCTAAATGGGCATTCAGACCTGTTCAGATGTGTGTGGGGTTGATCACAAGGCGGTGCCCGATGCAACTCTGGCAGAAACTACGTGTTTGTCTGAGCCTACACAGAATAGAGAGTCCGGCCCTTCTGGTGTGGTTGATGGCAATCAGTGGTGTATATCACTGTGGAGGCTTGTCTCTAAATGGGCGTTCAGCCCCTGGTAGTAGTAGTGTCAGGATGACCCTACCTCCCTGCCAGCCGTTCGGCGATCTGTGGTGGCCCTGCAACCTATGCCCCACGGATTGAGAGGGTGGTGGGGGCTCATTTGTCTAAATGGAAATCCAGTTGAGGGAGGTGGTATCATTTTACTACCAACATTACTACTGAAACTCAGCAGTGAGGAATGCTAAATGTGAACAGTTTGTCTTTGATAATTCTCTGAGAAAGGGGTGGTGGGGGTGGCGACTTCTATTAGGCACACATTTGGAATTCACGGCAAAGACATCACTAAAAATCTTGAGTCTTCACAGCTGCATTGATCATTACAAGTACAAGACAATTTTGATGAATTTTTATCTTTCAAGGGAGATAACTGGCGAATATGGGCAGATTTTGCGAAACGAAATTATGAAACTTCATCTATCCCTAAAACATCTGCTGAAAAAAAATTGTAAGTGTAGGTTCAAGACTCTTCGAGATCAGAACTGGACAAGAAAATTTTCAAGGGAGATAACTCTGGCGAATAAGGATAGATTTTGCCCAAACAACATCATGACACTTCGTCCATCCCTAACACATCCCTAAAAATTCCATCCAGAGTATTATTAGAAACAGATACAGAAATTAGGCAACATATTGTTTACTAAATCACTTAATGAAGGAATAAGAAGGGTCCTAAAACGATTGGAAACTACACTGTTTATAGAACTTAAACTGAATTACAATTATTATGGTAGCTTTTTGTTATACTTCCCAATATTGTGAAGATGGTAGTATGTGCGTGCGTGCGTGCATGGGGGGTGGTGGCAGGGGATGAACCACGGATAGTATCATATCACGCTTAGGAAACAGACACACAGATATATTGCAAAAACACTTTATTAGCACTTGATTGGTCTCTTCCAATTGGCGGCCATATATGTGATGCTTCATTCAATGTACACGCAATAATCCAGATATTTGAAAGACACAAACATTTAATTAAATGTGAACTAAATCAGTTTTAACTTGCCACCCCTGGATTCATAATTTTCATCTCCTGATACCAGAAGGCTTTACTTTATTGGCAAATAATTGTCCAGTGAAACTGCTTCTGTTAACCCGTTGATAATCAGTTTGTAAAGAAAATTTCAGAGCAAGAGATTATTTGTGAAAATTTATCACTTGAATGACTGGCTCAGTTATCTAGCAGGTCATTCCAGTGGTAAATTTCAACAGGAGGCCCATTGGCCTGTGGTGCTCACCTGGACCATTGGTATTTAAACCATTTGCATTTAAATAAACATGATGGATGTTTTTCGGAAAATCCAAGATGGCCACCAAAAGATTGACCAATCAAGACTCGTTTACTATATTAAGATTACCGTCATAGGATTGTTCCACCCAAGTTTTGTTGAAATCGAGCTACTGTCAGATTGAAGGAGTACCATTTTTAAATGGTTCCGGAAAACTTTCAGAAAATCAGAGATTTCTGCCAAAACATTGACCTATTAAAAATCTGAATAGAATTTCTAGACTGGCAGCAATAGGATCTTTTCAGCCAAATTTGGTTGATATTGCCCAAGCGATTAATGAGTAGCATTTTATACAAATTCCCATTTTTCGGAAAATCCAAGATGGCCACCATCAAAATCAATCCGTCAAAATTCTGTATGTAAGTTCTGAAGCGTACCAGCCTAGGGTTCTTACAGCCGAGTTTGGTTGAAATCGGCCACACGGTTAATGAGCCTTTTAACTGATTTCACAAAATATCAGAAAATCCAAAATGGCTGCCGGATAAATTGACCAATCATAATTCTGTATGCAAGTTCTGAAGTCTACTGCCCTAGGCTCATCCCAGCCGGAAAATTCAAGATAGGCACTGAAAAATTAACCAATCAAAATTCTGTATTTAAGCTCTGAAGCATACCACTTTAAGGTCCTTCCAGTTTGCTTAAACTGGTTCCAGCGGTTAATGAGGAGTAGCCTTTTAACTGATTTCCCAAAATTTTCAGAAAATCAAAGATGGCTGTCGGAAAAATGGACTAACCAAATTCAGTATACAAGTTCTGAAATCTACCAACCTATTATCTTTCCAACCAAGTCTGAAATTGCTCAAGCAGTTAATCAGGAGTAGCATTTTAAACGATTTCCCACCATTTTTGAGAAAATGCAAGATGGGCGCGGGAAAAATTGACCAATCAAAATTCTGTATACAAGTTCTGAAACCTACGAGTCTAGTATCCTCCCAGCTAAGTCTGGTTGAAATTGTCCAAGCAGTTAATGAGGAGTAGCATCTTAAACAATTTCACACAATTTTTTGGAAAATTCAAGATGGTGGCCAAAAAAATGGACCAACCAAAATTCTGTATTCAAGCCTACCCCAATAGGGTCTTTTCAGCAAAATTAGTTTGAAATCCGCCAAGCGGTTAATGAGAAGTAGCGGGTGTAAGCAAAAGTTGACGGACGGACGATCACCATGGCATAAGCTCACTTGGCCATCCTGGCCAGGTGAGCTAAAAATAGTCTTCTCTTGTTCGGCAAATGGCCATTTCTCAAGACGACTGCATAAACCATATTTGACCAGCTTGAGGGTTAAAGGGTTAACCATATAATATATATTAATATTCCAATATCTCAATTTCAAGACAGCTATACAGGAAAGCTGTCGAATATGGTCATGGGAACCAGCTATAGCAAGCAACAGCTGCCAGTCAAATTATTTTCAAAATATTAAACAGAATTTATATAAAGAATTTAGTATATATGATATGTAAGGATCAAAGGGGTAAAGTTGATAGGTTCTGGTCAATTTAGGTTGAAGATACAGTACAGCTAATAAATAAGTTAACATGTTTCCAAAACAAAATCAGAAAACGTTACTTAGCACTTACAATTTTTACTAGTGACAGTGGCTATCCACGTTTTACTAGCTTAAATCAAACCCAGCCACAGCCACTATATGGTTGGCACCAATACAGAGAAAACCTCCATCAGGGGATCCTCCACTGATATAATTTTGCTCTGAATCATTTCTAATCTGTGAAACTAATTCTCTTTCCAAAGCAGCATACCACAGAAATAGAGCCATATTTCTGAAGTAGTAAACTACTACTACACGTCTAAGAATGAGAATGGTTACTATTAGTAACATTCCCAATATATGGAGAATGTAAACAGGCTCAGCAATGTCATGCATGGACTGGCCACCCGGCTTGACAATCAAATGGATGTCATTTCCCATCAATCCACCTATGAGGACAACACTGGACAGAACACTGTTCACAATGAAACGGCAACTTCCAAACAGGAATACATGTTCACCCATTTTGCCAAGCAGTTCTTTCACATATTATGGGAAAGACTAAACCTTCTCGCTTTGGAGGAAGGAATCCTCGACCCAACCATTGGATCATCTCGACACAAACAAACACCTCAGGTTTACAGGGTCACCCGATCAGTCAACAATTAAATCTACCCGTCTATGTCATGGAACATGTTTCATTATGCATTATACAGGTCTTAAGAGGGGACCTCAATGCATACACCCAAAAACCTCCAATCAGGAGAAAAATAAAGCATAGTGGATCCATCAAACTCCACATTATATAACCTATCGGCGCAACCTTATTAGATGAGGGCTCCCACATTCCCCTCTACCCACATTTTAATTGCTAATTACAATTTTTAACAGGATACATGTAAGAAATGCTATGTTGAATATTTTAAACAGAATTGGATTGGAAGACATTACTGCCTATGGCCGCAATGTGTTCCAATTTTATTGTTAAAAAAAAAATTCAACAGCAAGTTAAAAAAACGGAGGGGATATTGCAATTGCCTCGGTCCATCCATCCGGATATCTCCTCCGAAACCATTTGGTGGAGTTCAATCAAAATTGCTATGTGAGTTACTCATATGATTGGGCATTGAAAGTGAACATTTATGTTAGACTCTGTGCCCAGGCTGAGGGCGGAGGTGGGGCCAGATTTAAACCAAATTCAGTATGTTAGTTACCAATATTATTGCGGATTGCTAGGCGATATTTTCATTAGGATCCGCTCCCGGTGCATGCGTGTGCGTGCATGTGTGAGAACGGTAAAGTTGGCGAAGGGAATTTGTGATAGGGTGCCATCGACTGTACATTCTAGTTTTTGTTTTGGAAAGTTAAGTTATTTCTGAGCTGCATTGTATTCAACAGCTTACCTAATACATGTCAGCCTTGAAATTGAGATGCTGAGATTTCAAGCATGAATGGCGTAATATTGTCTCAAGAACATTAGGCTCTCTATTTTACTAATAATAGCCTGCTGAATAAAAACTCAAGATATTATGGAAGCTGATGTAAGAGTGATGGGAGCTGTTCAAAGCTCTTGTTGACAATAGTTTCTAACAACAAAACTGTTGGTGGCTAAAGAATAGAAGCTGTAAATTCAGATGTACCCCGAGAAAGAATACAATGAACAAATGTATAAATGCTTAAATTCTACTACTCCCAAATAAGATTTTATGTGCAGCACAATAAGGATAATAGCTATAACTAGATAGACTGTGTCCCGCGTGTCAAACCATTTTTGCTTTTCTGTAGACAACAGATCATATACAGCAGTGGTGCCATATCGGGATTGTTTTGGCATGATATCGTAATGCATACGGCTGGACACGACAATGCCGAGCATGGGAAAAGTATGATGTTCTGACCGCTTTCAGTACTATATTATGTAAAATCACATCAACCCATATAACTCGTGTCAAAAGTTTAAATTTTCTAATTAAATTAAAAGATGAACTGGTGTTCATTTTTCAACAAATTTATTGGATGATGGTATTGTCGCGAACAGCAACATCTTCCAGCAAAAATTGTTGAAAAATGTCCAGCAGTTTCTTTGATATTAAAACTAAAAGATAGAATATTGACATCAAAGTGGTAAGGGTTAAATATTATTGACCACTCACTGAATAGTCTTATCTTGAAAAGGCAAACTACTTGCCAGGGCACGATTCCCATGTCATTATTCAATGAGGAAGCTATAAAGACTGAATCTTAAAGTCTAAAAAGCACTACTGGCCTGAGCAAGTTTTAAAGATAGCTAAATGGTCCACATTTTACATGTTAACTTTAATCTGCTGGTCCGGTTTGGTTCAAACTTTAACACAACTCTGATGTCAGTATTCTATCTTTTATTGTCAATAGAATATAAACTGATGTACATTTTCCCACAATTTTGGTGGACGATGTAGCTGTCGTAGACAGTAACGTAGACAGCAACATCTTCTATCGAATTTGTTGAAAAATGATCACCAATTCATATTTTAATTTAATTTGAAAATTTAAATTTTTGACAGCGGAGTGGTAAGGGTTAACATTCTATGGCATTCCTGTCATAAATCACCAAAAAATCAGTTCAAACACCAGAAAAAGATAATAAGAACGTCAAATTTATCTCATTATGATGCAAACTGGATGAAATTATGATAAAGGTCAAACTTTTATTTATACTGAAACCGGATAAACCCTTTGTGAATTAAATTTCCATTGAAAAATTTTGTAACTTTCTACCCAATTCTCAGATCTGACACCGCATGGCAAACGGCATTGAGATCACTAAATCAAGAACCGATTTTTGGCCTGACCACTAAAGTTGTAACACGCTTCACTATGAGTGTCAAAAATCATATTTCCTATATGATACGGTGCAAACCCTGATAATGATTCTGAAACCAATTAATGATAAAAAGCACTAGCCCTGTGCCCTTGCACAAAGGTTGACTACAAACAAATAATGCATAGATATATCCATCTACAAACCAATGAACCTTTTGAGTTTATCCATTCATCCATCATATGATGTCATAATCAACTACTTGACATGCATGATGACATCATAATCAATGACATCATCATGAATGATATAGATAAGTTTGTCACGAACACTTAATTGGTGATGGACTATGCATTATTGTACGAATTGTATGGCATTACTATTTAATAAACATGCTGTTGAATATTTTAAAACTAATTTGATTGGGCACCCAGTCAAATTAGTTTCAAAATATTTAACAGCTTACCTGTATACTTTTCTGGAAATTGACAGCTAGGCAGTTCAGGGATCGATTGATCCCAACATGGCGAAGGTCGGGTACAGATAAAATTTAATTCACCAATTACAGACACTTGCATCAGCAAGCATAAACACTAAATACATGTATGGCTTATTCAGGCAATGATGACGATGACAATATTTATGACAAAGATGATGATAACAAACAATGACTTTTGTTCAGCATAGTGACAAAGGTAACTCGGCATCATAATGTAAAACAGAATTTATACACAAAACATTTTTAAATACAAAACAACCCAATCAGTATCCCGACCCACCCAAAAATCCTGTAAAAATAAATCATCAGGCAATGATTGTCTCGTTCCATCTTGTGTGAAAAATTAATAAGCTCTTTAGTCGAATGTTTCCAATATCCTTCATGCCTTATAATCCTGGAAAATACGTAGTTTCTTTGCTTGTTCAGGGTTTAATCGAATATCACTGAAAATTAAAGGAAATCATGAATATATACAAAGGTTGACAATGACAAATTATTTATTGCTGCTGGCCCCAATCCCACCACAATTTCTTCATTGTAATTAGCAGTCCCCTGATGGACGATCAGTAAAATTGGGTCACATGACAGTTGATGATCTAAACCAAAATCTAAAGGGTGTTTCAGGCTCATTTTGGATCATCGTCGATTTCGATTGGTTTCTTCCCCAGACGTAGTCTAACCACACCATGAAGTTTCAAAGCGATCCAATAAACAGCAACGTAGTTATCATTCGGAAACCAATTTTCAAGATGGCCACCGGTGGCTGGTGGCCATCTTGGATTTCGGATCATCATTGATTTCGATAGGTTTCTTCCCAAGACCTAGTACAACCAACCTATGAAATTTCAATGTGATCCGCCAAATGGTAACGGAGTTATCATCCGGAAACCAATTTTCAAGATGGCTGCCAGCCATCTTGGATTTCGGATCATCGTCGATTTTGATAGGTTTCTTCCCAAGACCAAGTCCAACCACCCTATGAAGTTTCAATGCGATCTGGCAAATGGTAATGGAGTTATCATCCGGAAACCACTCTGCCACCTGCACGCCCGACCACCCGCCCGCCCACCCGAACGGACGGCGGCATTACATAATACCCCGTCAAATTTTTTGGCGGGGTATAAAAATCTAATGTTGAAAAAGCATAATTCTGTATCAAGGTTACAGGGACCTTGACCTTTGACCTTGTGCTCCCCAACATTTTCATCCTGCTTCCTATGATTATAGGTAACCATGTATCCAAGTTTAGTTGCAATAGGCTTAACCAATCCTGAAATATAAGCTGAGAAGTTTTGCTAAACGCAAAAACTTAATGTTGAAATAACAGAGTTCTGTATCAAGGTCACAGTGACCTAGACTTTTGACCTTGTGACACCAACATCATCATGCTGCTTCCTATCATTACAAGTAACCATGCATTCAAGCTTAGTTCCAATAGGATTAACTAATCCTGGAATATAAGCGGAGAAGTTTTGTTAAATGCAAAAACTTAAAGTTGAAAAAGCAGAGTTCTGTATCAAGGTCTTGACCTTTGACCTTGTGACACCACCATAATCGCGCTGCTTCCTAACATTTTAGGCAACCATGTATCCAAGTTTAGTTGCAATAGGCCTAACCAATCCTGAAATATAAGCTGAAGTTTTGCTAAACGCAAAAACTTAATGTTGAAATAAGAGTTCTGTATCAAGGTCACAGTGACCCCCAACATCATCATGCTGTTTCCTATCATTATAGGTAACCATGTATCCAAGTTTAGTTGCAATAGGCTTAACCAATACTCGAAAATAAGGTGAAGTTTTGCTAAACGCAAAAACTTAATGTTGAAAAAGCAGAGTTCTGTATCAAGGTCACAGTGACCGTGACCTTGTGACCCCCAACATCATCATGCTGCTTTCTAAGATTATAGGTAACCATGTATCCAAGTTTAGTTGCAATAGGCTTAACTAATCATGAAATATAAACTGAGAAGTTTTGCTAAACGCAAAAACTTAATGTTGAAATAACAGAGTTCTGTATCAAGGTCGCAGTGACCGTGACCTTTGACCGTGGTGACCCTATTACCATGCTGCTTCCTATCATTTTAGGTAACCAGGTATCCAAGTTTAGTTGCAATAGGCTTAGCCAATCCCGAAATATAAGCTGAGAAGTTTTCCTAAACGCAGAACCTTAATGTTGACCCCGCCGCCGTTGGAAAACTGATACCTATGCCTCATTTTCTGCTTCGCAGGCGAGACAAAAATTATCAATCAAAATTCTGAATAGAGGATCTGAAGGTGAATGATATAGACTCTCTATGCCAAATCTCTATAAAGAGATTTGATATGAGATTAGTATCTCATTAATTACGCCATTGCTACAAGACTAAGCCATACACCTTTAATTGCAATGATGATAGCAGACACAGTTGCCATATATTTAAAATTCAGCTGAATGCGTTGCAAAATATTAACAGAAATTAGTTACTGCCTAGGTAGCAACATCTTTGTCAAACAAGTTGCAATATATTTAGTAGTTATTTTTTAGTCTGAAGCTAAAGTTTAGTAATGAAATGGCTATAGCTCATTGAACGCAAAGCAATTTCATTTAGACATCCGAGAAAATCAGTTTTTTCAACAAGATAAATGTGTTAATCCATACCCGAGATGTTGATCAAATGTTGTTACAATCTGATAAAGTGCCATCTTCAAGCTGTTTCTTAAAGAGTACTTCAAAGTTACATCGCTGCTACCTTTCTGAACTTTTGACTTCTGTGTAGAAGATGATGTCAGCTTAAAATGCTTTTCTACTGTCTGAAACAAATGTAAGTGAGAATCAAACTGCAGGTTTAATACATGGAACAAATACAAGCACCTGATACATGGGTAAGTGCTCAAATATGAGTATGTCTACTTTTTCAGCAAATGTATGTCGTTAGAATGCAATCAAGTATTTGAGTACAGTACAGCTTATAAGTTTTCCAATCCAAAAATACCATGTTAGTTAGTAAGAAATGTTCTGTTGAATATTTTGAACTTAATTGGATTGGAAGACATTGCACTGCCTTTTGGAAACATTCTAAACTATTTCTGAGTGGTACTGTATGAATTCAAGTACATTTAATAGGTTTAATTTATCATTAAAGTGTCTCAATTTCAATACAGCAATACAGGCCTGAAAGCTGTTGAATATTATGAAACTAATTTGACAGGTGTTGCTGCCATATGCCATAGGCAGCAACAACTTCCAGTCAAACTAGTTTCAAAATATTCAACAGAATATTCCTTACATTATAAAGAATTTATCATTTCTGGTCGGCGAGGGTCAACAGGCTTTTGGGAGATGTACCTGAGTAACAGTAATAAATTAACAAGAGGCTCAAAGGGCCTGTATAGCTCACCTGGAAGTATTGGTTACTGGTACCAATGAACCTTCTTTGAAGGTTTAGTCAAGTTTTATTAAAATTGGCCTAGTTGTTAATAAGTAGTCTTTTATGATTTTTTCAGAAAATCCAAGATGGCCACCACACACACTAAATTTTGATTGAGCCACGACGGCCATGTCTTTTTACGTATCAACTTTCAATGGACAAATTTTAATGCCGTTTCGGCCCTAATCATATCTGCCAAATTTCGGCCCGATCCGCTCAGCGGTTCTGGTCATTTTCGCGAAAACTAGATAATCCAAGACGGCCGCCAAACCATTTTGGCAAATCAAGTTCCCTCGAACAAACTTGGTTCAGCTCTTGCCCTAGATCATATTTCATGAGGCTTGCATCGATCCCCAAAGCGGTTTCGGAGATTTTTAAATACTTTTTTAAAACATGGCCACCGGCCAAACTGGCTGATCGTCTTCCTTTGAACAAACTTGTATCCCTATAGCCGTAAGAATGCTTCCTGTCAAATATACCTGAAATCGGCCCAGCAGTTCTCGAGAAGACATTTTAAATTTCCCATTGATTTAGTATGGAGGTTTTTGGTGGGAAAAAGATCCAAGATGGCTGACATAATGTTTCGAAAATGACAAATTTGAAATCGGAATATCTACAAACCCTATAAAAAACAATTTTGGCTTCAAAATCCATCAAATAAAAATATCCAATATGGCTGCCAAACATGCTACATTTTGATTGGTATGGCGGCAACATTTTTTTATTTAGCAACTTCCCTTGAACAAATTTTAATGGCCCTTAGTCGCTAATAATATCTGCCAAATTTCGGCCCGATCTGTTCAGCGGTTCTGAAGTCTTTTTCGCGAAAACTAGGTCATCCAAGATGGCCGTCAAACTATCTGGTCAATCAAGTTCCCTTGAACAAACTAGGTTCAGCTATTTCCCTAGATCATATTTCATGAGTTTTGAATCGATGCCCCAAAGCGGTTTCAGAGATGATTTTTAAAAATCGGCCAAAATCCAAGAGGGCCACCACCCAAATTGGCTGATCGGTTTCGTTTGAACAAACTTGAATCTCTATGCGCTAAGGATTGTTCTTGCCACATATAATTAAAATCGGCCCAGCGGTTCTCGAGAAGACATTTAAAATAATTCCCCATTGCTTTAGCATTGGAGATTTTGACGGGAAAATGATCAAAGATGGCGGTCAAAAAAGTTTATCCAACAGTTTTGAAAACAGCAAATTTGAGATCGGAATACCTAAAAACATATATAAAACCAATTTCGGCCTCAAAATCTATCAAATAAAAAATTCAAAATAGCTGCCAAACACGCTACATCTTGTTTGGTCCAGGGCGGCCATGTTTTTTGACGTATTAACTTCCCTTGAACAAACTTAATGGCCCTTAGTCCTTAATTATATCTCCCGAATTTCAGCCCAATCTCTTCAGCGATTCTGGAGAAGTCGTTTTCAGTTCAGCTCTTGCCCTAAATGATATTTCATGAGTTTTGAATCGATCCTCCAAATAGTTTCAGAAGATTTTTAAAGACACTCGGCCAAAATCCAAGATGGCTGCCGGCCAAATAGGCCGATCGGCTTCATTTAAACAAACTTGAATCTCTATACCCCAAGAATGCTTCCTGTCAAATATAATTGAAATTGGCCCAGTGACTGTTGAGCAGAAGTCGTTTAAATAAAAAGTTGACAGACAGACGGACGGTTGCTACGGCATAAGCTCACTTGGCTATTCTGGCCAGGTGAGCTAATAATACAAGTTTATAGTAGTATTGCACAATCATAATCATTCTTTCTATCTCTAGCATTGCATAGATCGTTAATATAATCAGAGAACTAGAGGGCTGTGCAGTATTGACATTTCAAGATGGGTACTGGTATCCGTATTCTTTGGGCCCATTTCCCTCAGTATTGCTATCCGTCATAAGCATCATTTATTAGATTAAATATAATCATAAAACTTTTACATTTCTTGTCATCATGAAAATATCTAAACAATGTCAATGCGATGTCAGGAATCCGATGTAATTTAACATTTCTAGTGAGTACTCTGCAGAGTTGACTACGATTCATAGTACTGGGGTTTGGAATTGGAACTCTAAAAATTACTGTATATTTCATTGTGTGATGGTGACCGAGTATTGTAGCATAGATCTGCATAATGGGTAACTGCTTGAGAACTTATTGCTCATTGATAGGAATTGTTTTATACATGGAAGTTGGGACCTCTATATTTTTGGGTCTTCAAGAAAATCCTCCTGGAAATAGTCAATGCTATACGATATATTTCATTGAGTAATATTTGAAATTTTGACCTACAACATAATAGGCTTCTTTCCTGAAACATGAGCCTATCAATGAAGCTTCAAACTCCAAATAAAAGGTATCGACTGAAAAACAAAATATACATGGCTGGACAGACAGAAGTTAAAATATAATCCAAAGGATCCTGTAAAGTGGATCTTTCAGGGACTGTATAGCTTGACCAGCAGAATATATCTATACGATTGTCATTTTATGACGTTTTTAAAGCAAGTTTAACTATAGAAGGATCTGATATGTCACTCATAATCAACAAGAGACACTCAGCTGGAGGCTCAAGGAGTTGCAGTGACAAGATTCTTGGGATGGCCAGACATACCTACCCACCTACAGATGGGTGGGATGGACCAATGAACATTTTTTTAACACTAGGCACATCTTTTGCTGGCGCATAATTATTCTATCAAGTTTCAAATAATTCTCTCAGAATGTAGGAGTTACAGTGACAAGATTTTCGGGATGTACGTACATACATATGTACCTACGGACGAAGGGGATGGACTGATGAAGAATTCTTAACATTAGGCACATCCTTGGGTGGTGTACAATCATCCTTTCAAGTTTCAAATAATTATCTCTCAAACTGTAGGAGTTGCAGTGACATGATTTTCAGGGATGGATGGACATACCTACGGATGCATGGGATGGGGCTGATGAGTTTTTTACATTAGGCATATCTGTGGGTGATGTACAATCATCCTGTTCAGTTTCAAACAATTCTTTCTCAAACTGCACTAGCTGCAGCGACTAGATTTTCGGGATGGATGGACGTACTGATGGATGGAGAACATTTTTTTTACGTTAGGTACATCTTTGGGTGTTGTACAATCATCAGCGATAAAACTGACATACCTTCGGACGGATGATTAAAACCTTTTTTACATTAGGTATATCTTTCGGTGGTGTATAATTATCCTGTCAAGTTTCAAACAATTCTCTCTACCTGTAGTTGCAGTGACAATATTTTCTGGATGTACGGAGGGGACGCAACGTATAACGGGATGGGTATAATTATGTCACTAGTAGGGCTGGGCGGTTTCCCGATAATACCGGGATAAAGGCAATAATATTATAGTCGCATTTCTAAATACCGTCAGTGATGGTATTGATAATATACCGGCAATGGTATTTTCCACTTTTGCCGTTATAAATCCAGCTCATTACAACGGCAAAGATAAATCCAAATAATATCCTAATTTTCCTTGTTTACATTTCTAATATAAAACAATAACCCGCAAGTCCACCACAATAAAAAGCGTAACCAGCTCTAAAGCATTTAGTAGATAGATTAGCCCTTCTTATCTCGTACGCTTTAAACTGACAATTTACTGGAAATGTGATTTACTGGAAAAAAGAGTTACTACGTACCGGTTTTCCTGACATATAGTCCTGTTTTCTCGATCGCTCCAAAGCAATGAAGCACTAAAATATCTGGTGGTCTTAGTCTCAGAACCCAAGGGGCCTGTGTCGTTCACCTGGAGCACCATCAATTTTTGTCAAAATTGTTGGTGGGTGGTTTAGTAGTCGTTTAAATGAGTTTGTGGACATTTTTGCAAGTGCAATATGGCCGCCAAACACGCTACATTTTGATTGGCCCACAGCAACCAGGTGTTTTTTTTGACGGATCAACTTCCCTTGAACAAACTTTAATGGCCCTTAGTCCTTAATCATGCCGCCCAAATTTCAGCCTGATCCCTTCAGCGGTTCTGGAGGAGTCGTTTTCGGGAAAACTAGGTAGTCTAAGATGGTCGCCGAACCATTTGGTCAATCAAGTCCTCTTGAACAAACTTGGCTTACCTCTTGGCATAGATGAAGATTTCCCAAGCGGTTTCGGAGATTTTTAAAGCCATTTCCTAAAATCGGCCAAAATCCAAAATGGCTGCCGGGCAAATTGGCCAATCTGGTTCATTTAAACAAACTTGGATCCTTATGCCCTAAGGATGCTTCCTGCCAAACATAATTGAAATCGGCCTAACAGTTCTCGAGAAGACATTTTAAATTTCCCATTGCTTTAGCATGGGAGCTTTTGACGAGAAAATTATACAAGATGGCCGTCAAACTGTTTATTCGACAATTTCAAAAATTGCAAATGTGAGCTCAGAATACTCAAAAACATATATAGAACCAATTTTGGCCTCAAAATCCATCAAATAAAAAAAATCCAATATGGCTGCCAAACAGGCTACATTTTGATTGGCCGACGGCAGCCATGTTTTTTGACGGAGCAACTTCCCTTGAACAAACTTTAATGGCCCTTAGTCCCTGATCATATCTCCCAAATTTCGGCCTGATCTCTTCAGCGGTTCTGGAGAAGTCATTTTCCGGAAAACTAAACGAAATCACCGATTTCTTTTTTCACGAGAGAGTTGATACTTACCTCCCTAATACTCTTTGATATTGCTAAATATCGGCTTTCACTTAATAAAACACTCAAATTAAAAAAGAAAGCCCCTACTGGGCAGGTAGTCAGAAGTCAGTCAGGCGGATGCCAGCCCCACCACCGCGCATGCGCCGACTAGTACTTCCTCTGACTAGTTTATTGGCTGACACCATGCTTACAAGAGCCTGAAGACTGAGCCTCTGTGGGGCGGAGAGGCCGGGTTCGTATTAGGGAGGTAAGTATCAACTCTCTCTTGAAAAAAGAAACCCGTGATTTCGTTTATTTCACTTCAAGAGTATACTTACCTCCCTAATACTCTTTGATATTGCCAGAATTCGTCAGCTCTTCCCTATGCACTTTTCTGCGATTAAGGCACTTAAACTTCTGAAATTGTGTGGGAACACAATCAGGAATAGATAGAAAACATCGGCTAACACAAACCAATGGCTGAGATGACCAAAGTCATATGCGCAACCCCCCCCCCCCCCCCGCTCCCCTCCTTCTCTTGGGAGGAAGACTGAATGACCTCAATGTCACATACACTCTCTACGTACAAGTGCCATGTACTATAGGACATAAAACGAAAAGGCTTCATTTTCGTATACTCTCAATAATGAACCACATAAAACACATACCATCACCATATTAATAACGAAGGGTCACGTGACATTACAAAAAACCATGGACAAACACACACAAGACTAACCTTGTGGAAGATTGGTGCTGTCATCATCTCCCCATTGGTGAAGACTGATGCAGCCCATAAAGTAGATATTTCCATTGATTAAATGTGAAATATATAAAAAATGAAGATACCTCATCAAAATATGTACACCTAGATTAGCTTTTCAAAATCGATAAGGCGAGAGGATTCGAGGTGTCACGGAGATAATGGTCGGTAAAACTTGACTCACAGTGCCATTGAGCTACTGACATAATGTCATCCACAGGTACCCCATTAAATGGGGCAGTGGAAGCCACTACACCTCGGACACTGTGAGCCTTGGCCATGTCAACTTGTTTACCTGTGGCGGATTTATGGCAAATTTGAATACACTCTACAATCCACCTGGAAATGGTGTCCTTTGACGCCCTGCCATGGGGTTCAATATATGACACCCATAACGCTGTTGGGTCCGTCCACCAATCCTGAGTACGTTGTTTGTACCGGATTAATGCTTGGACTGGACACCATAGTTTTGAATTAGGATCAAACCTAGTGAAAGCTGGTAAAATTATAGGTTGACCCGGATATTTCAGACTGGTTTTTCGCCATGAAATTTATCCTGGGTAGAAGCCTAAGGCCCTCCCCTGTAACCACAAAACGGTCTGCCTCGGCTGACAAGGCATGAATCTCACTTCTACGCCTAGCCGAGGCCGCAGCAATTAAAAATACAGTTTTAAGCGTCAACATTTTCATAGAAATGGAGCTTAGTGGTTCAAATGGCCTATCAGCTAGCACCTGAAGCACTAGTGATAAAGACGGGGGATTCCTTGGTCTTAGATTGCCCATGCCTTTGATTAAAGTATTTAATGTATTTACTTCATCACTTCCCCTATTAGCCAAGCAAGGGATAACTGTCATTAAAGCTGACTTATAGCCAGCAATAGAGTTAGGCTTGCGGCTATATGCATCATACAGGTGACACAGGAAATCGGCTACTACCTGAATATATGAATCCATTGGATTAATACATCTTTTTGAGCACCATTCTGCAAATCTGTTGATTTTATAATTATATGCTCTGGAGGTTGACCCCCTCCTGGCTTTTGCCATGAACATGGCTGCTTGCTCAGAAAAGTCCTCCTTAATTCTAGATTCCTTGACAACATCCACGCAGTCAATTGGAACATTGACGGATTGCTGTGAAGGTTCTTGCCCTGGAAGATAATATTGTCCATCAGAGGCAGAGGAACCGGATTGCAGACCAGAAGGTCCAGCAGATCCGTATACCATGATGGGCTTGGCCAATTTGGGACGATCAGAAGCACTTGGCATTCCTCTTGTATGATTTTCTGAAGAATCTTTGGCATCAGGATTGATGGAGGGAATGCGTATGCATACATTCCCGCCCAACTGATAGCTAACGCATCTGTTGCGATAGCGCTCGGATCTGGAATCGGAGAGATGTACGTCGTCATCTTCGCATTCCTCCTCGTTGCGAATAAATCTATGTTGGGTTTTTCCCAGTGGTTGAACAGACGATCCGCCAAACATTGATTTAGTTGCCATTCCGTAAGTAAAACACTCATCCTTCGGCTCAATGAGTCTGCTAGCAGATTTAACCTTCCCGGAATATGAACAGCTTTCAAGGTAACCCTGTGATCCAGGCACCAACAAAGCAGTTTCCAAGTCATCATACAGAGACTGGGCGACTTCGTTCCGCCCTGGCGGTTTATGCAAGTCACTACTGTTGAGTTGTCTGATCGAATTAGAACACTCTTGCCCTGAACTTCCTGTAAGAAATGTTCCAGGCCCAGGACTACTGCTCGTAATTCCAGTAGATTGATATGTTCCTTTGACTGTTCCAGATTCCAAAGCCCTGATATCGTGGATTCTTCCAGGCAAGCTCTCCACCCCTCCATCGATGCATCTGTATACATCGTTAACTGAGGGTGAGGGGTTAACATTACCCCCGCCAGGAGATTCTCTGTCTTCAACCACCATTAAAGGTGATGAATTAGAGGCTCCAACACTGACACGCTTGAGTCCAGTGAACCTGTACTCTGGGTCCATTGTGTCATGAGAAATAACTGGATTGGCCGCCTGCGTAAGGCCGCCTGAGGAATGACTGGTTCCAGGATAATACCATGGATTTCATCCTCTATTAGGGCCACCTCTGAATCATGGTCGAAAACTGATAGGTCCCTAAACAGTACCGATTCAGAGGCGGGGATTATCTGCTCCGGAGCAGATGAAGAGGACAACGAAAGATTTGGACCTGGAAGCATGCCACAAAGCAAGTCTGGGACCAAATCTTTAATTGTCCTCTTCATCTCTCCCATCATCTCAATACGGAAGGCCTCCATATCCATAGCGGACGAGGCCTTCCTCTTACCCTTCTTACCAGAAGCCTCTTTCTTAATTTTCCTCTCCTCTGGAGCCTTCTCCCTGGCCCGCAATGATAGAAATTCAGACATTAGCTACCCCCCACACTTTTTACAGATCTCACATTTAAGCAATGGCCCACATGGGCTGCACTGGGAGCATAAATGGGGGAAGAATTTATCCAGGATAAAACCTTCCACATGAAGGACAACCAGGCCTCTGAAACACAGCAGAGGACGAAGACAATGAGTATTACAGATATTGAATTAGAACTCAACACGAAATAAACAAGGAGGAAGGGGCCATAAAGACCCATGCTAATAATAATAATAAATCAGCGTTGGACAAAACTTTTAACTGATAGTAAGGCGCAAGGCTGATTATGACGTCATAACTTCAAAAATAAGAAGCTAAATCGATCCGAAACAAAACCTCCAGGTGTAAGGACGAATTGTAATCATATCCAGAACATCCTGACTAGACAGGATAGTTTATACAGACTATACAAACATCAGATAAACAATGATAAATGCAGTAAGATTTTATAAATATTGTCAAATATAATTGAAATGCCTCATATCATAACTAGAGTACCTGAGTCTTTAGCATAGACAAACCATCTGAGCTGATGTACCGGACGCTCCACCAACATTATGACCTCTAAACGCTCTCCACCTTAAAGGGGAAGGAAGTGGACCAAGAGGGCAAAGTGAGAAGACCTTCATCCGAGGCCTCCAACTCACTGGGAAAAGATTTTTGGTTAGATAACCGTACAATGTTAGTAGGAAATGGAACCTTGGTGGAGAGAAAAACAAACTCTCTGATGATGTGATGTCCTAAACAATCATAGGTAGATAGATACCTGTGGACATAAACACAAAGAGAGATTAGCATTTCATAGCGCCATTTTGAAATAAACTAGTTATTTTAGGCGTTTATCATGATAAACGCGAGTCCCGGAAACACATTACAATGGGATAAACTAGCTAAAAAATATACTAGAAGTCACCTGATGGCTAGGTCCTGGGCGCTCCTCCGGCGAATTAATACGCTCTGCCATATCCCACAGGTTGTATAACACTCCTAATATATGATTTAACGACTTAAATAGCTCAGAAAAGCTTTAAGCATGAAAGCATGTGTGAACCCTTTGCCAATAAATAAGCAAAGAGGAAGTACTAGTCGGTGCATGCGCGGTGGTGGGTCTGGCATCCACCTGACTGACTTCTGACTACCTGCCCAGTAGGGGCACCTTTCTTTTTTAATCTGTGTGTTTTATTAAGTGAAAGCCGATATTTAGCAATATCAAAGAGTATTAGGGAGGTAAGTATACTCTTGAAGTGAAATAGGTCATCTAAGATGGCCGCCGAACCATTATGTCAATCATGTCATCTTGAGCAAACTTGGCTTCCAACACAGATAGACACTTTATATAACAAGAGGCCCAAAGGGCCTGTATCGCTCAACTGGAATTATTGGCCACTGACACAAATGAACAAAATGAGATGATCACTAGAAAAATTTACCAATCTAATTTCTGTGAAGGTTTAGTCAAATTTTATTAAAATTCACCCAGCTGTTAATGAATAATCTTATATGATTTATAGGTGGCCACCAACCATTTGGCAAATCGAACAAACTTGGTTCAGTTCTTGCCCTAGACCAAATTTCATGAGGTTTGCATCAATACCCCAAACAGTTTCGAAGATTTAAAAAAATGTTTCTAAGTCAGCCAAAATCCAAGATGGCCGCCTGCCAAACTGGCCGATAATCTTCCTTTGGACAGACTTGTATCCATATGCCGTAAAGATGCTTCCTGTCAAATATACTTGAAATCAGTCCGGTGGTTCCGAGAAGAAAACATTAAAAATTTCCCATTGTTTTAGCATTTAAGTTTTTGGCAGGAAAAAGATCCAAGATGGTCACAAAACCATTTATCCAACAGTTTCGAAAATGGCAAATTTGAGATCAGAATACCCAAAACCATATATTATATATAAAACCAATTTCGGCCTCAAAATCCATCCCAAAAAAAAAATCCAATATGGCCGCCAAACACACTACATTCTGATTGGCCCATGGTGGCCATGTTTTTTTGACGGATCAAATTCCCGTGACCAAACTTTAATGGCCTCTAATCATATCTCCCAAATTTTGGTCTGATCCCTTCAGCGGTTCTGGAGGTCGTTTTCCTGAAAAATAGGTCATCTAAGATGGCCACCAAACTATTTGACCAAGCAAGTTCCCTTGAAAAAACTTGGTTCAGCGCTTTCCCTAGATAATATTTCATGAGTTTTGAAGTGGTTTCGGAGAAGACGTTTAAAGATATTTTTAAAAATCGGCCAAAATCCAAGATGGTCGCTGGCCAAATTGGCTGATCGGCCTCGTTTGAACAAACCTTAATCTCTATGGCCTATTGTTCCTGCCAAATATAATTGAAATCAGCCCAGTGGTTCTCGAGAAGACATTTTAAATTTCCCAATGCTTTAGTATGGGAGGGAGCATTGGGTGGGTAAGAAAAATATCCAATATGGCCGCCAAACACGCTACATTTTGATTGTCCCACGGCAGCCATGGTTTTTGACGGATCAACTTCCCTTGAACAAATTTTAATGGCCCTTAGTCCCTAATTATATCTCCAAAATTTCGGCTTGATCCCTTCAGCGGTTCTGGAGGTCGTTTTCACGAAAAATAGGTCATCCAAGATGGCCGCCAAACTATTTGGCCATTCAAGTTCTCTTGAAACAACTTGGTTGTCATAGTTCTTGAGAAGTCATTTAAAGAAAAAGTTGATGGCCATGGCATAAGCTCACTTGGCCATTCCTGCCAGGCGAGCTAATAAAAATTGATTCCAACACAGAAATGGACAGAGCTTAGATAGAAGTGAGCCGGGCATAGCTAGAAATGGATGCATCTATTTTGCCAATACAAACCTCATGTAGATCAAGTAATGCAGCAATAATGGCTGGTAACGTCTGCTGTATTATGCCATACAGGTCCTCATTGTAAGAGACGGACACCAAGTGTGACAGGCCTGAAATGGAGCAGATGTTCGCATATGTATTAACAATTGGTCAAGACAATTGGGATTTTTAATTAGTGAATGCCCATTTACAGGCTAGAGAAGACTATTTGTATTTTATTTAACACTGGAATGACTGGCTTGGCTATCGAGTCAGCCATTCCAGTTTAAATTTTCTTTAATTGTTTTCACTTGCCCTGTAAGTGGACATTCCTCAAGACCACAACAGAGGTTGGTTTTGGACATTAGAGAGTTAATGCTCAATATTTAATTTTCCTATACAGTGAAACTTCTCAAAGGGGAGTCCTGCAAAATTTGTTTGGCTTAGAAGAATTCATATAGAGATATGTGAATTGAATCCGTCTTAAGACAAATTGATAGAACCTAGTACTTTTCATGGCTTTGTAAAAGAAATTCTGAATTCAAGTACTTTCGGCGTAGGAAAGATTCACTCTCTCACACACACGCACATGCCAGACAATTTCACAATTTCCATATTAACTCTAATATGAAGAAAGGGAAGAATGACCATGGTTAATTAATAAAGGTTAACATTGATAGTAGATTATAGAACTAACTATATTGAGACATTCATTGGAATTCAGGGATCAAATATATTTTCCACGGTTTATATGCAAAGTACCTTGTATTGCCCAAATATGCAGCTGTGCCCTTGTGAATAGTCTACGACTGGCCGAGTCTGGCAGGTCCATTAGCCAATAAGATAGCAGCGACTTCTGCTTCACCGTCAACCATATCTGTACAAGAATATTACACAAAATTGGCGTATTACAGAAAATCTGATAAACGCTTTTAAACACACATAGGTTCATAAGGCATCAATTTCAAATAGAGCACACGAGTCAAGACTGTCTACACACAATTCTTAAACCTGTATATATTTTATTACACTTATCTTAAACGCTGCAGTGATCAGAAAATGGTGAAACCTCTAAACCTTGACATTCCAGTACGTGTCAATTATTAGACTCTACGTGTAAGATGTCGAATATGTTGAAACCAATTTGACTGGAATCTCTTGCTGAGATAAGCAGCAACAGTGCCCAGTCAAATGAGTTTCAAAATATTAAACACGGTACTTTGTGTACAAGGTGATCAAAGAATGATTAAGTCAGGTCGGTTTGATTATCTTAAGCCAAGATCACAAAGAATGATTGTCAGATCTATTTGATTACCTTAAGCCAAGATCACAAAGTATGATTAAGTCAGATCTGTTTCATTATCTAAAGCTGTGATCACAAAGAATGATTAAGTCAGATCTGTTTACTTATCTTAAGCCGTGATCACAAAGAATGATTAAGTCAGATCTGTTTAATTATCTTAAGCCGTGATCACAAAGAATGATTAAGTCAGATCTGTTTCATTATCTTAAGCCGTGATCACAAAGAATGATTAAGTCAGATCTGTTTGATTATCTAAAGCCGTGATCACAAAGAATGATTAAGTCAGATCTGTTTGATTATCTAAACTCATGATCACAAAGAATGATTAAGTAAGATCCGTTTCATTATCTTAAGCTAAGATCACAAAGAATGATTAAGTCAAATCTGTTTCATTAGCTGAAGCCATGATCACAAAGAATGATTAAGTCAGATCTGTTTGATTATCTAGTCGTGATCACAAAGAATGACTAAGTCAGAACTGTTTGATTATCTAAAGCTGCTTACTCAAGATAATTATCTATCAGACTATAATAGGTATTTTGATGAGAACACACACATGCACGCACGCACCCACAGACACACGTATGCAGGCACACACAATGTGGTTGTCGAGCTATACATTCCCTAAATCCTTAAACAGCGGAGACCACGGATAGAGCACGAGTAGAGTGAGTTGGGTGTACACACAACTCCAGTGTACAAGGATCTGGTTATGGACACTTCCCTGTTCCCCCCAAAATTGAGCTTTGGAATGGATTTAAGAATTCAATGCCATTAAATAGTTTCATCTCATCATGGTAGACCCGTATAGCTGTAGCAAAAGCAGAATTTCACTTTAGTAACAGTCACCTTTAGCATAGAGCTCGCATGTATATATTGTTGCAGGATACAGTCCGCTAACAGGGCCTGACATGAACTAAACATCCAGTGAAAAAAATCTATGACAAATCTTCATAGTCCAAATCATGGGCAGATAACTAATAGTTGACCTATTATAGGATATGATTGACTACCGGATACAGTCTTATGTTGAAATGGCAAACTACTTGCCCAGTCAAATTGCCCATGGTATTAGCCAACGGAAAAAAGCAATGAGCTTCATGACTGAATGATAAAACTGCTTTGAAATGACATGTAGTACAATGACTACTGGCGGAACAAGGAGAAGCGATAGGCAAATAGTAAAGAATAAGCAACGTTCAACCTCAATAAAGTTTTTTAAATTTCATAATTAACAACATTATGATGCAGAGTCGATTTAAGCATCATAAAGAACAAATCTGTAGAAATTTTATTTAGCGACTAAGTCTTTGTTGATCAATTTGCCATTTGAGAAAACCTTAACCACAGAATAAATGTAAGCTGGATGGATATTAGCCCTAAAAGAATTAAAACTCCAAACCCAGTAAAAAGAAGGAACAATTTTCAAAATTCTTGAAATTATGATAAGCAATTAAATGCAATCATTGCATAGGAGAAATCTGTACAGTTTTATTGAAATCGGATAACTCCTTGTTGATGTAATTGCCATTTGAAAAAGCTTAACCTCTGTAATGAGCGTAACCTGAATGCATAAAATTGTTAAAGTTCAAATGGCAATAAAAATATGGAAAAATTTGAAAATCAATTGCTTTTTCATGTAGACTAGTCTTAAACATTGTATAGAACAACTCTGTCAAGTTTTATTACAAATTGGATACGTCCTTGCTGAAGTAATTCACATTTAAAAGAAAGCTTAACCCGAACATATGCAGACACTGCCAATTTGTCCACACTCTCACAATATCTTGCCTTACTTTGTAAAGGCAAGCTCAAAATCAGTTGTCTTCTTCCTTGGTGTGTGTACATGGATGTATATTTGTGGGTGAATGCTCTATGTATACAAGATCAGTATACCTTGCTTAGTTTTTCTTGGAGCAACAGTTCTTTTTTTGGTGGCTTAAGAGATGACGAACCTGAAAAAGTAAACACAGTAAAAACATAAATATTTTATTGAGATTATGCTAATATGGATGAGCAGATATCCATGAGATTATAATGCACATTAGAAAACAAGTACAGTTTAGATTGACTATACAAAGCATGCACTGTTAAGTAGATCATAAAATCAAAGGAAATTTACCAATAAAATTTCTATATATCATTTCGGAAGTTTATCGCTATATTGTTAATCGACCTTTACATAAATCGTCCAATAGGTTTTAATGGGTATCTGTTTAATAAATTTTCCAGAAAGCTTTTGAAAAATTCCAAATGACCGCTGATGAAACTGACCAATCAAATTTCTAGTTAAGATTGTTGAAGTCTACCAGGCTAGGGTCTTTCAAAGCAAGTTTAATTGAAAATGGATTATTTTTTTTAGGTAGAAGAATTCGAGAAAATTCAAGTGGCTGTTCAAAAGATCGACCAATCAAAATTCTGTATCCAAGATCGGAAGTCTATCTAATGAGGAGTAATCCTTTTAGCCTTTAATGGTAAAATTTTATCTGGAAATAAAAAAAACTTGTTTTTGAAAGATCGTTTTCAGATGAAAAGAAGATTTATGAAAATTTACAATTGGAACGCGCCAGTCAACCCAGTTGTAAATTTTCAAAAACATTCTTCTTATAGACTGCAACTGGACATTTCTCAAAAACACTACAGAAGTCATTTTTGGCCAGCTGGACCATTAAAGGGTTTCTATAGAATGTTGACAGATGGATGATTGATAGATAACAGATGGTTACCACGGCATAAGCTCGCTTGACCTCTTTTTTGGTGGTTTAATAGACGAGCCTGAAAAAGTAAACATCGAAAATAGTTCTTTGGTTAGTGTGTATTAAATATAAATATTTTACTGAGATTATCGGTATGCTAATATGGAATCAGCAGATTTCCGTGAAATTATAATGTATATTAGAAAACATGATCTTCTAAGCAGAGTTTAGATTGACTACACAAAACATGTACAGAAAAGAAATATATTCACACACATTTTTCCAACACAAAATAAAACCTACTGTTGAATATTTTGTACTTAATTGTATTGCTAAGGCAGCAATGTCTTCCAATCCAGTCATGTTCAATATTCAACAGATCATTTCTTCCATCGTGGTCAAGTGTTCATACATTATTTCTGAGTTGTACTGTATTCATCTGCACTATTAAATAGATAATAAAATTAAAGGAATCTATCATCGCCTCGTCATTTCCAAGGCGTGAAATGACTAGGTCTGAATAGTATTTTTAGGCGGTTCTCTTGAAATGTTCTAATTGCAGTTTCAGGCTGGGAAAATTCAGGTCAAAATCTAGGCATCCGGAGGACTACAAGAAATGAAAATATTGGCATACTCAGCAAATTTCAAGGCACCCACATTTGCATGAATTGGTTTTGTGATTATCCGCTTTTAGAAAGGCCTAGATTTAGTCTAAACTTAGGACTGGCAATACATGAAAATGTGGATGCTACTATGCATGCATGTAAATATTTAATTACATTGTCAAGTGTATAAGGTTGTAAAAATTAAATGTAGACTGAATGACTGAGTTCAATTTATAACGGGAATAATACACTACTATATCTACACGTGAAAGTACTGACTCATAGCGAGAAAATATGACTTCTTGTGTTTGTACACATAAATGTTACTGGGAACTTTCCTTGATTGAGTAAACTTGAACCAGGAACATGTGTCAACATTTTAATGTTATTTTCACCACTTCAATATTTTACTAGTTACAAGGAAAGTATGTCTGTCTTTTAATAATCACTGAGCGGTCGGTCGCATAATAATGTTATCTTAACATGTGGTGGTAAATTGTTGACTATTTGTGCTAAATTTGACAAACTGTTGTACATACAGGATTTCTAGGGAATCGGGGTGCATTGATCTGTCAAAATCATTCATGCATTTCAGCACCATTTGGTTTGTCTCGGCTTCACTATTATATTTCTACATGTGAAACTGAAACATACAGACTTTATGATCACGAAAAACTCGCCATGAATGGGATGTAATGGTTAAATTTGCTGGCCTGGGGGTATGTTCCCGAAAGTATCATTATCTAGCCTCATAGCGACATCAGTAAGGATGCTCTTTGACACCTTCCTGACTATGTCAGCTAGCTGAAGCCGTCGCTTTGTGTTCGATAAGGTGTTGTATATTCGATGTCATGGAAAAGGATGTCCCGTTATCGGTAGATATGACATTAGCAAATGTTGTGCACATTTCCCTGTCATTGAACAATTCTTTTAAAATGCCATGTGTGCATATATCAGACTAGAAGGCGATCTGAGCTAAGTCGGGTCATGCTAACCTGCTAATGAGGCAAATGAATCTAAAGTTTACCTTTTACTCAGTTTATAATTTATCCATAGTGAAAAATGTAAATTCAAGAGATTCGCTATTTATTTACCTTTATTTTGTATTAAGACTGAATATACAGTGCCTCATCTGTCAGGTTGAGCACTTATATATCTACTGGCAGACAATTGCTTTGCTTTGCTCTACATTACGTGCATGGGTGGGTGAATGCACATGCATTCACTAGTGTGTGTGTGCGTGCATGTGGGTGGGCAGGAAGCAAGGCCAGTGGATGGGGTTTCAGGCAAGTATGTGGGGATGCTTGTTTGTGTCATGTATGTATGTCTGCGTGCATGCACCGGTGTCTGTGTACTTATATGTCCACACATGAATCTTCACAGGTATGCTAACTGATCATGAGGTTGGAAAAGGCATATTATTTTTTGTGTCAGTGAGTTTATCCATCTGTCCATATTAACTGATACATGTAAATTATGTATAAAGGACATGTTGGTCAAGATGCCTGGATGGGTAGACAGACTGTTAAATGAACAGCAGAATTGTGCCATAATACCCAAGGTTGAAGAGGAGTCAAGTAAAATGCCATCAGAAGGAAAGCTAACTAACTCTGAGTCCAACATATAGAACTCAGTATCACAGTTTATGATGGCTATACTGAATTTTGGAGCCTCGTTGATTTTGACAGGTATCATTCTCAAGCCTAGTCTGATAAATCTATGAACTTCCAAACCAATCCAACAAATGGTTGTGAAGTTATCAATGCCAACGGGAAACAATTTTTCAAGATGGACACGTAGCTGACATACATATTGGATTTTCGATTGTCAATTTCGATAGGTTTCTCTCTCAGACCTAGTTCACTGAGCCAAGTATGCGAATGCTTGAAAAGCAAGCCAACGACGACCACATGAGAGCGACTTCGTTGACATAAATACAATTTGTGGACATGATCGAGCTCACCAAATATTTACTCAATGACCCCTTAGTGACATCGTTATACCTTACGACGCTTTCAGGAATATAGGCCCTAATGCATATGTGTAACTTACTTATAGACTTTGACAGATGGTGTGTTCACGTTTAGATAAATGTAAATGTTTTTAATTCTTTATGCAATAAGTGATCAAATATTACCAAACAGATACCAGAATTTTTAGGCATACAATGGATGACCGCGATAGTAGTTCATTCAAAATTCAGTTGTCAAGAACGATGAGACGATTGGAATTTTCCCAGCATTTATTTAGTCTTAATTTAGTAACTATGGTTGCAATGCTGGTGATTTGATGAGTGGTCATGGTTAAAATAGATTAGAAAAGCAC
The DNA here is from genome assembly GCA_034401795.1 of Chaetoderma sp. LZ-2023a. Taxonomy (NCBI): domain Eukaryota; kingdom Metazoa; phylum Mollusca; class Caudofoveata; order Chaetodermatida; family Chaetodermatidae; genus Chaetoderma; species Chaetoderma sp. LZ-2023a. Next base: position 146,340,879 of record CM067369.1, read on the forward strand.
ACATGAAATTGTTCATGAGTGAGATTAGCAAGAAAATATGGATTATAGTACAAAATCATGCAAATGTAGGGAAAAATAGGGGAAGCAAAAAAACCTATCAAATATAGGAATTAAAGGGGCCGTAAGAGCCAATTTACAGCACTGATACATATGTATAAGCTGGATAAGAGTTACCTGGGGGTGAGTGAGGCGCAGCAGCAGAGACACGGTGTGAGAGACTGTGTCCATTACTCATGCTTAAGCCATTGCTACAGTCTGAAATACACACAAGATATTAGTCATCTTATAGTTCAGATTGGCTAAGAAAATTGAAATCTATGGATGCCGTCCACATTCACTTTCTCAACCCTACAAACTCTGATTTTAACGTTTCGATTTTGAACCTCAGTGCATAAATAAATCTGTTGAGTGACATTAGGCTGAGAATAAAAAAAGCTGCCACTTTTGTTTCTACGAGAATTGATAATACTTACCAGATGTTATGACAATGTCTATTATCGAAAGTCTAGTTCAAAATAAATAAACAAACTCTGCACTCTTCATGATCCTGCCCAACCTGTGTCTGGGAATTACAATAAATGCCATGTACCAAGTCAGTTCCTGGGTACAGACAGATTCGTCTTATGTTTGCCATAGCAAAAACAGTGAAAGCAGCTCAGCCTCACCTCAGCGGGACGGACCAAGATGGGCCATAAAACATCTGGTAAGTATTATCAATTCTCGTAGAAACAAAATCAGTTATTTTATTCTACTTCGAACAAGAGGCCCAAGGGGCCTGTGTCGCTCACCTGGAGCACTATGCATTTTTGTCAAAATTGTTGGTGGGTGGTTTAGTAGTCTTTTAAATGAGTTTGTGGACATTTTTGCAAGTCCAATATGGCCGCCAAACACGCTACATTTTGATTGGTCCACTGCGGCTATGTTTCTGACTTAGCTCCTTCCCTTGAACAAACTTTAATGGCACTCGGTGTCTAATCATATCTCTCAAATTTCGGCCCAATCCGCTCAGTGATTCTGGAGTTGTTTTGGCAAAGAATAGGTTATCCAAGATGGCTGCCAAACCATTTGGCCAATCAAGTTCCATTGAACAAACTTGGTGCAGCTCTTGCGCTATGATATTTCATGCATTTTCCATTGATCCCCCAAAACGGTTTTGGAGAAGATTTTTAAAGACATTTCTAAGAATCGACCAAAATCCAAGATGGTGCGCGAATACATTTTAAATTTCCCATTGCTTTAGTATGGGAGATTTTGGCGGGGTATGTTCTAAGATGGTTGCTAAACTGTTTATCCGACAGTCTCGAATATGGCAAATTTGAAATCACAATACGCAAAACATATATAAAATCAATTTCGGCCTCAAAATCCATTAAATTAATCCCTCAAACAGTTTCGGAGATTTTTCAAGACATTTCTAAAAATCGGCTGAAATCCAAGATGGCCACCAGCTAAATTGGCCGATTGGCTTCATTTGAAGAAAATGGAATCTCTATGCCGTAAGGATGCATGCTGACAAATATAATTGAAATCGGCCGAGTAGTTCTCGAAGACATTTTATATTTCCCATTGCTTTAGTATGGGAGCTTTTGGCGGGAAAATGATCCAAGATGGCTGCCAAAACGTTTATCCGACAGTTTCGAAAATTGCAAATTTGAGATCAAAATACCCAAAAACTTATATAATACCAATTTCGGCCTCAAAACCTGGCAAATAAAAAAATCCAATATGGCCACCGAACATGCTATATTTTGATTGGCCCACCGCGGCCATGTTTTTTGACGGATCAACTTCTCTTGAACAAACTTTAATGGCTAAGGGCCTAATCATATATCACAAATTTCGATCTGATCGCTTCAGTGGTTCTGGGGAAGTCGTTTTTGTGAAAACTAGGTCATCCAAGATGGTCGCTGAACTATTGGGTCAATCAAGTTCCCTTGAACAAATTGGGTTCAGCTCTTGCCCTAGATCATATTTCGTGAGTTCTGAATCGATCCTTCAAACGGTTTTGGAGAAGATTTTTAGATATTTCTAAAAATTGGCCATAATCCAAGATGGCCGCCGGCCAAATTGGCTGATCGGCTCCGTTTGAACAGTTGAATCTCTATGTACCACGGACGCTTCATGCTAAATATAATTGAAATCGGCCCAGTAGGTCTGAAGAATAAGACATTTTAAATTTCCCATTGCTTTAGTATGGGAGCTTTTGGCGGGAAAATGATCCAAGATGGCCACCAAACCAAAACTTGAATCTCTATGCCTAAAGGATGATTCATGCCAAATATAATTGAAATCGGTCTAGCAGTTCTCGAGGAGAAGATATTTTAAATTTCCCATTGCTTTAGTATGGGAGAAAATGATCCAAGATGGCCGCCAAACCGCTTATCCGACAGATTCGAAAATTGCAAATTTGAGATCAGAGTACCCAAAACCCTATATAAAACAAATTTCGGCCTCAAAATCCATCAAATAAAAAAATCCAATATGACCGCCAAACACGCTATATTTTGATTGGCCCACGGCAGTCATGTTTTTTTGACGGATCAACTTCTCTTGAACAAACTTTAATGGCACTTAGTCCCTAATCATACATGCCAAATTTAGGCCTGATCCTTTCAGCGGTTCTGGAGAAGTCATTTTCGTTAAAACTAAGTCAACCAAGATGGCCACCAAACCATTTGACCAATCACGTTCCCTTGAACAAACTTGGTCTAGCTCTTGCCCTAGATAATATTTCATGAGGTTTGCTTCAATCCCTTAAGCGGTTTCGAAGATTTTTAGTCGTTTCCTAAAATCGGCCAAAATCCAAGATGGCTGCCAGCCAAATTGGCCGATCGGCTTCATTTGAACAAACTTGGATCCCTATGCCGTAAGGATGCTTCCTGCCAAATATAATTGACCTAGTATTAAATTTCCCATTGCTTTAGTATGGGAGCCTTTGGCGGGAAAATAATCCAAGATGGCCGCCAAACCAGTTATCCGACAGTTTTGAAAATGGCAAATTTGAGCTCAGAATGCCCAAAAACATATATAAAAACCAAATTCGGTCTCAAATTCCATTAAATAAAAAAATCCAACATGGCCGCCAAACACGCTACATTTTGATTGGCCCACGGCAGCCATGGTTTTTTTTACGTATCAACTTCCCTTGAACAAACTTTAACGGTGCTTAGTCCCTAATCACATCCCCCAAATTTTGGCCTGATCCCTTTAGCGCTTCTGGAGAAGTAATTTTCAGGAAAACTAGGTCATCCAAGATAGCCGCCGAACCATTTGGTCAATCAAGTCCTCTTGAACAAACTTGGCTTACCTCTTGCCCTAGATGATGTTTCATGAGTTTTGAATTGATTTCCCAAGCGGTTTCGGAGATTTTTTAGACCTTTCCTAAAATCGGGCGAAATCCAAGATGGCTGCCGACCAAATTGGCCGATCGGCTTCATTTGAACAAACTTTGATCCCTATGCCCTAAGGATGCTTCCTGCCAAATATAATTGAAATCGGACGGACGGATGACGGACGGTCGCCATAGCATAAGCTCACTTGGCCTTTCAGGCCACATGAGCTAATAATACTTACCAGATGTACTATTATGATTAAACTCTGCATTTCGACAGCCAGGCATTCCAGTGGGCAGAGGTGGGTGCAAAACAGCTCTCATTTACCAACCAAAGAGAAAGTTTGTGAAGAGCCTGAGAACCCTAGCGCCTGCTTGGGTTCGGACATCTGACTTATAGAATACGAAGGCATCTATAGTGTAAACCTCACTCCCCCTTCATTTGTCCACACAAATATGAGGGCTATCAAAGGGGAGGCCACACCAACCGGACCCGTGTCAGCCCTACACGGGTAGGGCTAGGGCAGTCCCGGAGAGTGCAGAGAAGCTACTACAACTTCTAAATTTGAAAATACTATTAAAACTTTTGTTTTGTAAAATTTTAATTTGGAATGAGGCTTTAGTTCTGACTTGAACAATAAGAATACTCTTTAATCACACAATCCACATGAAGTCTGATATTTCGACTGCAACTGAAAAACATGGATTAGTCACATAAAACTAAAAACACTCACCACGTTAGTGGATTTCTCAAGTGTTCATCTCAGGAGCTTGCACATCCACATCAAATACGCTGGTCACGTGCTTTTCCTGCATCAGCGCTCGATGAGTCCACGTGATGCCTAAGCGAGAGATCTTCGATGTGGCCTAATTTAAATTGAGTAAGTTTGCGACGGCAACCGGATTAAGCACGCTCGAGATATCGTGAAGGTAGAAATCGGTAAACAATACCGTGCATGCCATTGTGCTACAGACATCATCTGCACTAGGGAGCTCCCTTTAGAGGGCAGATGCTGCTGTTAGTGCTCAGACTTGATGGACGTTCGCTCGATCTACCTGCTTCCCTGTAGTCATTTTATGCTTCTTTTGAATAGCATCGACTATCAAACAGGAAATAGTATCTTTCGAAGCACGAAGATGAGGAGCCTTGAGACAGAGCCAAAGTGACTTTGGATCATTCCTCCTGTGTACGTTTCTTGTACATTTTCAGAGAATGGACTGGACACCAAGCAGAAGAGTTGGAATCATGTCTGATAAAGCTTGGTTAATTGATCGGCTGTCCTGGATATTTAAGTGACTGATTCTTTGCCAGGAAACAAAGACGTGGAAGTAGTCTTAAACCTTCACCTATAATGACAAAGCGGTTTTGTTCGGCAGAAAGCGCATGAATTTCGTTTCTCCTCCTCGCTGACGCTGATGCAACCAAGAAAACTGACTTAAGTGGCAACAGTTTAATATCTAGCTATCTAATAGGCTCAAAAGGAGCATGCCCCGAAACATGAAGAACAAGAGAGATTCCATGCAGGAATAGGCATCGGCTGCCTAGGTCGCAGATTGCTCCTTCCTTTAACCCTTACCATTCTGACAAAATTTTAAATTTTCAAATTAAATTAAAATATGAACTGGTGAACAGATTTGGTGGAAGATGTTGCTATTGGCACAGTAAAAGATAGAATATTGACATCAGTGTGGTAAGGGTTAATAAGTTCACTTAAGGTGTCATTCTCTGCTCCTGCATTGGCCAGGCTTGGAATGACTGAAGCTAAAGCAGACTTATACGCTTCAAGGGCTGAAGGCACAAGCTTGTCAACCTCGCATAAATGACAGGTAAAATCTGCTAGGTGTTGAACAGTTGCAGAAAAGGGATTAATACTACTTCCCTTGCACCACTCTGCAAACTTGTTAATTCTATAATTATATGTTCTTGTGGTTGGCACCCTTCTAGTTGAAATTACAAATTTCGCCGCATGCTCAGAAAAGCCACTCTCAATTGCTCGTTGCTTGACAACATCCATGTAGTTAAAATTTGCACATTTCCGGTCTGTCGTGATGATATAGACCCCTGTTCCGGGATATCAAATCCCATCTGTCTGGAATGTCTGGAAGAGGTACCGGAAGGTCCAGCAGATCCGTAAACCATGATCGGCCTGGCCAATGAGGAGCGATCAGTAGTACCTGGCATGCGCCCTCTCTTATCTTTTCCAGAACTTTTGGAATTAGAATCATTGGAGGGTATGCGTACATCCCTTTCCAACTGATTGCCAGTGCATTTATTGCTAGTGCTAGTGGGTCTGTAATCGACATGTATGTGATCATCTTTGTGTTTCCTTTCATGGCAAATAGATCCACAGTTGGTTTGCTGCAATAATTGAAGAGGACTTCTGCTACCGATTGTTTGAGCTGCCATTCTGTCGGATGACAAAAAGTCCTTCGACTGAGTGCATCTGCTAGGATGTTCAATCTGCCCCGAATGTGTGCTGCCCAGACAATAACATTCCTCTCTTGGCACCACAACAGAAGTTTCCAAATCATCATGCACAACTCTGGTGACCTCGTCCCGCCTTAGTGTTTTAAATAGGACTGTTGAGTTGTCTATCCTTCTAAGAACTACTTTGTCTTGGATTAAGTCCTCGAACTGTCGAAGTGCTAATACCGCTACTAATAGTTCTAAGACATTTATGTGTTTCTCCACATTTGTCCTATCCCATTCCCCTGACATTGACAGACTGCCCAATACTACCCCCGAACCCGTCGCAGATGTGTCTGTGAAAATGGACTTCTGCGGCTGAGGAGGCTGTAGTGGAACACCTCGCAGGAGATTCTGTTCTGATAACCATGATTGAAGGCGGAAAATCAATGGTTCTTTTACTGGAATCTTCAGAGATAACGAATCCATTCGCCAACGAGACCAGAATGACATTAAGTACATCTGAATCGGTCTGCGCCCGAGTGCCACATAAGGCACTACCTCCAGAGATAGTAGCAAACCCAATATTCTGAGAAAGATAGGCTCCTAAGAAATTTACCCCAAAACTGCTTCAATTCAAGGCTTCACATTCCTTCATCGAGACGAGGAACTCACGCATATTGATGATAGGTCAGCTCTGAAATGCAGACTCTGCTTCTTATGCCCTTGAGCAGTGAATACTCCGGGTGTACCAGTCTGTAAGTCGCGACTTCTAGCATGTCTGAAGTCTGAGAATCCAAAGATAGGAATGGCTGATGAGCCACTAGACAGAGCATTAGCCACACGCTCTGACATCCGCCCCATCGTCGGATCGTGCTGGGATCCTTGATCTGAAGCCAACCCTAGACGGTTGGACATCCAGCTAAGAACCTGCACACACTCAGCCTCATCCATCAAAGGACTACCATTTTCGTCTTCATTTTTACCCTTAGATGAAGAGGTTGCTTCTAACGACCCATGCTGAGAGCACTGCAACGGGCTTCCAATTCGAAACGGGTCTACGGCTCAGCTGCTCGTGACCGTTTCGACATTTAAGGAGTCCATAGACATCATTTCTTCACCATCTACCTGGCTCCTGACAGGAACCGGCATAGTGGCCGTTGGCAGCACGAAACAAATGGATCCCATGGAAGCCGTGTTCTCCAGAACCCTGACGGGAGCCGTAAAAGATGGCCTGCCGGCAGGACGGATTCCACAAAGTCCGGTTGAAAGATGCCTGATGGCACATCAACATCACATTCCAGCTGAGACACCCGTACAAATTCTGGGGGAGACCCAAGGGATTGAACGGGGTCCGACCTCTAAAGAGGTAACACCGTCATGGAAATGTCTCCCAACAACAGAAACTCTTCCTCTTCCACAGTAGGCTCGTAAGCCATAGCGATAAGAAGGATGGGTGCTGGCTCCTACGCAATCTGAACCAGACCGCTGAGAGGTTGCCCTGCATTTTGCTGCCTCAACGGAGCTCCAGTGGACAACTGGAATGAATCGAACATCGCCTTGAAGTGGGCTGCCCATACACCAAGTGCCGAATTCATGTGCATGTTCAGTCCCGCATGTCTGCCATATCAGCTTGTGATCTTCTTCTTTTCGTTAGCTGATCATACCGCCAGTCCTGTAAGTGACTATCGACATGAACATAAGCGTTAAGTGCGTGGATCCATGGTTTATTAGAGTGCGCCGTGCGGCCTGGAACCTCCGTATTCAGCACTCGCGGTTTCTGTCAGGGTTACCTCACCCTTACCTCCTTTAGTCGCCTCTTACGACACGCAGAGGATACGGAAGGTGTATTCTAAGCCCCACCTACAGGGCAAATCAGCTTGTGATGACCGAACTCTCACGATACGCTCAAGACACGTACGCCTATCACTATTAAACTCTGCCTCCAATTCGGAAGACCATCTCACGCAAACATCACATGGGGCTCCGACTTTACATCTGGCACAGGCGACGCAGTGATGACCAGCATATCTACGCGTCATGAAGCGGCCGTATAGCGAAAATAGGGTATCAGGCGCTGCCTTGCCCTGCCCCTTCACTTTCTGCGAACACAATGTTTAGAATTAAAATGCTGAACATGGCAATGATGATGAGCACATACGCACAGAAGCTTGATTATAATCAATGATTACTAAACAAGAGGCCCAAGGACCTGTGGAGCTCACCTGGACCATTGGCATTTAAACCATTTGCATTTCCATACATATGATGGATGATTTTCAGATGGCCACCAAAGACTGGAATCAAGACTGGTTTAATATGTTGAATCCTACCGTCATAGGATCGTTCCACCCAAGTTTTGTTGAAATCTGGTTATTGATTGAAGGAAGGAGTACCGTCTTTAATGGCTCTAGAAAACTTTAAGAAAATCAGATATTTCCGCCAAAACATTGACTTATCGAAATTCTGAATAGAATTTCTAGAGGCTACGACAATAGGATCCTTCCTGCCAAAATTGGTTGAAATTGCCCAAGTGATTAATGAGGAGTAGCATTTTATATGAATTCCCATTTATCGGAAAACCCAAGATGGCCACCATCAAAATCAAGCCGTCAAAATTCTTTATACAAGTTCTGAAGCATACGGGCCTCATGTTCTTCCAGCTGAGTTTGGTTGAAATCGGCCAAATGGTTAATGAGGAGTAGCCTTTTAATTGCTTTCCCAAAATATTCAGAAAATCCCAAATGGCGGGCGGAAAAATTCTATATGCAACTTCTAAAGCCTACCGCCCTAGTCTCAGTCCAGCCAGTCTGGTTGAAATTGCCCAAGAAGTTAAGGAATAGACAATTTTCAGCCATTTTTCGGAAAATTCAAGATGGCCACCGAATAAATTGACCAATCAAAATTCTATATACAAGCTCTAAAGCATAGCACTTTAGGGTCCTTCCAGCCGAGTTTGCTTGAACTCGTCAAGTGGTTAATGAGTAGCCTTTTAGCTGATTTCCCCAAATTTTCAGAAAATCCAAGATGGCCACAGGAAAAATGGACCAATTAAAATTCTGTATACAAGTTCTGAAATCTACCAGCTTAGTATCCTTCCAGCGATGGCTGGTTGAAATTGCTCAAGTTAATGAGTAGCGTTTCAAACGATTTCCCGCCATTTCTTGGAAAATTCAATATGGCCACCGGAAAATTGGACCAATCAAAATTCTGTACACAATTTCTGAAGGATACCATGCTTCTTTCATCCAAGTTTGATTGAAATCGTCCCAGTCGTTAATGAGAAGTAGGCTTTTAAGTGATTTCCAGATGGCCGTCGGAAAAATTGACCAATCAAAATTCTGTATACAAGTTCGGACACATACCAGCGTACTATCCTCCCAGCTAAGTCTGGTTGAAATTTCCTAAGCAGTTAATGAGGAGTGGGCGTAATAAGGACGTAGTCTAAAAGATGAGAAAATTTTATGTCCATTCTGGCCAGGTGAGCTAAAAACATTAACTTTTTCTTGAATTAACTTTAATCAAGCTGAGTGCAGGATTTACAAAATTTAGTATATTTTCTTCTAACTAAATTAATAGATATCAGAATCTTGAGTAATCTAAGAAATAACATAACCGCTGGTAATTACAAACACCCTCAGCAATCAAGCGAGAACTAACAACGGCTAGGATTGAATAGATACGCTAACCATAACAAATGCTACCACCGGGCGCCGCCATCTTGGCTCATGTGCGCATTCATATTTGAAGGAACTGAGTCGCAAAAGAAATTAACCGAGTACCCGAAAAAGGTTAACAAGATAGCGGGTAATGGGGCGACTGAATTAAAACAATGTGTCAATTTAAGGAAAATTCAAAGTCATTGCAGCACAAATATATAGATTCTAGATTGATACAACCTGCCACTGGGATGATTTTCCTCTTCCTTCCAACAAGACAGCGAAAATTAATCCAAATAAACACTCCAAACTCAGAGCAAATTTCAAAACGGATTAATCTTTTTCGCACAATAGACGAATCTGTCTGTATCTGGGAATTGACTCAGTACCTGGCGTCTATGGTAATTCTAGGAGACAGGTTGGGCAGGATCATGTAGTGTGCAGAGTTTTGTTGTTTATTTTGAACTAGACTTTCGATAAGACATTATCATAATAGTACATCTGGTATTATTCGAAGTAGAATGGGTCTCCACCCACAGGTGATCATTGGCACCAGAAACACGATTGAATAAAATCCCAGAAGATTTCACTGGGCAGACTGAGTTATCTGTGATTGAATTTCCTCTTGAATGCACAACTAATGATATAGCTCCCTTGGAATAATGGGCTTGGCTATCAAGCCAGTCATTTCAATAGTAAATATTAAAAAATACTCCTCTTGGCCTCCAAATGGACATTTCTCAAGACCACTGGAGAAGGCATTAACAACATTAAATTGCTTGCCGTGTACATATGCAAATCATAAAGGTCCATTAAGTTAACATATTAATCCCCACCCCCAACCCACCACAAAAAAAAGAAACATATTAGTTAGTACAATTTTAAACACGATGTAAATGTTCTGTTGAATATTTCGGACTCGATTGCATTGGAAGCCATTGCTTCCAATCAAAGTAAGTACAAAATATTCAATGGTACCATTTCATTTTGGAAACATGTAAAGTTATTTCTGAGTTGTATGGTATGTATGATTACTCTATTCTGCGGCTGTAGTAGTAGAAACATCCTACAGCTGCAATCAGTCCTTCTTCGCTTTTGATCACTGTGTCTTGTCCTCAGCCGAAATCCTTAGCTTCCTCAGGTCCATTCTTGACTCGAGTGTATCGAGTCCTGCTTTCTTGAGGTCACGCCGTCGCAGATTTATGCAATGATGCCCTCCCTCTCCTGGCCTTGTATTTGCTGGTTTCGATTAGGGCGAATTCCATGGCTCTCTGTGCTGGTGTGTCTTCTGGCATCCTTACCACATGGCCAAACATGGACCATCTTTGCTGAGCAACTTTTATAGACAGCGGCGACGTATTACACACCTTGCATAGTGCATCATTGGAAATTATGCTGTCTGGCCATCGGTGTCCAGTTATGGTGCATAGGTGTTTGCGGTGGCAGGCATAGAGTTTATCTAGAGTTGCCTTTGGAGTTTCCCAGCTGTTACAGTTATACAGCATCAAGGACACGCAGGTTGCATTGTATAACCGTAGTCTCTTTATCAAGGGCATTTTTGATCTACGAATCCATATCTTCCAGAAGGACTGAAAAGCTATGTTCCCCACGATGCAGCGTGCAGCAATGAGCCCAGGATTTTACTTTTCCTGCATATTTTGCTGCCACGAAGCAGATACTCATTTTCTTTAGTTTCATGCTTTGTAGATAGGTATATGTGGGTGAGCTGTTTTGGATCCACTCATAAAGAGATTCTCAATTTTTAGTTTCCTTGCAGATATTGGGAGAAGTTCGTCAAGGGGTTTCTTTTCCTCGTCTATGAAGTCCACATCGCTGGCATATTCCATCTCTAGCAGCATACCCACTATTGACACTGGGGGATGGGGGGGGGGGGGGGGTTGTCTTGTGGAATTTTCCTGCACAGATTTCAATGCAACAGCAAGGTAACAGGTGAAAAGCACAGGGGATAGACCATCTCCCTGTGGGGAGCCGCTTGATGTCTCAAACTCTACAGACTTCACTGACTTGACTCATACTGGATGAAGTGGTCTTTAACCCTTCAATGGTCAAGCCTAAACAAGATTCTGCATTGGTTTTAAGGAATGACCATTTGCAGGCCAAGAGGTTTTTTTTTTAATTTACAACAGCGATAACCGAGTCAGCCATTCCAGTGGTAAATTTTCAAAAATTGCCTTCACTTGGCTTGCAAATGGACACTCAATAAGGAAATATTTTTATTTTCTTGACCAAATGTCATCATTAAATGAAGAGCATGTGGTCCGTTGACATAAGAAGTCACAATTTGTGGATATGAATGGTCATCAATAACTGTCAATGTAGAGATCCATTCATAGCTATGCCTCGCCCAGCTCCCTATCTAAGCTCCCACTACTCTGTGCATGTGTGGGAATCAATTTATATCCTTTCAACGCTGAATGACTAGAATCCCAATCTCAAGGTAACTATACAGGAAGGTTGTTGAATATTTTGTATCCAATTTAACTTGGGGCAACAGCAACAGATCCCAGTCAAATTACTTTCAAAATATTCAACAGAAATGAATGTTTATTAAATTGTAAATCCATCAAAACATACAATTCATACGCTTCCAGGCAGACTTTCCAATGTTCATGACAGAGCTAGATACATCATCATGATTGTAAAGTCAGCCTATATGTGACATAATTGAGTATGACGTCATATCTGCAGCTCAGATCCCTCTATTAAGTTGTTTTCAAGATCATCAGAACAATATTAACTATAGCATCTGGTATAAACTAATATCGACTACAATAAACAGTGAAACCACACAAACAACAACGTTCTATAAACCAAGACTCTACACTGAACATATCTCCTAGGCAAGAGGCAATGGAGGTATTCGCTCTGTCACTCAAGTATCTGACATCATAATGAAATATGTTACTTGCTAACTGATGTCACAGCTAAAATGACATTCACGAAAGTGGTAAAGGGTCTGTCACAAGTGTCTGAATTGTATGTTTAGAATTTAGAAGTTAATAAACAATCTGGTGAATATTTGGAAACTAATTTGACTTGAACAGCAACATCTCAGAGTCAAGTTCATTTCAAAATATTCTACAGCTGACAGGTATAGATTCTGATAGTTCAAGGTTCAGACTCAAGAGTTAAAATCGATTCAAATGCGTGTACATGCGCGGTGCTTAGCTGCAACATTGGATTTATGTCAATTAGACACAACTCCACCATTGAACAGTCCCCAAGTCAAATTAGTTTCAAAACATTCAACAACTTACTTGTATAGTTACCTTGAGATTGAGATTCTGTGAGTTCAAGGTTCAGACTTCAGAGTCAAAATCAATTCAAATGCATATATGCGGGCAGAGATTAATGGTCATAATGGATTTACGCAAAATAGGAACAGTTCCACCATGGGTAGCTTTTGGGTTTTTTAGTATGTTGTTATGGGGACTTCATAGAAATGCATTCTGTAATAAAAACTAGAAAACGTTGTTTGACTCAGAGGGCCCCGCAATCACTGAAAATACCTTTTTCTATGTAGTAAATAGCAATTTTATTCAAAGCCTTCATAATATTAAAAACAAAAAATAGAACAAATAAAAAAACCTGATGATTTCACAATTTGGTGGCAACAAAAATTCCATTACAGGCAATACCTGTGGCTTTCCTTGAGAGACAGCCATTAGATAAAGGGGCACCCCTAGAAATCAAGTGAAAGTATGTTAAAGTTAAAAAAAAAATCACAAGTATCACTGGTGCCCAAAGAGAAAGTTCAAAGAAAATCACAAGTATTGCTGGTGCTCAAAGAGACATGTGGCCAAAGCATTTGACTATGAAGGTGAATCCTTCAAAAGGCACATCTGTGTATCTTAAGCGAGGCATATACCAAGTTTCAACAAAGTATCTTAAGCAGTTCTGTATGATATAAGTTGTTTACGAGAAAATTGACAAAAAGTTTAAAAAGCCCATTTTCACCCAAAATATTGGACCAATAATGGCGAATCCTTCAAAAGGCACATCTGCATATCTAAACTGAGGCAGATACCAAGTATCATTAAAATATCTTAAGCGGTTCTGTATGATATGCTGTTTACAAGATTTTGTGGACAGACAGACAGATGGACAGACAGACGCGGTGATTACTATAGGGCAAGTCCACTTTCACATAAAGATGACACCTGCCAAGTTTCATTAAATTATTTTAAGTCATTCTGTATGATATGGTGTTTAAGAGAAAATTGACAAAAATCGCGAGTTTCTGCATTAAAAAGTCCATTTTCACCCAAATTCTTGGCCCTATAAATGTGATTCCTTCAAAAGGCACATCTGCGTATCATAGCTGAGACATATATCAAGTTTCATTATATTATTTTACGCGATTCTGAATGATATAGTGTTTACGAGAGAATTGACAAAAATCGCGAGTTTTTACATTAAAAAGCCCATTTTCACGAAAAATATTGGACCAATAATGGTGAATCCTTCAAAAGGCACATCTGCGTATCTAAACTGAGGCATATGCCAAGTATCATTAAAATATCTTAAGCGATTCTGTATGATATGCTGTTTACGAGATTTTATGAATGGACAGACAGATGGACGGATGGATGGACAGACAGACGCAGTGATTACTATAGGGCTTCCGCACCTTCCAGTGCGGGGCCCTAATTATGTTGCAACAGAGGAATCCAATCTGTCAGTCAAATATATGACGTCATAATGAATTATAGTGCATGTAGGTTGACGTCACAATCAATTCTGTCATGAAAGACGCATCTAAGCTCATCATAAAAGCTAGTCATTCGTCAAGTTGTATGTCTACTATTTAATAAACATTTGGTTGACTATTTTGAAACTAATATAACTGGGTGCTGTTGATACATCCAGTCAAATTAGTTTCAAAATATTCAACAGTTTACCTGTATAGTTTTCCAGGGAGTTCACGGTTTGATCGATCCCAATACGGACAAATTGTGGGTGGAGCCTAGCTAGGAATGGGCGGGTCCTAGGTAAGACTTGTTTCAGCCATTATTTTGAGTTTCAACGAAAAAATGGTCTAGTTTTCCTGGACAACAGTTGTGATTCACACCTAAAAAAGTCGATATCAGCTTCTATGAGACTAATTAGCAATAGAGGGATCAATTTCTAGGCATGCCCAGCCCATTTGTAACTAAGCTAGTGAAAGATCCCTCTATTAAAAGTGTAGATACAATTATATAATCTGACAGTTATCTAGTTCTTAGCAAGAACATAGTAATTTAGTTGCAACTTACAACTAGCATTCGTCATTTGATCGGTCTGTTCAATTTTCTTTCTACATTTTTGACAAAGCTACCTATGTCGCAGTTGTTTCAATATATTTCAACCAACACATATGTTTTGGATATTGTGATAATTACTAGAATCTTTAAACCAGACTGGGGGGGGGGGGGAGGGGCAGGAGTATGGGACGGGACACACTGCTCTGCCAGAATATATATCTTGACTTTCACCTCATAAACTGACATAGACACAAATGAGTGAGGGTTGTTCACAATCAAGCCATTTCTAAGAGGAGTGTAATGTTCACCAGAACCTAAGCATGTTTCCATTCTCCAGTCAAATCAAGAAATGCTTAACCCTTTCAACGACAAATCCCTGAAAAAGTAAATTCTTTACAATGTATGGCACATTCTGGTGAATATTTTGAAATTAATATGACGAAGACATTGTAGCATTCGTTTCCAGTCATATTAATGTCAAAATATTCAACAGCTTTCCTGTTTGTTTGCCCCGAGATTGAGATACTGAGAGTTTATCGGTAAAAGGGTTAAAATGTGACGAAAAATATATTTAGGTTGTTGCTAAAGATGTGTTAGCTTTCACACAACAAAGCTTACCATGAGATAAACTAGATGCAGTCATTGATTTGGCTGCTCCACCAGTATGCAAATGAGGTGCAGCTACAGTGAATGTCTTCCAGTTATGCTGCTGAATGGATGAGTTAAGCTCCCCAATAAGCACCAGACACGCCTGACTAATGTTGCTCCAATTGTGTGGATGACCTCCTGATGCAATTATAAATGGAAATTGATACAGAACTGAGAAGGCAATCATTATGATTATCATAATCATCATTATTTTTACCTGCAACTTTCAACTGCTATAAGTCTGTTGGTCAATACAATTACTTACATTTTGGGCAAAGCTGTAAGTGACAAGGGACCTTTCCATTTTTAGCTAAGCCCCGCCCATCTCTAGCTAAGCTCCACCCACATCTCGCTCATTTTGGGATCAATCGATCTCTGAACTCTCCGACTAATTTCCAGAAAACTATACAGGTAAGCTATTGAATATTTTGGAACTAATTTGACTGGGCGCTGTTGCTGCCTATGCCTATGATGTCATCCTACACGCTGCTTAGCCGATTATGACATCATACGATGTTAGATGACAGATGGATACTCTGGAACAGTGAATTATTCCATGTCGTACATGTTATTCTAGATTTTATCAATTGTTTTGTTTTATTTCATTCATTAAACCAAACTGCTAAATGATGTTGACCAAATCAAGAAAGTAACAGTTTTGGAGATAAAAGTGCAAATGCTAACTGAATAATGTAAACTTACAATTCTGCAGTGGGTATGATTTGTCATTTACCTGGCTGACTCAGACTGAATATCTGTCGCCTCCTAACAGGATTATGCTGACTCAAAAGATTCAAGTCATAATAGCTCAGGTACTAGAAACATATAAAACATAGAATACACATGTACACTCGTATGGCACTTAAGCAATTTTCATTAAAAGTTACGGGATCATTGTTAAGAAATATTGATTAAAAAGCATTAGCAAAAGTGAAAAAAACATTGTTGCGCAAGTATTCTGTTAGTATTGTATGTCCCATACCGGTGCCAAAAGTCCTTTGTATTTCATAAGACAACAAGAATTCTAAGTAATAGAATATCTCGTCTATTCCCCTCATTGTCGATAATCATCAAAGCTCAATGTCATCGTGTGTGATTCCTACCACCATAGGCAACCATGCATCCTAGTTATATTCCAATAGGCACAAGCAATCCTGAAATATAATCTGAGGTTTTCTAAACACAAAAACGTAACATTGGAAAAACTTCTGCGCAAGGTTAGTGACCTTAATCTTTGACCTTGTGACCCACATGTCATCAGGATGATTCCTAACAGCATAGACAACCAACTATCGAAAAGCATGTTCCAATAGGCTTAACTTAGCATGACAAATAAGTTGAAAACTCATACGAAAAAGTTTAACGCTGAATAAGGTTTGTAAACTGTTCACAATGGCATTGACCGTAGGACCCTATGTCATCACAATGATTCCTAGTATGGCAATCACATATCCAAGATATGCTCCGATAGGATTACTTGTAACTAATCCTGAAACATAGGCTGAAAACCATTGCCTATGAAAAAAATTAATGCTGAAATAAGTTTTGTCAATGTAACAGTGATTTTGACCATGTGAGGCCAGCATGATTAGCATGATTCCTAACAGTATAGGCAAAGATGTACCCAAGTCTTGTTCCAACAGGCTTAACCCATCCTAAAATGGAAGCTGGACACTTTTGATTATAACAAAACTTAACGTTGATATTGACAGAGTTTTGTACAGGTCACCCTGACCTTGTCCTTTGACCATGTGGTCCCCAACGTCATTAGAATGATTTCGAACAGTATAGGCAAACAGGTATTCAAGTTATGTTCTGATAACGTTAACCAATCCTGAAATATAAGCTAAAAACTTTTGCTTTGTTTACTAAATAACTTAACACTGTTTATGCTGTCGTCATTGCAGGAAGAGCGATATCAATGTCTCAAGTACTGCTTTATCACAATGAAAAATCCAGAAACATGAATTTGATCTGTAACTGTTCATAATCAATGCTCAATCTTTTAAGTTTCAGTTCCTTATCCAAAAGCATATGGAACTGTGTCGGGAAAAGCTATGGGTGGGACTCACAGATAGCCAGACAGATGGAAAGTAAACCTAAAGTTCCCTTTTGTGTGCCAACAAGGATCAGACACACAGAGAACCCCGAAACAGCAACTTGTTAAGTGTTTTACCATCAGACCTTGAAAACCCCACGACGGACACTAAAGATGAAAACGACTTGGAACAAGGTGAATATGAAAGTGGCATTGTTATTAACTGTTTGCCTGCTAAATCTTTGCAGACTACATTTTCCCTGAGGTTTAACTCTGGATATGCTCAATATTTTGAAAACAATTTGAATGAAAGTTGTCGGTGGCTAAGCCAACAAAAACGTTCAGTTAAATTGTTTTCAAAATATCAGCATATCCAGTTATTGCCCATTGAAATTATTGGCTAGTGGCTTGCAGCAGTCAGACAGTTAATTTCCTTACCTGGACAAGAAGATTTTTGCTTGACAGAGCATTGTGCAAACACTTGTTCTGATAAATGTCGAAATTACTTTCCACTGGGAACTCAAAGGGCTAAAACAGAAAATAAAATCTAAAGTAAATGTTATTTGTTATCATACAATACTCTTGGATCTTATATAGTCATATTTTGTAAGTAAAATTTAAATTTTCTCATAGATAATGTCCATTTTCAGAACAAGAGGACTAGTTTTCAAAATTTATTACTGGAATGAATGTCTTGGTTATCAAGCCAGGCACTGCAGCACTTAATTCATTTTCAAAAACATTCTGTTCTTTGTCTGCGAATGGACATTTCTCATAATGACTGCAACAGTTGGTTTTGGCCAGTTTGACCATTAACGGGTTAAAGCTCTCATGTCCCATTAAATATACACTTTTGCACGAGATATGAGATGCCAATTTACCCAGCATGCAATGCTACCCAGCGTGCAATGCTACCCAGCATGCAATGACCTCTCTCCATAATCGTTGTAACTATTGGACGCCATATTCGTTTAGTCTATTGTCTGCACAAACCAGGATTTCTCAAACAAAACCAACCTGCTTGCACGTGAAAATAGTCATTTGTCTTCCAGCTCTGGAAGCGTAAGCATGCACGTAGGGCGTATTCAGGGCAGTACATTCGACAGTCTGTGTTTCAATACAGTTCAGAGAAAGTGTGCCAATGGCCAGGATAGAATAGGAAAGCTTTTATATACATTGACTACTTTGCATGTAAGTTGTTGCTATCAATGACAGCACCAACATTCAGTCAAATTGTTGTCAAAATAATTAGTATGTAATGCAATTACTACCTGCTATATATTTGATACAAATTTTATTGAAGTATGGTTGCAACAGCTTTTAGTCTATGTATTCTAAAATTATCATCATACATTTCAGTCAACACTACGGATTTGAAGAGCCATTTCACTGTAAGTTGTTGCTGACTAAGGCACCAACAATGTTATCAAA
The DNA here is from genome assembly GCA_034401795.1 of Chaetoderma sp. LZ-2023a. Lineage (NCBI taxonomy): Eukaryota > Metazoa > Mollusca > Caudofoveata > Chaetodermatida > Chaetodermatidae > Chaetoderma > Chaetoderma sp. LZ-2023a. The sequence continues at coordinate 146,359,657 of CM067369.1, forward strand.
TTGTTGTCCATAGAATCACATGGGGCTCACTATTAATATCTAAGTAGAGTGAGTATATGGCCAAAATATGCTTTGCCTGCATGAAGGAAATATTTCGCTTAGCTACCGTGTGTACATTTCTGTTCGCCCAATGCATTTCAAACAAATGCACAAATCTGTCAACGAAACATGCAAGTCGTTTTCTAAGCATTCATTCTTGGCGAGAAAGCTTATATAGGCCTACGATCACTTTACCTAAATAGTGATATATTGATTGCACATGCGTGGATAATAATTTGACAATGTTGTTGGTGCCTTGGAAACCAACAACGTAGTCAAATTATCAAATTCATAGCGAGTCAGCTAAAAATTATGATTATTTTAGAAATAGCGACTGAAACCTACTGTAGCAACAATTTTCATTCAAATTAGTATCAAATCTGTACCAGGTAGTAATCACATTACCTAATAATTATTCTGACAATAATTTTATTGAATTTTGTTGCTGTCATTAATAGCAATAACTTTCACGCAAATCATTGTCAAAATATATATAAAAGCTTTCTCTAATTTTCTTCTGGAAATTGACACATTTGTCCTGAACAGTATTGAAATGCAGGCTGTCGAATGTACTGCCGTGAATTAAACGAAATCAAGGATTTCTTTTTCACGAGAGAGTTGATACTTACCTCCCTAATACACTTTGATATTGCTAAATATCGGCGTTCACTCAATAAACACTCAGAATAAAAACAGTTAGGTGCCCCTACTGGGTAGGTAGTCAGAGTGTAGTCCGGCGGATGCCAGCCCCACCACCGCGCATGCCCCGACTACCACTTCCTCTGACTAATTTATTGGCTGACACACATGCAACTATTAAGAGCCTGAAGACCGAGCCTCTGTGGGGTGGAGAGGCCGGGTCTGTATTAGGGAGGTAAGTATCAACTCTCTCGTGAAAAAAGAAATCCTTGATTTCGTTTATTTCACTTCAAGAGTATACTTACCTCCCTAATACTCTTTGATATTGCCAGAATTCGACAGGGAATTCGGCGGGAGGGAGGCGAGGTCAAAAGACCAGCTCTTCCCTATACGCTTTTCCGCGTTTAAGGCACTTAAACCACTGAAACTGTGTGAAAACAGTCAGGATATGATGAACATCGGCTAACACAAACCGATGGATGAGAGATGACCGAATGTCATATGCGCCCCCCCCCCCCCAACCCCCTTCCTGGGAGGAAGACTCGAATGACCTCAATGTCCCATATGCTCTCTACGTACCAGTGCCATGTACTATAGGACAGAGACGAAAAGGCTCCATTTTCGTATACTCTCAATGATGAACCACATCAATACACAAACCATCACCATATTAATAACAAAATGTAACGTGACAAAACAATCAACAATGAACAACACATGAACAAGACTGACCTTGTTGAACTTGGCTGCTGTCATCATCTTCCCAGTGGTGAAGGCTGATGCAGTCCCAAAAAGTGGTTGTTTCCATTAATTAATTGTGATATATATAAGCAATGAGGAAACCTCATCAAAAAACATACAGGTGATTATTTTTTCAAAATCGACACGGCGAGAGGATTTGAGGAGTCACGGAGATAATGGTCTGTAAAACTTGACTCACAGTGCCACTGAGCAACGGACATAATGTCATCCACAGGGACCCCATTAAATAGGGCAGTGGAAGTCACCACGCCGCGGACACTGTGAGCCTTGGCCATGTCAACCTGCTTACCAGTGGCGGATTTATGACAAAATTGGATACACTCTACAATCCACCTGGAAATGGTGTCTTTATACGCCCTGCCATGGGGTTCAATATATGACAACCATAACGCTGACTGATCGGTCCGCCACTCCGAAGTACGTTGTTTGTACCGAAGCAGCGCCCGAACAGGACACCATGCTTTAGAATTAGGATCATATCTAGTTAAAGCTGCCAAAAAAATAGGTTGACCTGGATATTTCAGACTGATTCTTAGCTAAGAAATTAATCCTAGGTAGCAACTTAAGGCCTTCCCCTGTAACCACAAAACGGTCCTCCTCGGCTGATAAGGCATGAATTTCACTCCTACGCCTAGCCGAGGCCGCAGCAATTAAAAATACAGTTTTAAGAGTTAACAGTTTCATAGAAATGGAACTAAGTGGTTCAAAAGGCTTATCACCTAGTACCTGAAGCACTAGCGATAAACTCCAAGATGGAATCACCGGGGGATTCCATGGTCTTAGATTGCCCATGCCTTTAATTAATACATTTAATGTACTTACTTCATCACTTCCCCTATTAGCCAAGCAAGGGATAACAGTCATTAAAGCTGACTTATAACCAGCAATAGAGTTAGGCTTGAGGCATCATATAGGTGACAGAGGAAATCAGCTACTACCTGAATAGATGAATCCATTGGCTCAATACATCTTTTTGAGCACCACTCTGCAAATCTGTTGATTTTATAATTATATGCTCTGGAGGTTGACCCCCTCCTGGCTTTGGCCATAAACATAGCTGCTTGCTCAGAAAAGCCCTCCTTAATTCTAGATTCCTTGACAACATCCACGCAGTCAATCGGAACATTGACGGATTGTTGTGAAGGGCCTTGCCCTGGAAGATAATGTCGTCCATCAGAGGCAGAAGAACCGGATTGCAGACCAGAAGGTCCAGCAGATCCGTATACCATGATCGGTGTGGCCAATCTGGGGCGATCAGAAGCACTTGCCACTCCTCCTGTCTGATTTTCTGAAGAATTTTTGGAATCAGGATTGCTGGAGGGAATGCGTATGCATACATTCCCGCCCAGCTGATAGCTAACGCATCTGTTGTGAAAGCGCTTGGATCTGGAATCGGAGAAACATACGTCGACATCTTCGCAGCGAACAAATCGATGCTGGGTTTCTCCCAGTGGTCGAACAGACGATTCGCCACACATTGATTTAGTTGCCATTCCGTCGGTAAAACACTCATCCTTCGGCTCAATGAGTCTGCTAGCAGATTTAACTTTCCCGGAATATGGACTGCTTTCAAGGTAATCCTGTGATCCAGGCACCAGCAAAGCAGTTTCCATGTCATCATACAGAGACTGGCCGACTTCATTCCGCCCTGGCGGTTTATGTAAGTCAATACTGTTGAGTTGTCTGAACGAATAAGAACAATCTTGCCCTGAACTTTCTGTAAGAAATGTTCCAGGCCCAGGACTACTGCTCTTAATTCCAGTAGATTTATATGTTCCTTCGACTGTTCAGATCCCACAGCCCTGATATCGTGGATTCTTCCAGGCAAGCTCCCCACCCCTCGTATACACAGTTACCTGAGGGTGAGGAGGGGTTAGCATAACCCCCACCAGGAGATTCTCTGTCTTCAACCACCATTGCAGGTGGTGAATTAGAGGCGCCAACACTGACACATTCGAGTCCAGTGAACCTGTACTCTGGGTCCATTGAGTCATGAGAAATAACTGGATCGGCCACCTGCGTAAGGCGGCCTGAGGAATGACTGGTTCCAACGAAACCATCAACCCCAGCATTCTCAAGTAAACCCGTGCCAGGACATGACGACTGTCGCACACTGACTGAATTACTGAGATGAGTCTCTGAACTCTCTCCTGAGTAGGATAAACATATCCTGTCTCTAGATCGAAGAACATCCCCAGGTAAACAAACTTCTGGGATGGAGTCAGCTCTGATTTTCGAAAATTTATTATCCAGCTTAAATCTGTGAGAGTTTTCAAAACAATCTCCACATTGGTCGATAAACTTTCCTGGGTGTGTGCTTTTAACAGCCAGTCGTCTATGTACGTGTGGACTGCTATGCTTCTCCTGCGGAGGTATGCTGTAATCTCAAGAACCACTCTGGTGAAAACCTGAGGAGCCGTGGAAATTCTGAAGGGTAACACCCTGAATTCCCACTGTCTGCCCTGGAATGCAAATTTCAGGAAGCGACGGAAACTCCTCGCTATGGGAATGTGGAAATAAGCATCCTTCAAATCTATTGACCCTGTCCACATTCCCTTCTCTAACCCCACCAACACCGAGCGCACAGTCTCCATCTTGAAACTGGGCGTCTCTATGAACTTGTTCAATGGCTTGAGGTTGAGAATTGGTCTCCACCCTCCGGTGTTTTTTGTTACTAAGAACACGGTCGAATAGAAGCCCGGACACTTTTGTGCCGGCTGAATTGCTCCTTTTTGTATGAGGGAATTTATCTCCTCCTCGATACACAACCTTTGATCTGGATCTAGACTGGCACTAGAGACAGTCGCGATGGCGGGCCTGTCATCCAATCGGGATGATACCCGACTGAAAGCCATCGCAAGACTAAACTGTCCTGAGTCAACCGTTCCCACTCTTGCATGTGGTCGGCCAGCCGGCCTCCCACCGGTCCACCTAGGGAGAGAGGTGGACATAAGGAGTGCAAGAGTGGCACTGTCTCCTTCACCAGAAACACCGGAGTGGTTCTCACCGTGGTAACCGGCCCATCAGCCACGATTACCACGACCAGATCCTCTCGCTCCACGACCAGCACCTCGCGCACCGAGGTGCGCGGGCGGTTGCCTGGCTGACTGCGCCTGAGGAGCCTGCGTCCCCCCTCACTGCTGGCCTAATTGCACGCGGCTGAGGCCGACGCTGCGATGGTGGCTGGCCTCTGACCTGGCCACCTCCACCTCGAGCCTGCAGGGGACGATACGCAGGGGGCGCCGCGCGAACGCGTTCCCTACGGAGCACCTCAAACTGCTCGCGCAGCACCCTCTGGTTATTGACCAGAGTAACCGTCTCCTGGAGGTGCCTACATCCCTCACCTCCAGAGACCAGGACCTGTCATAGGCGTACGCAGTAGCCTATTGTACAGGTCCTGGGACGGGCACAGGTTGTCCAACGCAAACGTGCGCCTCGCCCAGACACTCCTGGTCACCGCCCGAGTCATACAGTCCAGAGCCAGGTTGATACCATCCTGGATGGCTCTCTGGACTGTGACCAGGCTTGGTTGGCGTGATGCGGATGCCGTTACTACCCCCTGTAACAGCTGGGAGACGTGACAGCGCAGCAATAGAAGCTCTCCCACTCTCCTCCGCATCACGCAGCGCGGCATTAGCCGAACGCAACAACACAAAGCTCCCGTGTCAGAACGGGAGCCTGGCCGCACATCTTCACCCAAAGCCGCGCGGTCATCCACGCTAGGCTTGAGCACCACACCGTACCGTTGGTAATCCACGGGCACGATGTGGCAACGCCTTGCAACCTCGCGAGGGGCCTTCGCGAGACGCCCATTCGCCTTGATGGACGTCTCCGCCGCCGAGAACATATCGACGATATGCTCTGCTAACGGCAGAGATGGCATAGCGCTAGCAGTAGCCTTACCAGCTAACCACGGCCTGTGGTCACGCTGGCTAGCCGACTGCTCCACGGGCAGGTCTGGCCTAACACTTACCAGCCATTGGCAAGCGTCAGACCAATCCTCCTCCGTGGCTAGCTGCGAGTGCTCTACAAGACGGGGGCCTTCGTCTTCCTCCTGGGCATAAGCAGCAGAGCTTGATGGCGGATAAGCTGTCACTCCTGGCAAGCCAGAGAAACAGAGAAAGCATGCAGGCCCGAAAGAACAGGCATGCTAATCTGACTGGCTTGACCAGGAGCAGGTGCCGTGGTAGAGCGCGGGGCAGATACCGCCCCACCACGGCTCCGGCCAGCACCAGCAATACTCTTGGCAAGCTGAGGTATGCGGAAAAGCTGGCCATCATCGCCGACCAGGGCCACCTTCCGAGCCGTGAAATCTATTCCTGCGTGAGTAGAACCACGGAACATGTCGCCTGTATTCCCCGCGAGGGGTGCACAGACGTCATACTCCATGGTCACGTCCTCAGACGGTGACCCTAACAGAAAATCCTCTTCTTCTTGGCCAGAAAGATTAGACTCCGGGTCAGCAAAGAGAGCTAACCCGGACTGGCCAGGAAAGGTACCATAGGAGGTACTGGTACCTGCGGCGTGTGGATACCCGTGGACTGATAAGCAGCCCGCGGGTTCCAGGGACAGCCGTCCACAACCCCTCGGAGCGGCAAGCCTGCTGCCAGGGTCGTGGAATGCCCCCTCTAATGGGGCCACCTCTGAATCCTCGAAAACTGGTAACGGCCTACGGAATGGTGATTCAGGTGGGGATTTTCTGCTCCGAAGCAGATGCTGAGGACAACAAAGGATTTGGTCCAGGAAGCATGCCACGAAGCAACTCTGGAACCAAATCCTTTATTGTCCTCTTCATCTCTCCCAACATCTCACTACGGAAGGCCTCCATGTCCACTGAAGACGAGGCCTTCCTCTTACCCTTCTTACTTACTACCTCTCTTTTCTGCTTCCTCTCCTCTTCCACCACCTTGTCCTTAGCCTGCAAGCATAAAAACTCGGCCATTAGCTCGGCCCCCCCCCAATGCTTACATATCTCACAATTGAGCAATGGCCCACAGGGGCTACATTGAAAACAGATGAGGTATGAATTTTTCCGTAAGGAAACGTCCACAGGACGAGCAACCAGGTCTCTGAAACAGGACAAAGGACGAGGACAATGAGTAATTTTGTTACGGTTAGAAACTCAAAACCAACTAAAAGAGAGGAAATGATCATAAAGATCACTAATCAACTGAAAACCAGCGTTGGACAAACGTTAATTGTTAAAAGAGAGCAAGGCTGATTATGACGTCATTAATCCCATGACAGAAATTAAATCAATCCGAAACAAACATCCAGGTGTAAGGACGAATTGTATTCATAAGCAGAACATCTTCAGGATAGATATTCAGACCACACAACCATCAGATACACAATGATAACAATGGCAATTATAGTTAATTTTCCTTTTAAATAATTAACATCACCTCATATCATTAACTAGATACCTGACACTTTGTATAGACAAACCATCCAACGTGATGAACTGGAGCACTCCACCAAGACTACGCCTCTTAACTCTTTCCACCTTAGGGGAAGGAATTGGATCAAGAGGGCAAAGTGAGAAGACCTTCATATGACGCCTCCGAATCACTGGACATAGAATTTTTGGTTAGATAACCTAACAGTATTAGTAGGAAATGGAACCTTGGTGGAGAGAAACAAACCCTCTGATGCTGTGATGTCCATTACATATCCTGACAGATACCTGTGGACATAAACACAAAGAGAGATTAGTATTATATAGCACCTTGTTGAAATAAAACAACTAAACTAGGCGCTTATCACGGTAAACGCGAGTCCCGTAAACACATTACACCGGGAAAAACTCGCTAATTTTAATAGAAGTCACCTGATGGATAGGTCCTGGGCCCTCCTCCGGCGAAAGTAATCTCTCCGACATCACAAACAGGCTTGAACTTCTTATTTTATAGGTTAATATGACTTGTAAACGAGTAGAAAAGCGTAAAGCACAAAAACATGTGTTCACTCTCTGCCAATAAATTAGCAAAGAGGAAGTGGTAGTCGGCGCATGCGCGGTGGTGGGGCTGGCATCCGCCGGACTACACTCTGACTACCTGCCCAGTAGGGGCACCTAACTGTTTTTATTCTGAGTGTTTATTGAGTGAACGCCGATATTTAGCAATATCAAAGAGTATTAGGGAGGTAAGTATACTCTTGAAGTGAAAAGCACACTACGCACATGCTTACGCTTACAGAGCTGGAGGACAAATGGCTATTTGCATGTGCAGGCGACTTGGTTTTGTTTGAGAAATCCTGACATATACAGACAATAGACTAAACGAATATGGCGTCCAATACTTACAATGATTATGGAGTCAGGAAACTGCATGCTTGGTAGCGTTGCATGCTGGATAAATTCAACAGAAATCAGCTGCGTCTCATATCTCGTGCAAAAGGGTCTATATTTAATGGGACACGAGAACTTTAATATAAAAAGAGATTGAATAAATGTATTTATACAGAGTTCATTTTCTCACTCTCATTTTAACTAGTAACCATTTTATCCATGCAGATCATTTAAACTAAATTTTTTACAAGTTAAATAGTTTGTTGAATATTGAGAAAATAATCTGCTTGGAGGCTGTTGATGTTTTAAGGGTTGCAGAGCAACAGCTTCCAGGTAGATAGTAGTATAGTATTGCCATGAGCACGAAATGCATGCGCTCAACGAGAGAGCATTCGCCTTGTGCTTATCCCTGGTTTCTATGACACTAAACGGCTGAGACTATTTCTCCCTACCCCGCTACCAACTGGATAGCATGTCAGGTAATTAACCCACTTTTTACACTGGTACCCCTTCTCCTGGTGGAGAGAGGCAACAAGGACGGAAGGTTTTCTGAGTTTCCAATGATCGCCAGATGGGTGAACCAAGGATTTCCGGTTTCAGCACATTACCACCCGAGTCATCGCCGTATAATATTAAGCAGCTTACCTTCTCACCTCATTTTATATGATGAATTCAGGTGATACAATATGCCACGCATAAATTATGCATGTCATTTTCATCTTTTTTGTCATGCCAACAAATTAAGATATTCAAGATTTCATAACTAAATATTGATACATTTCTCCAGTTTATGAAGGCGGCCATTATTTACTTTTCAACAAATCATAAAAACTCTGCCGCCACCTCAGTATATATGTGCAATCATAGCGGTGCCATTTAGTTTGGCAGTTTAATGTAAAAACAAATGGACAGATTAGCTCTTAAATATTTAGAAACTAATTTGACTGGGAGCTGTTGCTGCCTTGCTTCCAATAAAATAATTTTGAGCACGATAATTATTGTATAATAAATATTGTGTCGGCACAACACACATCACCCGAGAACAGAAAATGGCACCGATACCAATTCATTCCTCTCTCTCTCTCTCTCCCTCCCTCACGCACGCACACACACACACACACACACCAAGTTTGTTTGAAATTGGCCTAATGGTTAATGGGGTAGTGCTAACTGGTTTCCTGGAAATCTTTTGAAAATCCAAGATAGCCACTGGAAAAATTGACCAATCAAATTTCTGTATTCAAGTATGTAAGTGTACCACCATAGCGTACTTTCAGCTAGGTTTGGTTGAAATTGCTACAATGGTTAATGAGCAGTCTTTTTACCGATATCCCGGACATTTTCGGAAGATCCAAGAGGAAAGGGTCGCCAGAAAATTGACCATGCAATAAACTTTCTCGTTAGAAGTGCTGAAGCCTACCGCCATAGGATTTTTCCATCCAAGATTCATTGAAATTTGCCCCTTGGTTAAGGGGGGGGGGGGGGGGGGGCTAGTGTTTTAAGAGATTTCTAGAAAATCCAAGATGGCCATGGAAAAATTGACCAATCAAAATTCTGTATATATAAGTTCGGAAGCCTATCGCATATGGTTATACCAGCCAAGCGTGCTTGGCAAGCTTGCTTGAAATCCGCCAAGAAGATAATGAAGAGGAGTCTTTTAAAGCAAAGGTTTACAGACACACAGATGATGGATGGATGGACGATGGATGGTCGCCGTGTCATAAGCTCACTAGGATTTCAGACATGGTGAGCTAAAAAACATTCTAAAATCTTGCTCAGTTCATTCATTCGGCTAAGAATGGTGATATGTTATTTTCGCCATTGTTATTGGTGAAAAAAACCACTCACCAAAAATTTAGGAAACAACTTTTTTGTTCGCCAGATCGCAATTTTATTCACATTTGGCAAATTGGCGAGCAAGTGAGGCTGCTAGTCCCTGACCCAAAATGACAATCAACGTTAACCGATGATCGATATAAAATGGCTTCTGCATGGTGTTGATAAATGTCAATTCGCAGCCCAAGATTAGTTTTGAAAATTTACCACTGGAATGGATAACCGAGCTAGTTATACAAGTGTAAATATTCAATATCTTCTCTTGGCCAAAGGCTTAAATTTGATTAGTATGGCATTGTGAATGTGCTAAGAATTTCTGAGAATTTGGAATATTGCCCAGCAACCCCTTTGGAAGACCTTGACCTCTTACCTAAAAATCTTTCATACACCAAGCCTAAACGTACATCCAAGTTTGGTCAAGATCCTTCCAGTAGAATAAAGCTATCATGTTGGACACACATTGACCGGCAGACCGGGCTACTGTAAGTGACCCAAGGCACATGGTAGTGAGACTAATGAATAACCAATTTTCAGAGCTCTATGGGTGAACACCATAGAAGTAGTATAGCTGTAGAGGGATCATGTGCATACCTTCACTATGGGACACATTGTACCAATCGTCAGTGATGCGAGTTCAGTAAATCACAATTGTGCATGTTCGTGTATCACTGAATGGCAGACTCAGACAATCAGCAGCACATAAAGCCTCCAAAAGGGACTAAAAATTTTTCTTTTGGTAATTGGAAAAGAAATTGAACAGACAACTTTATATATTTTTATCAGAAATAAAATTCTATTGTCTATATTAATCTGACACTATAATTGACTACGTAATAGAATTAGCAACAAAAACATTATTTTGGAGAGTAGAGATCGCGTGAGAAAGTACTGAACTCTGAAATTCCCCCTTTGAGTGGCATGAGCATTCTATGGCTATACTACCTCTATGGTGAAGAGACATAGGTGTTCTACATTAAGGTAAAGCAGAACATATTAATTGTATTATGTCGGAGCATTTACCTGTGTGTGAAAGACATGGTGTAGAGTCGCAGATATACCCCAAATAAAGTGCAGAAATATACCAGTTAGAAAGACATAGTAAAGGAGACTGAGATCCAACAAGCCCAGCACTGTGTTCAGTGGACACGATGTTCTGAAAGATTAGCACATAACACAATAGTGGGCAATTATTATTTATTATTATTAAAATTATGAATTTAAATTACTATTATTATTTAGTATTAAATTATATGTCTTGTTAACTTTCTGGCTGGTGAATTTGTGCAGACTACATAATCCATGGGATTTAACTCTAGACTAGCTGACTATTTATAAAACCAGTTGACTGAAAGTTGTTGGTGGCTTTTCAAACTGTTTTCAAAATACTCAGCAGGTCAAGACTTAAACCCTGTGGAAATTATTGTCTGGTGGTGTGCAGCAGTCAGGCAGTTAAGATTATTTTCATGGACAAGGCGTTCCATAGATCTATCATCAATAATGTGCAACATTATTGAAATGGCATCGTTTGGCAACCATATCTTGATTGTTGACTGAAAAAGTATACTTTGATAAACTAAAAACAAGAGGCCCAGGGGCCTTCATGCTCAGTGGCTTAACACTTAATCTTTTAAAGGTGCATATTCACAGCAAAATGACTGGGAAAAAAGGATGTAATGAAACGAAATAAATCTTAGCGTATGATGATTTCATTACGTACAAATATATTTAAAAAATTAATTTATGAATTTGAATTGGGACACGTGCCTCTATTTCAATTTCACAACTGAAAAAATTAGATTAATTTCATTTCAGTACATCCAGTTAAGCCTCTAAAAGTATTTATACAACTTAAACAATTTAATTTTCAAGCATTCTGGTGTGAATATGCACCTTTAATCTTCAAGCCAACCAAAACTGGCCACTGCACTGTTATTGAGAAATATCCATTTTTGGGCCAAGTCATATCAGTAAACTGATGTATGCTCCCCAAAGGTATACTCCATAGGGAGATTGTAGAAACTATGGGATGGACAAAAATTCTTTGTAATGTACAGTGAACAACGAAAATTAGCTCAAAAGCATGCCCAGTGAACCATGAAAAGTAGGTTGCAACTTTTCATACGTGACACACCTTCAGCGTATAATGCATCAATACACCAGGTTTAGTTTCAGTATACCAAAAACTTTTAAAGCTATAGCACGAACAAGATTTTCTGTAATGTTCAAAGAACTAGAATTTATGGCCTGTCCAAACAGGCAGACAGAGACAAACTAACCAACTGTGTTTCCACAAATGAGTGTAAAGCCTTTGCAGCACCAACAAAACAGGCTAGCAACCGTGCAAGCTTAGAAACCGTACGAATATTTACTTAGAACAAAAAACCATGGTGAGTTCCACATGTGAAACAGCTAAAAAAGGATTGTACATACAACTCAGTAAACAAATCAAGTATGAGTTCAACAAAGAACTTTTGCATCCACAAAGTGAATACTCTGCCAGGTTGGATACCGCGCTACAAGAGCCCGCTTAACGAAAATGATTTTGTACACAGACTTCCAGACAACACACATGGTCTCTTTTCTTATAAAGCAGACACCCACTCTCAGGCAACAACGTACAAATTCTAGCAATGGATTCAAACTGAGTCCTTATATAAAGCAAGTGGCCTAAGGGCCTAGTAGCCTGGACTCGATCGAAACCTAGATCAGCGCCAGGTGTAAATCCGCCAACGAGTTCAACAGGAAGTGAAGATGATTTATTCCTATAGATGTAGCAGCTTTGAAGCCTGGAGACAAGAAAGCACTGATGGAACCATGTCAGCCGTTAGACACGGATTAGCGTTGATGAACAGCATATCCTAGCTGCTATGGTTTGTGTGACACCATAGCACCATGTGATATACTGAACAAACCATTTCAATGGGATTGGTGACATCAGTGTTTAGCTTTACTCTATCACACCACGTCCAACACAGCCTATGGTAGAGGTAACGCATCTTTATGGGTTATGACAGGGCCATCGTAGTGCTTCCATATGATCCTGCGGCATTGGCATCATTTCCAATGGACCCAATCAACATCATCCATGCCGACTGGTAACCCTCTATGCATTTCTCCAAGTCACAACAATTCACTGATATTCTCTATAATATTTCTCACCATTACTAACCATAGGAATTTACTCATTTCTAGTCCCACACTAGGGGCACACAATCACATAAAACGAAGGAACAAATGGCGGACACGGCACGCAGGGCAAACATGAGCCTGGGAGTGCACCGCTCACGGCCCACAACCCGCCATATATTATCACCTTTCCCAGTTGAGTAAACATGTGAGTCACCACTAAATGGAATTTTGTCACTCAGCACATGCACCCACATGTGGTAACATAATGAATATCACTCTGCACGACACCAATATTAGTGTCTTGAATGTATAAGCCCTCTGATGAGTTACAAACTCAGAGCGAAACATCCAAAGTCTGAATCACTGCAACCCTGTCCCCATCTGTACAGCATGGACATACAGCATAACGTTATCTTCCAGATCACAAACTATCACCTGTGATCACAAACTAACAACAGAAATGTGGTTTCAACTTGCAACGCAACCATGAAGATCGACTTTACGACTTTGCAATGAACTATAAAGCTTGACTTCAAACACAAATTAAATATAGAAGACCTTATCAACAAGAGGCCCAAGGGCCTGTAACACTAACCTGGACCATTAGGATTTGAACCATTTACATTTAAATATCGGTAGACATGATGGATAATTTTCAAAAAAATCTAAGATGGCCACCAAACAAATTGACCAATCAAAATTCTCATTTGATATGTTGAAGCCTACCTACCGCCATAGGATCATTCCACACAAGATTAGTTTAAATTGTCCCACTAATTAAGGGGTAGCGTTTTAAATGGTTTTGGAAAGGTTTCAAAAAATCCAAATGGCCTCCAAAAAATTGACTGACCAAAATTCTGAATAAAAGTTCTAGAGCCCTACCCACTATAGAATCCTTCCAGCAAAATTTGGATAAGCGGTTATGGAGAAGATGCATTTTGACAATTTCCGTTAAATTTTTCATAAAATTTATGATTTTAACCAAAACAAGAGGCCCACCTGGACCATTAGCATTTGAAGCATTTGCATACATGATTGTTTACAATAAACAAGATGGGAAAAAAAATTTTTCACGGGAAAGATCTACCAATCACAATTCTCAATTCTGTATGGAGGATCTAGCGCCCATCATCACAGGATACTTTCAGCCAAATTTGGTTGAAATTGCTCAGAATGGTAAGGGAGAAGAAGCAATTTGACAATTTCTGGTAATTTTTAAAATAAAACCTAAGGTTTTCACCCCAAAAAATTGCTGAATTTAAAGCAAAACACTGACGGTCGATGGACGGATGGTCGCCACGGCATCTCACTTGGACCAGGTGAGCTAAAATTGATCCATTAAAATTCTGAAGAGATGGTCTGGAGCCTACCGTGATAGGGTCTGTCTAGCCAACTAGGGATGGTTAATGATGAGTAGCATTTAGAATATTTCTGGTAAATTTTTAATAAAATCTAAGGTTTTCACCACAAAAAACTGACAAATCAGAACTGTATATAAGTTCTAAAGCATATCCCCATAAGGTCCCTCCAGCCAAAGTAAGTTGAAATCTGTCAAGCGGTTAATGAGGAGTAGTGTATTGACAATTTCCAGTAAATTTTTCATCAAATCTAAGGTTTTCACCAAGAAAACAAACCAATAACAATTATGGATATATGTTCTGAAACAGAAAGCATTTTCTTCCAGCCAAATTAGATTGAAATCTGTCAAGCAGTTAATGAGTAGGGTTTCGATAATTTTCGGTAAATTTTTCATAAAATGTAAGAATGTCACCCAAAGAATTGACCAATCAAAATTCTGTATAGAAATTCTAAAGCCTACTCCCATAGGTTCCACCCAGCCGAAGTAGGTTGAAATACGCCAAGCAGTTAATGAGTAGCATTTTTAAACAAAGGTTGACGGATGGATGACGGATGACAGACGGTCGCCATGCAGATCAGTGACTGACATTTTGACCAAAACATCATTGTGTGCTGACATGTCATCATAAGGAGGCCTGTGTCCAAATTTGGGTCCAGTATGATTAAACAAACCCGAGATATAAACAGAAAAGTCGAGCTAAATGGAAAATGTTAATTTGAAAAAATAAGGTTTTACCAAGGTCACAGTGACCTCTCACCTCAACATAATTGTGTGATGTCAGGTTCATTATAAGGAGGCATGTGTCCAAGTTTGGCTCCAGGATGATTAACCAGACCTGAGATATGAACAGAAAAGTTGAGCGAAACAGAAATTGTTAATGTTGAAAAAACCAAGTTTTTTTTACCAAGGTCACAGTGACCTTGATCGTTGACCTTTTGATCCCAACGTCATCCTGAGATGTCGGATCATTATAAGGAAGCATGTGCCAAGTTTTGTTCCAGTATGATTGGTCCAGTATGATTAACCAAACCCGAGATATAAACAGAAAAGTTGAGTTAAACCAAATTTGATGACATCACCGGACGACGTGCAGGGTATCACAATAGCTCGTTTTACTTCGTAAAGTCAAGCTAAAAATGAATACAATCATCATTGGGACCGGCATATGGCACCAAGCCCATATGACATCAAATTGTCACTGGTTATTGACCAATCAGAATCCAGATACCGTTAGCAACTTGACTCGGACAATGAGAATAGACCCACACATCCTGGAATCTCCCAATAGTCTTATATTAGGAGTTGCTTTCCCAGTTCAAAGGCAGTTCAGTTCCTACAACAGAGTGGGTTTATTTCCAGCTACACCATGGAGTCTAACTAGTCTAACTTAGTCTAACTAAGCTCTGGCCACTTTGCACCCACACTTGAATCGAGTTTAACCCTTTGAATCCTGAATCAGCAACAGCTCCCCGTTAAATTAGTTTCAAACTATTCTGCTGTATGTTTATTAAATTGTAAATTTACCAAAGATAGACAGTTACTCTGCACACCTTTGCCCCTATTGCGTCAGACATGCCAATTGATTGCGATGTCAGCTTACAAGAGACATATTTTGATTATGACATCAGATACGTGTGAGACAGATTGGATCCCTCCATTACAATAATCAGTCATTTTAGTAATGTGAAGACGTGCCCAAAAGGCTGCTCTTGTTTTTTGCTCTGCAAAGTTATAAAGTTTATGTAGTTTAGCTGTGGCTTTGGATATTATTCTTTAGACATATGTGTAGCTAAAATCATAATGAAGTTGATTCTGTGATAAATTTTTTAGTTTAATACTAGAATTTGACAGTCTTTTAACGTTTTAATTTGAAAGTTCCCCGAATTAGCTATGTGAACAGTGTTCATCAGCTTCGCTTCGCAAACACGAGCAGTGCATAAACCTGCGTGCTACAAACCTGTGAACTGTGCTCATGCAAGCAGACATGCCAGTGATTAAATCTGCCCAACCGCGCCAATCTGTGCTCACAAAACACTATGTCAATGACTCTCATTCAGCGAAATGTGTTCTCGAACATTTCTTGAAACTTATTTTACACATCATTAACCCTTTGCTGTGCACATCTACTTTTCATTAGCATGGTGCATTTACCATATAGCAGACATATGCTTTTTAGCATTGGCCAACAGTGTGCTGGTATTGGCAAAAACTCAAATCTTGCATCAGTATAAACGAAATCACGGATTTCTTTTTTCACAAGAGAGTTGATACTTACCACCCTGATACTTTATGATATTTCCTAAATATCGACCTAGCTTCAATAATACTCAGAATTAAAAAGAAACCGCACCCCCCCCCCCCCCCCACTGGGCAGGTTACACAACTGACAGTCCAGCGGATGTGCAGCCCAAACTCGCACATGCACGGGGCTGACTCATTCTATTCCAAAATATTGGCTGACCTAATTGCAACATAAAACGCCGATAGACCGAGCCTCTGTGGGGCGGAGGCCGGGATCGTATCAGGGTGGTAAGTATCAACTCTCTCGTGCAAAAAGAAATCCATGATTTCGTTTATTTCACATCAAGAGTATACTTACCACCCTGATACTTTATGATATAGCCAGAATTCGTAAGCGAATTCGGCGGGAGGAAGGCGAAGGTCAGAAGAGAGGCTCATCCCTGGAAGAGCAAGCTTTTGCTTTTGGAGCATAACAAACATCTGAAATTGCGTATGTAAACACAATCAGGAAATGATTTGGACATCGGATAACACGACCGATGTTGAGTGTAATGACCGTTTCACATCCACCCCACCCCCTCTTTTAAAGAGGGAGCGATGACCTCAATGTCCTATATGCTCTCTATCTACTCGTGCTAAAGTACTATAAGACATCGGACGAAAGCTTCATTTCATATACTCTCAGATGGAACCACAAAGAACAAAAAACCATCACCATTTTAGTAAGTAATATAAAACGTGACAAAAAATAACCATCACCAAATATAGGACTAACCTATTTTGACGAGATTCCCTTTGATCACCGCTGTCGATGATAGGTACAGTACGGAAAAGAGGGGATTCCCCCCACTAAATTGCACTGTGTGTGGAATCCAATGGAAGCATCTATTCAGGTAGCACCCGATTTCCTCTGTCACCTTTTTGATGCCTATAGCCTCAAGCCTAACTCTATTGCTGGCTACAAGTCAGCTTTAATGTTAGTTATCCCTTGCTTGGCTAATAGGGGAAGTGATGAAGTATGTAATCTAAATACTTTAATCAAGGGCATGGGTAATCTGAGACCAAGGAATCCTCCAGTGATTCCGTCTTGGAGTTTATCGTTAGTACTTCAAGTATTAGCAGATAAACCCTTTAAGCTCCATTTCCATAAAAATGTTGACGCTTAAAACAGTTTTTCTGATTGCTGCAGCTTCAACCAGACGAAGAAGTGAAATACATGTTTTGTCAGCAGAGCCAGACCATTTTGTGGTGACAGGGAAAGGCCTTAGGCTTCTACCTAGAGTTAACTTTATGGCGAAGAACCAGTCTTTAAAATATCCTGGTCAGCCTATAGTTTTACCAGCTTTGTCTAGGTTTGATCCTAATTCAAATGCTTGGTGTCCAGTCCGTGCAATAACGTGTTATAAACAACGTACACAGGAATGGCGGACGGACCCTAGTGCTTTATGGCTATCTTAATTGAACCCCTTGGGAGAGCTTCTAAAGATACCATTTCTAGGTGGATTGTGGAATGCATCCAGCATTGCCACAAAGCTGCCACGGGTAAACAAGTTGACATGGCCAAGGCTCACAGTGTCCGTGGCGTAGTGACATCCACAGCTCTGTTTAACGGAGTGCCGGTGGATGACATTATGTCAGTAGCACAATGGCACTGTGAGTCTAGTTTTACAGATCATTACCTATGTGACACATCAAATCCACTTGCCTTATCAATTTTACATAAACGTTAAATCTGTATATAAATTTGTAAATATTGTACATAAGCCCTTCTTTTTGAGCACCATTCAGCAAATCTGTTGATTTTATAATTATATGCTCTGGAGGTTGACCCCCCTTCTGGCTTTTGCCATAAACATGGCTGCTTGCTCAGAAAAACTCTCCTTAACTGCTGATTCCGTGACAACATCTACGCAGTCAATTGGAACATTGGAGGGGTGTTGCGCAAGGCCTTGCCCTGGAAGATTATGTTGTCCATCAGAAGCAGAGGAACAGGATTGCAGACCAGAAGGTCCAGCAGATCCATATACCATGATCGGCTTGGCCCATTTGGGGCGATCAGAAGGACTTGGCATTCCTGCTGCCTGATTTTCTGGAGAACTTTTGGAATCAGGATTGCTGGTGGAAACGTGTATGCGATAGCGCTCGGATCTGGAATCGGAGAGACGTACATCGTCATCTTCGCATTCTTGTTCATTGCGAATAAATCTATGTTGGGCTTGCCCGTGGTTGAACAGGCGATCTGCCACACATTGATTTAGTTGACATTCCGTGGGAAGAATGCTCATTCTTCGGCTCAATGAGTCTGCTAATAGATTTAGCCTTCCCGGAATATGAACTGCTTTCAGGGAAATCCCATGATCTAGGCACCAGCAAAGTAGTTTCCATGTCATCATACAGGGACTGGGCGACTTTGTTCCGCCCTGGCGGTTTATGTAAGTCACTACTGTTGTATTGTCTGATCGAACCAGAACACTCTTGCCCTTGACCTTCTCTAGGAAGTGTTCCATGGCTAAGACTACTGCTCGCATTTCCAGCAGATTGATATGTTCTCTTGACTGCCCAGATTCCAAAACCCTGATACTTTGTTTTCTTCCAGGCAAGCTCCCCACCCCTCCATTGATGCATCTGTGTACATCGTTAACTGAGGGTGGGGAGGTGACAACGTCACCCACGCCAGGAGATTTTCTCTCTTCATCCACCATTGAAGGTGGTGAATAAGAGGTTCCAACACTGACACTTTTGAGTCCAGGAAACCCGTACTCTGGGTCCACTGTGTCATGAGAAATAATTGGATCGGCCGCCGGCGTAAGGCTGCATGAGGAATAACTGGTTCCAAAGAAACTATCAACCCCAACATTCTCAAGTAGACCCGTGCCAGGACATGACGACTGTTGCACACTGACTGTATGACTGAGCTGAGTATTTCCACTCTCTCTTGAGATGGATAAACATATCCTATCTCTAGATCGAAGAACATGCCCAGGTAAACAAACTTCTGGGATGGAGTCAGCTCTGACTTTTGAAAGTTGATTATCCAGCCTAGATCGGTAAGAGTTTTCAAAACTATCTCCAGATTTGCTGATAGACTTTTTTGAGTGTATGCTTTTAACAGCCAGTGGTCTATGTACATGTGGATTGCTATGTGTCTCCTGCGGAGGTATGACGTCATAGCTTGGACCACTCGAGTGAAGACGCGAGGAGCCGTCGATATACCAAATGGGAGAACCCTGAATTCCCATTGGCGGCCCTGAACTGCAAATCTCAGGAACCGACGAAAGCTCTTCGCAATGGGAGTGTGAAAATAGGCATCTTTTAGATCTATTGATGCTGTCCACATTCCCTTCCTCAATCCTGCTAACACCGTTCTCACAGTTTCCATTTTGAAACTTGGTGTGCGGATACACCTGTTGAGAGGTTTGAGGTTGAGAATTGGTCTCCACCCCCCAGTGCTTTTTATCACTAGGAACACGGTTGAATAATAACCCAGACTTTGTGCCGGTTGAATAGCGTGTTTTAGTATGAGGGATTGAATTTCTTCCTCTATACACAACCGTTGATCTGGAGCTCTTGGATTTTGAGTCCAGATCAGAACCATAGACAGGCGCGATGTCTGATTTGAAATCCAGTCGGGATGGTAACCGACTGAAAGCCTTCGCAAGACTGAGCGGTCCTGAGTAACCCGCTCCCACTCTTGCATGTGGACGGCCAGACGGCCTCCCACGGGTGCACCTAAGGATTGAGGTGGACCCGAGAAGTGCAAGAGAAGCCCTGTCTCTGGTGGCTGTCCTAGCAGCACTGGTGGTCTTTTTGAGAGGCACCCCATCAGGTTCGGCTCCCACGACCAGAACCCCATGCTCCTCTACCAGCGCCACACGCACCTTGGTACGCAGGCTGTCTGGCAGGTTGCGCTGGAGGAGCCTGCGCTCCCCCCTAGCCGGCTTATGCTGTCATTGCAGTGGCCGACGCTGCATAGGTGGTTGGCCTCTGACAAGGCCACCACCACCTCTAGCCTGCTGAAGGTGGAAGGCAGAGGGCGCTGCTCGAACACGCTCCCTGCGGAGCACTTCAAACTGCTCTCGCAGCACCCTCTAGTTGTTCACCAGGTCTACGGTTTGTTGGAGGTGCAGGCATCCTTCACCTCCAAACAACCCTGGACCTGTCATCGGCGTCCGAAGAAGCCGATTGTACAGGTCATGCGAGAGGCACAAATTGTCAAGGGCAAATGTGTGCCTCGCCCGTTAACTCCTGGTTACGGATCTCGTCATGCAGTCCAGAGCCAGGTTAATGCCATCCTGGATGGCTCTCTGGACTGCAAGAGGAGAAGTTTGGCGGGCCACGGATGCTGCTACTATCCCCTGTAGCAGCTGGGAAACGTGCGAGAGCCGAGATGGCTCCTCTATTACTTTCCTCCGTGTCCTGCTGCGTGGAATTAGCATTGCGCATGGCGCTAGCGCACATGGGTCCCATGTCAGACTGGGACCCAGGCCGTGTGTCTTCGCTCAAAGGCACACGGTCATCCATGCAAGGCTTTGGAACGACGCCATACTTCTGATATAGATCAGAACTTATACGGCAGCGCCATGCCACCTCGCGAGGGGCCTTCGCAAGGCTTCCTTTCGGCAGAATGGATGTCTCTGCCGCAGCAAACATATCAACGATATGCTCCGCATACAGCAGAGATGGGATGGTGCTCGTCACCGGTTTCCCTCCCAACCACGGGCGCTGGTCTCGCTGGGAAGCCGGTGGATCCACCTGGAGTTCTGGCTTGATGTTCACCAGCCATTGGGAAGCATCCAACCAGTCTTCCTCGGTGGCCACCTGCGAATGATCGACAAGCCTAGGGCCTTCGTCGTCCTCAACCACATTCACTGGTGGGGTAATGGCCGGAGCTGAAGATACTCCTGGATAGCCAGGGAAGCCATGCGCCATGGCTATTCCAGGAGCCAGATCTACGGCGTCATGGGGGGTTAAAAACATGACGTCACAGTCCGGGCCTTCCTCACGGTAACTCTCGGCAAGCCGAGGGATACGGTATGGACCGCAATTGGCTCCTAGCCGGCCTAGCCGTGAAACCCACTCCCGAAGAAGTAGTTCCACGGAAAAGGTCACCCATGGGCCCCCGTGGGGGCCCATGGGAATCCATTTCCATGGCCATCGACTCATCGGTAGGCCATAACAGTGTCCTCTTCTTCCTGCCCAGAAAGATTAGACGCCAAGCTTGAAAAGGGATCAAGCTCGGCCTGGGCAGGCGGGGTATCACGTGAGGCGCTGATACCCTTAGCCTTAGGCTGCTCCAGAGCACTCGATAAGCGAGCGCCCGAGGCCATGGCTTTCGCTCCCGGGTCCACAGGCGAGGCAAGCCTCAGCGGCGGACCAACGGGAGCCGTCTCTGGGTTTATAACGAAAACTGGTTTGCTAAGAGAACCAGACCCAGAGACGGGAACACTCTGTCCCGGAGCAAATGAAGAAGACAATGACGAACCTGACCCAGGAAGCAAGCTGCGAAGCAACTCCGGGACAAGATCCGTGATCGTCTTCTTCATTTCTCCCATCATTTCACGATGGAAGACCTCCATGTCTGGTATGGATGCCTTCCTCTTCTTACCACACTCTTTTTCCTTAGTGCAGTCATGAGGGAAAAAGCGGGCCTTCACAAAACGGTGGCAGGAAGGGCATTTGTTCTCAATTACCCTCTGAAAAGACACAAACGGAAACAATTAGTTTTTAGTTATGACGAACCAAAAAACCAATTGCAGAAGGCTAATAAGATCCATAAGGAAAACCTTTGACCATCAAATGAAAGATAATCCAGGCCCATAGCAAAAACTATAGGCCTGACAAATAGTAAACATATCCTAAAACCTTGTTATACTTCTTTAAGAAGACAAGGGAGACATAAGAATTTGAACTTGAATACTTGAGAGGCGAATTTCTTTAGACTTCACAGCTCAAAACAAAGATTCATTAGTAATTGAACTTTATAAACACAATGAACCTATGCAAACCATCAAGAGGGATAAATAACTCAACACTCAGTCAAAAAACTTCTAAAATATTTAGAAATAAAATGACTGAAATTTTTTCTCTCTCCTAAATAACCTCATAAGATGACTTCTGAGGACGAGTGAAGTCTGATAAACAACACAGGAATACCTGATCCCGAGTCAAAAGCCCTGTGGTGGGGGAGAATGCGGAAAAATTACTTCTTATGGTAATAATGCCCTCAGCAAACTCATAATAAATTAGAAGGACCCAGAAACCAAGTATAAATATTGTTTAAAATAAAAGGATACTCTTCAAATATCAGCTCATGTGTCTGAAAAATAAAGCACAACATGCGTTGGCTAATATATAGGCCTCTCCCATAAAAGAGCTAGCCTAATAAAGATGTGTCCACGAGATAGCGCGAATCCCGGAAATACCATCCGAGTCAACACGCAAATCTTTTATCAATAAATTTACTAAACTACACCTGATGGCTTGGACCGGGAGCATCCTCCGGCGACTTGGCAGCGTCAGACATACTAATAATAAGTCAAAGCAAGTTGCAAAACAACTCAAAGCTTCAAAAAGAATGAAAGCAAAAGCAAGGCTAGAAAGCGTGTTGCAATGGCAGGTAAATATTTTAAGAAGAGAATGAGTCAGCCACGCGTAAGTGCGAGTTTGGGCTGCACATCCGCTGGACTGTCAGTTGTGTAACCTGCCCAGTGGGGGCGGTTTCTTTTTAATTCTGAGTATTATTGAAGCTAGGTCGATATTTAGTAAATATCATAAAGTATCAGGGTGGTAAGTATACTCTTGATGTGAAATTGAGGCAACACCGAATATGCAGGGTTCCTACCACTCTTGGCTGTAGAGGCAGTGGTCACCGTCACCATATTCCTGTTATAAGGACACCCCAGATAAACTGTACCAGCCGATTGACACAAGTGTCGTTGTGCGTGTTTGTCTAATCTGATTCCAGTGTCATGCATAAACCGAGTCACTGCAAAAACAGAGACATTAAATTTATGTTCTATAAACACATGCTCACTCAACAACAAGTCATTAACCATCTGTGATTTCTAACAACATCGACATAGTCGTTCTCCAGGAAACATGGTTGCTGCTCGAATCATCTCAACAACTGCTCGGTGAGCTAGTACCCAATGGATATCCTCTTAAGAGCATTCCCTGCCGCTATGGGCCTCATGGCGGTGTGGCGATTATGTATAGGGCAAATATGAACATGAAATTCACTGACCCACTAAAAACATTTTCGACTGTTGAACTCATTCAGTGACAAATTACGACGGGAACAGCTGTGCTAAATCTAGCTGTAGTTTCCAGACCTCCGCCTTCCCCAAGAAATAAGTCCACTACAACTGAATTCTTTGATGAATGGGTTGTGTTCCTGGACTCACATTCGACCATTTCGAGTAACTTCCTTATAGTCTGGGATTTTAACTTTCATCTGGATCAGCCGAATGATAATGCTGCAAACAGCTTAAAGAGAATGCTTTTTGACGTTGGCTTAACACAGCACATAAACATACCGGTCAAGAAAGGTCATACATTAGATGTGCTAATCACTTGTACCACTGACTCGATAGTTGAACAGTCGTGAGTAACTGATCCTTGTTTTAAGGCTAGAGAGCAAATCAGTCGGTGATCACTACGCGATTATGTGCTCAATAAAATGTCCGAAACCACCACAACAGAAAAACAGCATTACATTCCGTCATCTCCGTGACATTGACCTCGAAAGCTTCAAGTGAGACATTTCACTATCATCACTCTCCAAAACTGCTATAATGGACAATGAATGCGTTGCTAGCATGGCCAATCGTTATAACACTACCTTGCTTGAAATCCTTGATAATCATGCACCAGAGCGTACAAAAACTCTTCTACTGCGACCACATGCTCCATGGTATTCTGATGAAATCCATGATGCTAAACATGAACGTTGTTGCCTTGAGAGAAAATGGATAAAATCTGGACTAAATGTCGATCACGAAATCTATAGAGAGCAATGTAAAGTAGTTAATACCGCATTGCTATCATGTAAATGTGACTACTACTCTAACAAGATCCTAATGTGTGGAAATGACAGCAAGGCTCTGTTTTCAGTTACAAACAAGCTGATGCACAAAAACAGACCAGCTCCCAAGCAATGAAATACATTTGGAACTGGCAGAAAAATTTACTAACTTCTTTAATGATAAGATCTGCAAAATAAGGGACACTATCATAAGTAGTACATACTACAATTCAGTGAATATACCCAAGACTAATTTCACATCCACTAATTATCTATCAAAATATGCTCCTGTCACTGATAATGAAGTCAATAAGCTGATCAATAGAGCACCGACAAAATCTTGTGCACTTGATCCTATCCCAACTGCTCTAATTAAACAGTGTATAGATGAGTTGTTGTCATTCCTGACAAAAATTATTAATAACTCCCTGATTCAAGCTGTAATGCCTTCCACATTCAAATGTTCCCGAGTCAGACCATTACTCAAAAAACTTAGCTTAGACCCTGAGAATCTGAAGAATTATCATCCAGTGTCTAATTTAGCATTTGTATCGAAAATCATCGAAAAGGTGGTGGCTTCCCGATTCCAGTCTCATGTGATAGAACACAATCTTTCTGAGTCATTATAATCTGCTTACACTGCATTCTGTTCAACAGAGACAGCATTAGTAAGAGTACAAAATGATTTGATGAGAGCCGTCGATAAGAATATGATCGGAATGCTGATTTTACTAGATCTGTCATCAGCATTCGACACAATAGATCACAACCGACTACTTGCTAGACTAACAAATATGTATGAAGTAACCGACTCAGCTTTAGTTTGGTTTCGTTCATATTTGATCAATTGAACACAGACTGTCACTATTGATGGTAAATCTGCTCAACCTCAAACTATGACATTTGGTGTCCCACAAGGCCCCGTATTGGGACCATTACTTTTTATTGCATATACAGCTCCATTGGGTGCCATTATTCATCAACATGGATTGAACTATCATCTACTTATGCTAAATGCCGATAAAACAGAAATCATTATCTTTAGAACTCCAAATATGAAAACTAACATGAATTAATCTATTAAGGCGGGTGAATGAATGTACCATCATCTGACGCAACAAAACTTGGTGTGATATTTGACTCGCACATTACACTGGAGAAGCACATCAGCTCTGTGTGTTGGTCTACACACCTAAGTCTCAGATCCATTGGGCGAATTAGAAAATACCTGACACCTTCAGCTGCAAACACTTATGCAATCATTGGTGATCACAAAATTGGACTACGCTAATGCTCGTCTCATCGGGGTCACGGGTCAGCAACTGGACCATCTCCAAAGGATACAAAATATAGCCGCTCGTATTGTCAACTGTTGTAGCCACTATGCTCACACCCAACCAGTGTCAAAAGAACTTAATTGGTTACCAGTTCGTAGACGAATTCAATTTAAGGTTTGCCTTTTAGTTTATAAAGCGTTGATGGGTCTGGCTCCAGAATACATTACACAAATGATTAGCCTCTACAAACCAAGCCAAAACGTACGCTCAGTCGCAAAACAGCAACTTAAAGTTCTCAGAACCCGCCTTTTCAGCTTCGGTGACAGGGCATTTAGCGAAATGGCACCCGTCTGGTGGAATAATTTGCCAATACCTCTCAGAACAATGACACATGTTAACGGTTTTAAGAAAGGACTAAAAACGCATCTTTTTAAACTTCAGTATAATTGTTAATTTTTTAACTATATTGCTATAGCACTATTTTACACGCTGACCTTCCATTTTAATCATGTAAAATCTAGTTTTATTTTATAACATCTCGCCCATAGCGTTCTTTTACTAATTATATTATTTTTACCAATAACTGATTGTTTACTTACAGATAGTTTTTTAATGACTGATTGTTTAAAATTACATATAATTTTTTAATAACTAACTAGTGTAAAGCACTTAGAGCAATTTTTTGAAAAGCGCTATATAAATGAGCTATATGATGATGATGATGATGATGATGATCAAAATATCTTTAAAACACTTCAGTCATTGTTCATAAGCATACTGCATGTATTTCATTCACCAAATTTCGCTAACTACAGGATCCAATCATTACAATTATTACAAAAATATTATCTTATTTCTCCTGAAATAATTGAGTGGAATTCTGACACACAAGTCATAGTGGGACCCAGTATTTGACATAAATTTTTGCTCAGTAGGTGTCCATTTGGAGATCAAGAAGACTAGTTTTGAAATCAATCAAACCAATGGAATGATGCTTGGTTATTGAACCTGTCATTCCAGTATTAAAATTTAAACAACAGCTACGCAAACGGTGCATAACACCACACCAAGATAGTAAACCAAAGAACAAGAGCTGTTAGAAGATACATGCATAGCCTGCCTTAATATATATATATATATATATATAATGTCACAAGAAACCGTTCACACACATCATAGCAAAAGGTATCATTCGGAAACCAATCAAATTTGTCAATGGAGGAATGAAAGCTACTCATACATGTATGCTTCCAGAAAAACTTAGTTTAAATCCAGCACCTCGTTTGAGTTAACTTTACAAAACAGATGTGTTGGATGGATTGGTGGATAGAGGGATGAATGGATGCACAATGGATGAACTTACTGCAATGGATCTATGAAATGTCAAACTCATACAATGAATGAGTTATCATCTGGAAACTGATTTCCAAGATGGTGGCTAGTGCATGGTCCACTTGGATTTCGGATCATCACCAATTTATATGGGTTTCTTCCCCAGACCGAGTCCAATCAACCGATGAAGTTTGAAAGCGATCCGAATCTGTCAAGTTGAAGCGGCGTTATTATCCGGAAACCAATTTTCAAGATTTCCACCAGTGGCTCTCAATTTCGAAAGGTTTCTTCCAGACATAATTCAATCAACCTATGAAACTCCCGTGATATAATAAATGTTAGCAGAGTTATCAGCGGAAACCAGTTTTCAAGATGGCTACCAGCCATCTTTGACTTCAGATGATTATTGAGTTTGAAAGGTTTCTTCTGCAACCCTTGTCCATTCAAGCTATGAAGTTTCAAAGTTAACGATTTAACGGTAGCGAAGTTATCATCTGCAAAACAATTTTCAAGATGGCCACTGGGGTTGGCAGCCATCTTGGATTTTAGACCATCATCATTTTCGGTTGGGCTTCTCCAACCTATATAGCTTTAAAGTGATCCAATAATTGGTATTGGAGCCATCATAAGGAAACTAATTTTCAAGATGACCACCTTTGGCTGTCAGCCATCTTTCAGATCATCGTCTATTTCCAAAGTGTTCTTCCACAGGCATAAGTCCAATCAACCTATAAAGTGTCAAAGCGATCCAATGAATGGTAGCGGAATTATCATTCGGAAACCAGTTTTCAAGACAGTCACCAGTGATGGGAGTTGAGTGTCGGTTTCAGATCATCGTCGATTCCGATAGGTTTCTTCTCCGACCTACAAAGTAGTCCAATCAACCTACTAAATTTCAAAACGATCCGATAAACGATAGTGAAGATATTCTCCGGAAACCACTCTGCAGCTCACCCACACACCCACACACCTGCATGGCATGACTGCATGTCAAATTTTGGACAAGGTATAAAAATAGAGTTCACTTAGCCTGCAAGTGTAAATTTCTCAAGACCACTGCAAAATCTGGTTTTGACCTGCTTGACAATTAACCCTTTAACACTCATATAAACCAAAACCGGCTTTTGCAGTGGTCTTGAGAAATGTCCATTTGCAGACCAAGAGAAAGCTATTTTTGAAAACTTACCACTGGAATAACTGGCTTGATAACCGAGCCAGTCATTCTAGTGGTAAATTTTCAAAAACAGTCTTCTCTTGGTCTGCAAATGGACATTTTATATGAGAAAATTGAAATTCTCTTGAACAAATTCGAGGGTTAAAGGGTGAAACAGTCAAAGAAACATGTAATAGACAGTTATTCACAAACATTAAAATAAAAGATATATGACTCTCTCAATGTCAACAAAACATAGCATGATAAAAAAGTTCATAAAAAATGACACTTTAGTAGCAACACATATTTCTATGCAAGAATTTGTTAACCACCAAATAGATTATCAGAACACATCAAATCTCATTAGAAAACAATTATTATTGCACTTCGACAATAAACGAAATCACACATTTCTTTTTTCACGAGAGTTGATACTTAACTCCCTAACACTCTTTGATATTGCCAAATATCGACTTTCACTCAATAAACAATCAGATTAAAAAAGTTAGGTGCCCCTACTGGGCAGTTAGTCAGATGACAGTCCGGCGGATGCCAGCCCCAACCTCGCGCATGCGCAGACTAGTACTTCCTCTGACTAATTAATTGGCTGACACTATGCAACTTTAAGAAAGCCTGAAGACCGAGCCTCTGTGGGGCGGAGGCCGGGTTAATATTAGGGAGGTTAAGTTTTAACTCTCGTGAAAAAAGAAATCTGTGATTTCGTTTATTTCACATTTAAGAGTATACTTACCTCCCTAATACTCTTTGATATTGCCCGAATTCGTCAGAGAATTCGGGGCGGGAGGGAGGCAAGGTCAAAAGACCAGCTCTTTCCTATGCGCATTTCTGCGTTTAAGGCACTTAAACTTCTGAAATTGTGTGGAAACACAACCAGGAATAGATTTGAACATCGGATAACACAACCGATGGCAGAAAGAAGACCACGTCATATGCGGCGGCCCCCCCCGGTCTCCATCTTCTTGGGAGGAAGACAGAATGACCTCAATGTCCCATATGCTCTCTATGTACAAGTGCCATGTGCTATAGAACATTAAACGAAAAGGCTTCATTTTCGTATATTCTCAATAATGAACCACTTAAAACATGTACCATCACCATATTAATAACGAAGGGTCACGTGACAACACAATCATCAATGAACAACACATAAACAAGACTGACTTTGTGGAAGTTGGCTGCTGTCATCATCTTCCCATTGGTGTGGTTGTTACCATTGAGTGTGAAATATATAAAAAATGAGAAAACCTCATCAAAATATGTACACCTAGATTATCTTTTCAAAATCGATAAGGCGAGAGGATTCGAGGTGTCACGGACATAATGGTCGGTAAAACTTGACTCACAGTGCCACTGGGCTACTTACATGTCATCCACAGGAACCCAATTAAACAGGGCAGTAGAAGCCACTACGCCGCGAATACTGTGAGCCTTAGCTAAGTCAACTTGTTTACCCCTGTGGAAGATTTATGACAAAATTGAATGCACTCTACAATCAACCTGCAAATGGTGTCCTTAGACGCCCTGCCATGGGGTTCAATATATGACAACCATAAGGCTGTTGGGTCCGTCTGCCATTCCTGAGTATGTTGTTTGTACCGGTTTAATGCTCGGACTGGACACCATGCTTTTGAACTAGGAGCATATCTAGTCAAAGCAGGTAAAAATATGGGTTGACCTAGATATTTCAGACTGATTTTTAGCCATGAAATTTATCCTAGGTAGAAGCTTAAGGCCTTCCCCTGTAACCGCAAAATGGTCTGCCTCGGGTGATAAGGCATGAATTTCGCTTCTCCGCCTAGCCGAGGCAATTACAAATACAGTTTTTAAGTGTCAACATTTTCATAGAAATGGAACTTAGTGGTTCAAATGGCTTATTAGCTTGTACCTGGAGCACTAGAGATAAACTCCAAGACGGAATCACTGGGGGATTCCTTGGTCTTAGATTGCCCATGCCTTTAATTACAGTATTTAATGTACTTACTTCATCACTTCCCCTATTAGCCAAGCAAGGGATAACTGTCATTAAAACTGACTTATAGCCAGCAATAGAGTTAAGCTTGAGGCTATAGGCATCATACAGGTGACAGAGGAAATCATCTACTACCTGAATATAAATGAATCCACTGGATTAATACATCTTTTTGGGCACCATTCTGCAAATCTGTTGATTTTATAATTATATGCTCTGGAGGTTGACCCCCTTCTGGCTTTTGCCATGAACATGGCTGCTTGCTCAGAAAAGCCCTCCTTAATTCTAGATTCCTTGACAACATCCACGCAGTCAATCTGAACATTGACGGATTGTTGTGAAGGGCCTTGCCCTGGAAGATAATATTGTCCATCAGAGGCAGAGGAACCGGATTGCAGACCAGAAGGTCCAGCAGATCCGTATACCATGATCGGCTTGGCCAATTTGGGGCAATCAGAAGCACTTGGCCCTCCTCCTGTCTGATTTTCTGAAGAATTTTTGGAATCAGGATTGCTGGAGGGAATGCATATGCATACATTCCCACCCAGCTGATAGCTAACACATCTGTTGCGATAGCGCTCGGATCTGGAATTGGAGAGCCATACGTCGTCATCTTCGCATTCTTCGTTGCGAATAAATCTATGTTGGGTTTCCCCCAGTGGTTGAACAGACGATCCGCCACACATTGATTTAGTTGCCATTCCGTAGGTGAAACACTCATCCTTCGGCTCAATGAGTCTGCTAGCAGATTTAACCTTCCCGGAATATGAACTGCTTTCAGGGTAATCCTGTGATCCAGGCACCAGCAAAGCAGTTTCCATGTCATCATACAGACTGGGCGACTTCGTTCCACCCTGGCGGTTTATGTAAGTCACTACTGTTGAGTTGTCTGATCGAACTAGAACACTCTTGCCTCTATGAAATGTTCCAGGACCAGGACTACTACTCGTAATTCCAGTAGATTGATATGTTCTTGTGACTGATCCAGATTCCAAAGCCCTGATACTGTGGATTCTTCCAGGCAAGCTCCCCCACCCCTCCATCCATGCATCTGTATACATCATTAATTGAGGGTGGGGAGGGGTTAGTATCACCCCCGCCAGGAGATTCTCTGTCTTCATCCACCACTGAAGAGGCTTAAACACTGACACGTTTGAGTCCAGTGATCCTGTACTCTGGGTCCATTGTGTCATGAGAAATAACTGGATAGGCCGCCTGCCTAAGGCCACCTGAGGAATGACTGGTTCCAGAGAAACCATCAACCCCAGCATTCTCAAGTAGACCCGTGCCAGGACATGACAACTGTTGCATACTGACTGTATTAATGAGATGAATACTTGTACCCTCTCCTGAGTAGGATAAACATATCCTATCTCTAGATCGAAGAACATTCCCAGGTAAACAAACTTCTGGGATGGATTTTTGAAAGTTGATTATCCCGCCAAAGTCTGTGAGAGTTTTCAAAACTATCTCCAGATTTCCTGATAGACTCCTGATTGTGTGCTTTTTAACAGCCAGTCATCTATGTATCAGATCTTTATTTTATCAACTCAGAGAGCAAGAGATTATCTTTGAAAATTTATTACTGCAATTACTGGCTTATTTATGCAGCTAGCCACGCCAGTGACTAATTTTCAAAAATAGTCTTCCATCGGCGTGCCAATGGACATTTCTCAAACTCATTGCAGAAGGTGTTTTGGCTGCATTAGGTGTTAAAGGGTTAAGGGCTAACTTGCTCTTCACTGAATTATCAGGATCTTAAATTCAAGTCTTCAGACCAGACATATAACTAAGTTGTCAAAATTAATTTTAATAGACCTGTTGCAGTCATAGGAGAGAAAAATAGTCAGTCAAATTAATTTTAAAATATTCAATAAAGCAACTAATAACTGCTGGCATAATAAATATCATCAAACTGCATATAGAATGAAATGTGGTAAATGGCATCATATAGCTCATTTAGGATGAAATGCATTAAGAGCAGTGTATCAGATATTACAAGTACATTTTATAGCCAATGTTCAGTAAATCTATGACAAATATGACTGGAATTGATTGGAATTGAATTGGACTTTATCAATTCCGGTCAATTCCAAATATCAATTCCAAATCCAATTCCGGTGTCTCAAAATTTATCAATTCCAATTCCGGAGTCCTCAGATTTATCAATTCCAATTGCGGAATTGAATTGGAATTGCCTGATCAATTCCAATTCCAATTGGAATTGACCCCAACCCTGATGCAAACATCAGATATACAAGGATAAATTGGCAGCAGATTTCAAAAATATTTTCAAATAAATTGAAGTGCCTAATATCATAACTAGAATACATGCGCCTTTAGCATAGACAAACCATCCGATCTGATGCACTGGAAGCTCCACCAAACTCTATGACCTCTTAACTCTCTCCACCATAAAGGGAAGGCAGTGGACCAAGAGGGCAAAGTGAGAAGACCTTACGAGGCCTCCACCTCACTAGGCATTGATTTTGATTAGTTTTCCTAACAATGTTAGTAGGAAATGGAACCTTGGTGGAGAAAAACAAACCCTCTGATGATGTGCTGTCCTTTTCAATTATAGATACTTGTGGACACAAACACAAAGAGAGATTAGTATTTCATAGCGCCATATATAAATAAACCAGTTTTCTGGACGCTTATCACGTCTAATCGTGAGTCCCGGAAACACATTACAACGAGACTAAAACGCTAAATTAGACAAATATGTATTAGAAGTCACCTGATGACTGGATCCTGGGCCCTCCTCTGATGATTTTCCACGTTCAGACATGACTTCTAGATGAATAATGATTAGGTTTGAGTGGTGAGAAATAGCAAACGTTTAGAGCAAAAAACATGTCTCTTAATGCCAATTTAGGGGCACCTAACTTTTTTAATCTGAGTGTTTATTGAGTGAGTCAATATTTGGCAATATCAAAGAGTATTCGGGAGGTAAGTATACTCTTGATGTGAAAAATGCAATTTGTTTGTTTCTGTTGTTTTCATGACATGTTTGTTTGACAACATATTGCTTAGCATAATAATTACTAATAACTAGACTTGGGCATGCACATACTGAGGAATTGTCGGATCAGACACTGTATGCCATTCGGATGTGTTGGTTTTATTAAAATTTAATTATTGGATAGCAATAAAGGTATTAAGTTATTATAGAGGCCGATTTTACAAACTGTTTTTTAAGCTTGGAATTTTCTAATTGTTTTTTAGCCATCACTATAACAAACATGGAACATTGTGAAACGGTTTACCGCCAAGCCCTAGTCATAACTGCATTGAATACATCTGGATGAAACACTATAAAATCAAGGTCTTGGCACAAGGGATGCATGTTCCAAATTTGATCCAAATCTGGGATAGCATGTTTGTTTTTTATCCCAGAGTCAGTGGAACGACATGCGCAAGCATGGAAAGTTGTCTTATTGGAAAAAATAACAAAACAGCAATTGAGGTCAGTAGTCTAGACAAATGATCAAAGCCAATGTCAGGAGATAAAATAATGAGGCAAAATATTATTCTACCAAAGGTTTAAAGAACATTGTATAAACATGAATAACAAGAGGCCTAAGGGCCTGTGGCGCTCACCTGGACCATTAGAATTTGAACCATTTGCATTTAAATAGATATGATGGATAATTTTCGGAAAATCCAAGATGGTCAGCCAAAAACTTGACCAATCAAAATTCTGAATAGAAATTCTAGTCTACCTTGATAGGGTCACTCTAGCCAAATTTGGTTGAAATATGTTAAGCAACTAAGGAGAAGCATTTTGACAATTTCTGGTAAATTTTTCATAAAATCTTAGATTTTCACCCCAAATAATTGATCAATCAAAATTCTGAATAGAATTTCTAGAGCCTACTACCATATAGTCCATTAGCTGGTACATTCTTGATAAAATCTCAGATTTTCATGCAAAAAATTGATGAATCAAAATTCTGAATGGAAGTTCTTAAGAGCCTATGGTCATAGGATCCTTTCAGCCTAATTTGGTTAAAACCGGTCATGATGGTAAGAAGAAACAATTTGACAATTTCCAGTACATTTAAAATAAAATCTAAGACTTCACCCCAAAAAATTGATGAATCAAAATTCTGTAGGGAAATTCTAGAGCCCATCACAGGATCCTTTCCGCCATATTTAGTTGAAATTGCTCAGAATGGTAAGAAGCAATTTGACAATTTCCGGTACATTTTTCATAAAATCTAAGATTTTGACCCAAAAAATTACGGAATCAAAATTCTGAATGGAAGTTCTGGAGCCAAGCCCAATAGCATCCTTTCATTTGGTTAAAGTCTGTCTATTGGTTATGGAGGAGTAGCGTTCTAAAGCAAAAGTTGACGGATGACGGACGGACGATGGATGGTCGCCATGGCATAAACTCACTTGGCCCTTTGGGCCAGGTGCGCTAATAAATGCAGAAAGGTGAAGCAGATGATTTTATTTGGTATCCAAGCCAACAGGAACGTGATGTAAACCCAATAAAATGATGACTGTATAGCTTTACTACTTTACAGACTAAGTACATGAAGTACCAGTAATGGCATATCATAAAATGCAGCAACATACCCCATATTAAAATGCCCATTTGCAACAATCCAGCTCCTTGGTATCTGCCCTATAATAACAATAACAATATAATAATAATAATAATAATAATAATAATAATAACAAGAGGCCCAAGGGGCCTGTATCGCTCACATGGACCAGAAGCATTTCAACTAGAATGGTCATTGTTAATAAGTAGAACTCTAATGAGTTGAGCAGACTTGTAACAAGAAAACAAGGGCCTGTGGCGCTCACCTGGACCACTAGCATTTGAACCATTTGCATTTAAATAGATATGATGGATAATTTTAGGAAAACCCAAAAGATTTACTAATAAAAATTCTGAATAGAAATTCTAGTCTACCTTGATTAGTGTCACTCTAGGCAAATTTATTTGAAATATGTCAAGCAACTAAGGAGAAGCAGTGTTTTGGCAATTTCTGGTAAATTTTTCATAAAATCTAAGATTTTCACCAAAGAAATTGATCAATCAAAATTCTGAATAGATTTTCTAGAGCCTACCACCATACAATCAATTGGAGAAATTTTTGTCAAACCATGTCAGGCAGCTAAAGAGAGGTAGCAATTTGACAATTTCCAGTACATTTTTCATAAAATCTCAGATTTTCATGCAAAAAATTGATGAATCAAAATTCTGAATGGATGTTCTAGAGCCTATGGTGATAGGATACTTTCAGCCTAATTTGGTTAAAACCGGTCAAGATGGTAAGGAGAAGCAATTTGACAATTTCCAGTACATTAAAAAAAAAAATCTCAGATTTTCACCCAAAAAAATTGATGTCCACATCACAAGATCGTCAGCATACAATGCAGCTCTGACTCCCATTGGAAGGTTCCTCACCAGGTCATTGATGAACATTGTGAAGAGGGTGGGAGAGACTACACCACCCTGAGCTACACCATGTCGTAGCAGGACTTTCCAAGAAAAAATAAAGTTAATGAACGAAAGCCCAAAATTTGCACGGACGGACGGACACGAATTCAGAGACAAAGGGATGGATGGACGTAGGGATGGGCTGACTGATCCACAAAATAATGTACATTTCCCTAGTACTATCGTAACACGCTTTCTGTCCAGGGGGGAACTTAGCTCTAACCGTGGGTCAGCAGATGGAAGGACTGCCCAATGGACTGATATAAATGTCTATCTTAGTATGACTCTGATGGACTGGCTGATTACCACTTGTTGGCTGATTGACTGACAGCCCCACAGCTGGTTGATTACTTCTTACATATGAAAAACAACTCAGACTAAATGTTAAATAACTTGTTTTTCAGTAAAATTTCATCCTTCAATAATCATCAGTTGTACTTATACATTCAGCAGTTACAGTTTTATTCCGGTCTTACTAGTGTGTTCAAGTTAGACCCCACACACTCTCTTCTGTCATTCGCTCTCCCTGCACACAACTTTCAGCTCACATTTATACAGAAATTTACCCATTCATCACCATGTCAATAAACAGAAATAGCTTTTACATAACAGCAGGTGGAGAGCCATAATAGAAATAATGAATTATCCCTTTCATTTCCAAGTTCCAGAATCTGATTATTACGCAAGTAATTCCCTGTAAATTTGGATGATTATTTTGAGAATAATTTAGTCAAAAGTGGTTGCTGTTTAGACAGCAACAACCCTGAGTCAAATTACTTTAGCAATTAATCATCAGAGTCTACATGGATACCAATATGGTCAGTATATATTGTTTGTGTTACTTAGAGAATGAAAGGGTTAAAAGCAGTTGGTCAAACATTACATAAATTATAATATAAGGCATACAGGAAAATTCCACCTGTGACACGTTTACATCTAATTCTGTAAGTATTCTTTTATCAAGGTATAAACTTGTAAAACCTAACTTATGCCCTGCTAATTGCACACCTGCCTCACCATTTTTATCCATTCTTGTTGATTGGGCAGATTACTGGACAATAGGCATAATTATGGCACAAGTCTGGCCTTTAGTGGACAATAAGTAGGCTGTATACCTTTTAATGCTGAATGGTTAGTCTACAATATTCAATGTCTTGTTTGTTGACTAGCTGGTATCAATTTTAAACTGTGTTGCATTCAGCTGTTGCTGGTATGCAACTCTTTTAGCAACGCCTCTAAAATTGACAGCAGAAGTATTAGAAGGCAATACATAATAATTTTATTTGCTTGATTGAATGTAGAAATTTATGAAACTAATTTTTATAACTTTCAGCACAATAATTCAACTATCATAGTACCATAGCCAATGTTCCCATGAAGTATCGTCACAATACCCCAAGCAAAGATAAAGTTATTGAACGAAAAACCCAAATTTGCATGGACGGACAGACACATTCAGAGACAAAGGGATGGACGGACGGCTGACTAACCCACAAAATAATGTACATTTCCCTAGTACCATAGCCAATGTTCCCATGAAGTTTCGTCACAATACTCTAAGCAAATATAAAGTTATTGAACGAAAACCACAAATTTGAATGGACGGACCGACACAAATTCAGAGACAAAGGGATGGATGGACGGAGGGATGGGATGACTGACACACAAACTAATGTACATTTCCCTAGTACCATAGCCAATGTTCCCATGAAGTTTCCTCACAATACTCCAAGCAAAGATAAAGTTATTGTACGAAAACCCAAAATTTGCAAGGACGGATGGACACAAATTCAGAGACAAAGGGATGGATGGACAGAGGGACGGGCTGACTGACCCTCAAACTTAGGTGCATTTCCCTACTACCTACTACCATAGGCAACCTTCCCATGAAGTTTTGTCACAATACTCCAAGCAAAGATAAAGTTATTGAACGAAAACCCAAAATTTGCACAGACGGATGGACACCAATTTAGAGACAAAGGGATGGACGGATGGAGGGACGGGCTGACTGACCCTCAAACTAAGGTGCATTTGCCTACTACCATAGCCAACCTTCCCATGAAGTGTTGTCACAATATTCCAAGCAAAAGTAGTCATCGAAAGAAAAGCTGTGTGTGTGACGGATGCATGCATGGACGGACAGAAGCGAAAACATAATCCCCCTGCTTTTCGCTAAAGCAGGGGGGGGGGGGGGGAAGGGATAATAAAAGTAATCTCTGATTTCCAATTAGCTACTTGCATGATATCATCAAGAGAAGATCCATTAAAAAGGGGCACAAGAGGTGGCAAGGCACCTAACATCATGGGTCGTAACCCCCACTAAAGCATTGGCACGGGAAGCTAGCTCATGGAAAATTTTGATGGTATCAAAGATCCAGCGTGAAAAAGTAGTTAAAGAGAATGACGATCAACGCCTTCTGCAAATGTAACCCAAAGATATCTATCGTCGGATCGCTTGCAAGCAGAATGGAAATTGTAAATATTCAGAGGTCTAACAGGGAACCAGACAGAGTCAACTGGTGATAAAGTATAAAGCTTATGAAATATGATGGGATTACCTAAAAACTTAACTGAGTTTTGGACAGAAATTCTGACCTAGGATAGAGGATAATGCTAAAACCCATAACTTGAAACTATCCAAATCAGAAAATAAGGCATGAATTTCAGAGATGGCTTGCTGAAGCTCCTGCTAATAAACAAAACTGCTCTGAGAGGGAGATGTTTTAAACAAACAGATCCTAAAGGATCAGAAATTACCAGCCAGAACCTGAAGTACAAGTGATAGGTTCCGAGATGGAAGGGGTTTCTGAAGGGAGGATAAGAATTTCCCAAAACCTTAAGGAGATCGTGAAATGTTACTGATCTTGAACCGAAGGATTAACTAGACATGTGACAAAAGAGTCCAGGCAAAAACAATAGGACCTAACAGGGTTAACGGACAGCTTCTTCTGATCAAAGAGGAAAACAAGAAATCTGTGACCTGAATCACAGAGGCCTCAGAAGAAGGATAGAATGGTCTGAACACCATCTCTTAAGAACTCAAATCGAGCATAATAACTGTTTCGAGTGGAAGGTCTGAGAAATTTTTCAGAAGTTCTTGACATCTGACTGATAGATTGACGAAGGGGCAGGTCAACAGATTCCAGACTGACAGGTGAAAAATTTCTGGGTTCTGGTATAGAATCCTGCCTCTGTTCTGGGATAAAAGATTGATGGAAATGGGTAATAGCAGAGGGAGATCTACAATAAGGTCCAGGGGATCCGGAAACCAAGACTTTGATGGCCAAAAGGCTATTAACAGCACCACACAGAGATGCTGACAGATCCTTCTTAAGAACAGAGGAAAGAGAATAGTTGGGGAAATGTATAAGCGAACATGTTGTCCTAAAGTTGGGCTAGACAGTCGACTGAAAGGGGCATCACTACCGGAAAGGGAGATATGAATATGATAATTTTTTGATTCTTGAGAGAAGCCAAAAGAACTATGTGGAGACAATTGAACTGAAGAAAAATTGACTGGACTACAGCCTCTTTTGATCCCCACTCTGCTTCTGTGATCCTGGAAGGATGAGATAATTGGACGGCCAGAAAAATTAACTTACCAGGGATGAGGGCTGCACGGAGAGAAATGTTGCGGGCTCTGCACCAGTGAAACATTATCAAGGACTCTCGGAAGAGAGACCAACCTGGTCCCTCCCTGATGATTGATGAACGAGACTACTGTGAAATTGTTCGAACGGATAAGAATTGATAAACCAAGAAACATGGTACCCCAATGGACTAGGGCATGGAAAAACAGCCAACCACTCGAGAAGAGTGACGTGGTAAGAGGCTTCCAGGGGGGGACCCATAGCTTGTAATGATCCTGGAAACCAGATAGCTCACACACCCACCCACCCACCCCATCCTTCCATGGATTAGTCCGAAAGAAGATGACTTGAAGAGATGGATGTGATGAGACTGTGAAAGAAATAACCTGAGGAAAGGGGAAAGAACTGGACAACCCAGTAGTAGGGTTTGGATGACCTTCCAAACTGATACTCAGAAGATGGAATTTAATGACGAAACAAGGAACTAGTGTCCAGATAGAGGATCCCAAAGGACATGAGAAAAAGCTGAAAGGCCTTCTCCAGAAATAGGCCCAAGAAAACACCTTTCCACCGACACTATCAGGGCTATAATAAGACCTGGTCGAAATGAACTGGGCCACACTGAAACACTGGAATGTAGATGTAAAGGTCTTAACAATGGGAACGGAATGAAAAAAATTATCTATGATTAAGATCGAAAGACTCCCTAAGTAAGAGAATATCTGATTGGAGATTTTCTATGTTGACAATCCAGCCTAGAGGAAGACATATTCGGATAACTACTGAGACGTCCGAGGACAGAGACATAGGAATAAACTCTTGAAGAGTTAATCGTCTATGCAGACCTGAACTGAAAAAAAGGGGGGGGGGTTAAATTTAAAACAAGCAGACACGAAGAAAGATATGGGTGACCACGAAAGGGGGGAGGCCAACAGTTAGGAAGTGGCACTGCCATACTGGGTCAAAGGATGTGATATGTGGAGAAATTTTGAAAGGAACGGTGAAAGGAGACTTGAAATAAGAGTCCTTCAGGACTAAAGAAAGGTCCATAAGCCTGCCTGAAAGGAAAGAATTAATGACTGGACCGAACCATTATGAAATTGGAAGCCAAGATGAATAGTCAGAGTTCTGAGGATTCTGAATCCCAAGCCTGAAGATTCACTGGGAATGAGGGAACTGTGAACCAATGAGGAAAAATAGAAAAAGAGGGTGGATCTTCCGACAGAGGGGGTAATGACCGTAAGAAAACGTATTAACAATCCACTGATCAAAATCGAAGAAACCCTATGGTCCTAGAAGAGGATAACCGACTTCCTCCAAGGATAGCAGGCAAAACTAAGAGCACTGGTAAGGAGAAACTATAACTACGGTAAGGATTGTAAGAAAACCACCTCCAAATCAAAACTAGGATTTTAGAAAATCTCACCCACAAAATGCACAGATAAAGGAATCTTTTGCAACAAATAAGACAAAATATGGAAAGACCACCCATTAAGGATGATTATAACTCGATCCGGATAACAAAATGAAAGTACACAACAGTTATACACATAACACATTAAAATAAATCAAGAGGACCGAATAAAAAATGGAAATAAGAAGCCTACCAATGGAAAATATACTTGTATGATACCTAACATCTGAAAAAGAAATATATAAATG
Source organism: Chaetoderma sp. LZ-2023a (assembly GCA_034401795.1). Taxonomy (NCBI): domain Eukaryota; kingdom Metazoa; phylum Mollusca; class Caudofoveata; order Chaetodermatida; family Chaetodermatidae; genus Chaetoderma; species Chaetoderma sp. LZ-2023a. The sequence goes on from CM067369.1 coordinate 146,400,440, forward strand.
AAGAATAAAGGCTAAAAGCCTCAATATTCCAATTAGGGCTAGGCTGAAAAATAGCTAGGTTGTTTGACATTTAAGTTATTTTGATTAGCTCAGTATTAATTCAACTGTCCTCGAGCCTGTTGAATTATTTAGGATGTTATCATGTGATCGGATAGTGACTTCCAAGCATTGATTTATTCTATCTGAAATGGTCTAGGAGTTGCGTCACAATAGATTGGTGCCCACATTTGACCCTGCCCCCTACCCTCAGTTTGTGACCCAAGATCTATATAATTCCCTGTACTGTAGCCTACTCATCATTGGCTTGAAAATGATATGCGACATGACCTTTGGAAAATTTAATTTTTGACCCCATATTCCCCACCCCCAGGCCCCTGGGGTCATGCCAAAATTCCAAGCGAAATGTACATCCCTGTCCATATGTGCAATCATCGCAAAAGTTTCAAGTTTCTATCTGAAATGGTCTAGGAGTTGCATTACAATCGATAATTACTGGCCAAAACTGCACTTGCAAAACACATTAAAAAAGTCCAAGTCCAAAACCGTGAAAAAAGAAGAAGTTAAAATGCCCCAAAATTAAATCTATTGTTACGTAGATCACACCCCTATATAGTATAGATCACCTCTGTAAAGTTTCATTGAGATCGGATGAGCCAGTGTTGAAAAATAAGTTGATTAGAAACCCGTAACCAAAACTGCACTAGCAAAATACATAAAAAAAGTCCAAGTCCAAAACCGTGAAAAAAATAGCTAAAATGCCTCAAAATTAAATGTGTTGTTATGGAGATCACATCCCTGTACAGTAGAGATCACTTCCGTAAAGTTTCATTGAGATCAGATTAGCCACTGTTGAAAAATAGGTTGATTAAAAACCTTAACCAAAACTGCACAAATGATGGCCGCCGCCGTCAACGCTGCTAACGCTGCCACCGCCGGAATTAGTGATCCCTGTCTCGCTTTCTGCTTCGCAGGCGAGATGAAAAGACGGAAATGCCTGAAAATCAAACTTGATTTGTAACTTCTCATAGCAAAGCGATGTAACAATTTTCCGTTGAATATCTTGGCGTGCGAAGAATGAACAGAAAACAGATATTTTTGTGTTTCATAAGTCGAAGGGGGTTGAATTCCATAAAAAATTTACGGAAACTCAAACCTCATCTGTAACTTCTCATAACAAAATGATGTACCAATTTTCAGGTGAAGGAGTGCGAAGGAAAGGGTGGAAAACAGATATTTTTGTATTTGTCAAAATTGGGCATAACTCAATCAGAAATTGATGCAAAGGCCTGAAAATGGAACCAATTTTCAGTTGAATATCTTGAAGGAGTACAAAAAAGTGTGGGAAACCAACTATGGCAGACGGACAGCAAACCTATAGTCACCCTGGTTTTACCGGTAACAAGAGGTTCAAGGGCCTGGATGCTCACCTGGACCATTAGTATTTGAACCATTTGCATTTAAATTGACATGATCATGACGGGTAACTTTCTGAAAATCCAAGATGGCTGCTGACAGAAAATTTACCAATCAAAATTCTCATTTGATTTCTTGAAACCTATCATTATAGGATCGTTCCACTCGAAATAGAGCTGATTAAGTAGTAGTAGCGATTCTGAAATTCTAAAATTTTTCTAAAATACAAGATGGCCACTGAAAAAATTAACCAATCAAATTCCAGGATACAAATTTGGAAGCATATAATTATGTATATTTAAATGCAAATGGTTCAAATGCTAAGGCTCTTTCCAGCCAAGTTTCGTTGAAATAGGGCCATTGAATAAGGAAGATGGTCACTGGAAAAATTGGCCAATCAAAATTTTGTAAAACAGTTCTTAAGACTACAACTCTAGCCTTCCTAGGGTCATTCAAGCCAGGTTTGGTTGAAATCAGGAAAATGGTTAATCAGGAGGCTTTTAACTGATTTACCAAAATGTTAGGAAAATTTAAGATGGCCATTGGAAAAATTGACCAATAAACATTCTGTATAAAACCTCTGAAGCCTACCACTACAGGGTTCTTCCAGCCAAGACTTCTTGAAATCACCCAAGCAGTTAAGGAGGAGATGCGTTTTCAGTTTCCAGTAAATTTTTCATAAACTTCTTAAAAGATTTTCATCTCTAAAACTGATCAATAAGAATTCTGAATAGATGTTCTGGCGGCTACCACGATAAGGTTCCTCTAGCGAAATTCAGTTGAAATCTGTTTCGAGATGAGTTTAAAAAAAATAAAGATTTTCAACCCAAAATACTGACCAAACAAAATTCTGAATAGAAGTTCTAGAGCCTACCACAATAGGGTCTTTCTAGACAAATTCGGTTTAAATCTGTCAAGCGGCTGAGGAGGAGAAGTGTTTTGACAATGTCCAGTAAATTTTTCATAATATCTAAGATTTTTGCCCAAAAAATTGACCAAGTAAGATTCTGAATAGAAATCTGGAGCTTACCACGATAGTCGTTCTAGCCAAATTTGAGAAGTGTTTTGACCATTTTCAATACATTTTTCATAAAATCTACGATTTTCACACCAAAAATTGATCAATTAAAATTCTGCCTAAATTTCTGGAAGCTAGAATTCTTCCAAGCTAAAATTGGTTAAAATCCAGGATCCGTCTAAGGAGGAGATGCAGTTTGACAATTTCCGATAACTTTTTCATAAAATTTAAGATTTTCACCCAAAAAATTTACCAATCAAAATTCTGAATACCGGAAACAATGGTGTTTTTAGCCAAATTTGTTTGAAATCTGTCAGGCTAGAGGAGATGCGTTTTGTCAATTTCCAGTAAATATGTCATAAAATCTGAGATTTTCACCCAAAAAATGACCAATCAAAATTCCGAATACATGTTCGTGAGCTTACCACCATATAGTCCTATCCAAATTTGATTGAAATCTGTCAAGCGGCTAAAGAGATTTGTTTTGACAATTTCCTGTCAATTTTTCATAGAATCTAAAATGTTTTGACTCCAGAAATAGAACATTCAAAATTCTGAATGTAGGTTCTAGAGCCTACCACCTAAGGGTATTTCCAGCAAAATTTGGTTAAGACCCGCAAAGCGGTTTAGGATATATTTGAATGGAAAACTTGGACGGACGGACGGGTGGACAGATGGTCGCTACAGCATAAGCTCACTTGCCCAGAATGGGAAGGTGAGTTAACAATACATAATTTGACATATTTTAGATAGGTTCTAGCAAAGATAAAGAGAAGTAACTCAACACTATGATAATTAAGCTATCAGGATGTTGAAAGTGATCTCCCTTGAGCTAACACACTAGATATTATATGTAAATTTCCATATGCGATAACTCTTGAGATATCATCAAATCAGCTCCATTTATACACAAAACAAATATTCACACTTTGGCCAGGTTTGCTGTCACTCTGTGACAGGGACACAGAGACAGACAGACATACATTAGGCTTGCACGATTTCACGATTTAATCGAAAATCACGATTTTGAAAAAAATAGTAATTTTCTGCGATGTAATTGAAAAAAATTGAAAAATCGTGAAAAAATTGAGCAGACTAAGATTTTAAAACTCTCCATTCAGCAATAAAAGAATAGTTATAATCCATTCACGCATGTATTCATTGCGTTTTCTGTTCACTACATGTAAGTCTTAATCAAAACACAAAGCTCTATGGTAAACAAGCTAACAATAGCGAGGTAACATATTTGTCATTGAGCGAACCAGCTAGTTACTCAGTCAAAGCGCCATATAATTTTCTTTCTTTCGCTGCAGACCCTGAGTCTGTCATGAAATACGGTACCAAGTTTATACTTAGTTGCAGAGTGTTAGGCAATAATCACTGAACATAATTCTTTATTGTTTTAGCAATTTCAGGCCGTGTAATAATTTTTCCTTTTTGATTCGGTTGCAATGCCTAATTAAAGAAAATAATGTAACAGCATTCCAGATTGTTGTATTTTGAACTGTGCCTTCTGTTGATTACTCTTAAATGTAAATCATACATTCTGAAAGAAACTATAAACTGCACTATAGGATGAGTTTACGCCGTTACTATTGTAGCTACTCAAAGCTACTGTCTTATGTATATGGATTGCGCAGTATCTCCCCGGGTACTAATATTAGCGTCTTCACGCTACTCGGCTAATGACCTACACTCGTCCTACAAAGAGAGGCTATAAGCGGAAGCCGATACATAATGTGATTAATATTTTTTCATGACAAAATTTTATGTCAAATTTTGATGAAATAAACAATGTTCAACTTTATTAACCTATACCCAATATTTAGGCAGTCCCAATTAATAATTTCACTCCCGCGATGATGGATATAAGGTATACATTAAGCATAGACGTAGGATAGTAAGAATTTGTCGCATGAAAATTGTGTTCTAATTTCATGCTATTTTTTGTTAAACTTTTTCTCACTTTTCGTGACTCTATACTTTTGGGAATGTGGACCTACGATTTTTATATGAAATCGATCGCAATGTTTCAAAGAAAAAATCATGCAAGCCTAACACACACACACACACACACACACACACACACACACACACACACACACACACACACACACCACACACACACACACACACACACACACACACACTATGGGTGATCACTAAAGCTCAGCTGACTAGGCTACAAAACAGGTCACGTTTAAATTGTCTAATCTAGTGATTTCCCTCCTATCTTTTCATTGGCTATTACGACAAAGTCCAGCAAACATTATCCAGTAAGGTGGCGATGCAGATATCTCATTTTCATTGAAAGCTTTCACTCGAACAAACTTGCACTCTCAAAGCAAAATTCTCTAAAACTGATTGATTAATCCACAGACAGAAATGATTCTATGCAGGAACATATCCAATGAAATGTGCCACCTTTTACCCCTCAAGCCATACAAATTAATTTTTTTGTTTTACAAACCTTCCTAACTTAAATTTTTCATATCTAGAAAAACAAGAGACCCAAGGGGCCCATAATGCTCACCTTATATCCCGCCGTGCCATGCACATGTCGAATAATTACTAATCACACACTACAATAAACAAGCTAACAATAGTGAGGTAACACCTTTGTCATTGAGAAAACCAGCCAATTACTCCGTTGAATCGCCATATAATTTTCTTTCTTTCGCTGCAGACCCCGAGTCTATGAAATACCAAGTATATGTATTACTTAGTTGCAGAGTGTTAGGCAATAATCAGTGAACATAATTCTGTTTAATTCTAGAGTTAGCAATTTCAATTAATAAAAAGGTCAGGCGGTGTAATAATTTTTCCTTTTTGATTCAGTTGTCATGCCTAATTAAAGAAAATAATGCAACAGTATTCCAGATTGTTGTATCTTGAACTGTGCATTCTGTTGATTACTCTTAAATGTAAATCGTACATTCTGAAAGCAACTATAAACTGCACAATAGGATGTGTTTACGCCGTCACTCTTGTAGCCACACAAAGCTAGTCCTATGTATGTGGATTGCGCAGTATCTCCCCGGGTACTAATATTAGCGTCTTTGCACTACTCGGGTAATGACCTAAACTCGTCCTACAAAGGGAGGCTACATGCGGAAGCTGATACTTCCCATGATTTATATTTTTTCTCGAGGACATGTCAAATTTTGATGAAATAAACGATGTCCCAATTAATCATTTCACTCACGCGATGATGGATATAAGGTATACAATAAGCATAGATGTAGGATGGTAAGAATGTGTCGCATGAAATTGCGTTCTACTTTCATGCTACTTTTTTATCATTTATTTTAACTTTTTCTAGAAATTCCAAGTCCCAGTTTTCGTGACTTTTCACGTTACCCCGGTTTATACACTTGGGAATTTGGACCTACGATTTAATCGAAAATCAAAATTCTTTTTTACAAAAACGACCGCGATGTTTCAAAGCAAACAAGAGTTTTAGTGAAACTCAACATATGCCCACAGGCATACTTGTTTGAGGAATGCTAAATGTGAACAGTTAGTCTTTGATAATTCTCTAAGAAAGGGAGGGGGGTGTGTGACTTCTGTTAGGTACATATTTGGAATTCACGGCAAAGACATCACTAAATATCTTGAGACTTCACAGCTGTAAGGTAACCAGGGTTTGTAGGTTGAGACTCTGGGGCCGAGCCTTTGACTATACGCTCTGTCGGATGGAGTGACAGATGGACTGATGATTGTCTACTCGTGGCTCTGGGGGCGAGCCTCTGACTTCACGTTCTGTCGGATGGACTGACTGATTGTCTATTAGGCTATGGACTGGACAGACAGATGATATTTTCTTTATTCTGGAGGTTGACTATAATTATTCCAGAGCGACAACAACAGAGTCGTAACTTGTACTTTGTTTTTCAACTTCAAATTTCAGTAATCATTTTACAATACAACTTTATATATTCAAACTTCTACATAATTCTCTGCATTTACAAACTTACTCACTGACCTGCTCTCCTAGCTCTCACTCTTGTCCTTTTTTATAATAATAATTACACACATATATAGCATACTAGTTTCCAGGCAAACAAACTTTCACCATTCAAACATGTCTGTTCAATAATTTGTAAAAAACATGAATTTTCAGCAATATATTCAATTAAATACAATCTGAACCAAAAAGGTTTAGCAACACAGAATATTACTGTATAAATGTTATTTAACAAAAACAATAAATTGATTCAAATATATTATTTAATTGATAGGTTATTTTCCAATTTGAACAACAGCCTCTTGTTACTGTAATGCTAGCATCACGCCTTTAACATAGCATCATTCAACGGAAGGGTCCAATTTAAATAATGACACTGAGCTGTCAATACCAGTTGTGACCTCCGTGTGCATTAACCACCGCCGTACATCGCTTTCTCACACTTCGAATTAAGCACCTGATGTCACGAAGAGGAATCGCATCCCATTCCTGGAGCAGTGCAACTTCCAGCTCCCGCACGTTGTGAAGATGCGGATGGTTCTCACGCACCATATGGCCAAGAATGTCCCACGCGTGTTCGATAGGAGACAGGTCCGGTGATCGTGCTGGCCAGTCCAACACCGGAACGTTGTTAGCCTCAAGGAAATCACTGGTGACCCTAGCTGAATGAGGACGGGCGTTGTCTTGCTGGAACATAAAGTCTGCATGATGCTGCATAAAAGGGATGACAACAGTGGCGACAACTTCTTCACAGTAACGTTGAGCCGTTAAATTTCCGCGAATCACAATAAGATCTGTTTTGCCATTTTCATGGATTCCAGCCCACACCATGACACTGCCGCCACCGAATCTGTCGTGCTGAATGATGTTGGCTGCATCATACCGTTCTCCTAAACGTCACCAAACCCGTTGCCTACCGTCCGCCACATCCACACAAAAACTCGACTCATCACTGAACAAAATGTGGCTCCATTGTTGAGCACGCCATCGCTGATGAGTTCTTGCCCATCCAAACCGATTCTCGATGTGACGCTCTTTAAGCAGAACAGCAACAAGTGGACGACAGGCATGCAGTCCAGCATCGTGGAGTCTGTTTCGCAGTTTGTGCATGCACTGTAGTGCCGGTAGAGGTGTGGAAATTACGGGACAGCTGCGGCGCAGTCTCAAACCTGTGACATCGTGATGACGTCACTAAGTAGCGGTCTTCTTGTGGTGTTGTTGCTCTCGGTCTGCCAGATCGTGGTCGGTCATTAACATGTCCAGTTTCCTGCTCACGTTTGCCGGAGACGGGAAATGGTTGAGGCGTGAACATTAAAATGTCGAGCAACAGCGCGAACGCTCTGCCCAGCAGCGAGTCTTCCCATTGCTTCATGGCGCTGATTTTCGGGTAGGCCTGGGCGGCGGCCCATGTTCGGTAGGGTAAACTTTTAAGCGTTTTCTGTTAACGTTCGTTATCTGCTTTTGCAATATGGTGAATGTGGGCCAGTGCATGAAAAATGCATTTTCACATGCAGTAAGCGTGCGGCCGAGAAATGCAAGAAATGATCAGCGAGACATTACATTGACGAAACATGCCTGCAAATTTGGTTATAAATGGACGCGTAGTTTTAATACAACAAACCAAATTTCACTGTCGCTAAACTTTTTCGGCTAAGTATAATATCAGGCGTAAACCTCATGTAGCTACTTAACCATTGTAATGCTGAATTTACTGATTAAATTATTATTGCAGGCAGACTGGTCTGCCAGCAATACAGATTCCATTTTAGAATTATAAATTGTTAATATCTGGGTTCAGCAGTATAATGGTTAAATCTCTATATTTAAAATATATCCATAGTATGAGGATTAACCCTTTCATTCCAATGCTGTACTAATTGTGTTTACTTTTTATAACGTTCATACAAAGCAACTATTGAATAGTTTTCAAATAATTTAACAGAAAATGTCAGCAACAACCTTCAATCAAATCGTTTCCCAAATGTTCAGCAGAAGAATTATGACATAAATTGCAATACATATATGTATGCTGTAAGCCTCAAAGGGTTAATACACTCTTGTGCTGGTTGTATGTTTTTGCAAACACAATGGGTTAATTAATGACTTAGTAGCTGGTGGTCTGTAGAACCAGAAGATTATTCAACAATTAAACAGTTCAATAATAACTGGTAATACAATACATCCTTGTACATATGCTATTGTTCCTTCATGAGCTGCTTAGTGCCACTGACTTCAAACCAGTGTAGACTGTACACAATGTTGTTTTTTTGATAAAATTATTTTTATATTAAATATAAACAATATTATAATATAGTCAAATATTTCTTGGGCACGATAATTTCCTTCCGCTCCCGCTAATGCCAGTCCCTGGCATTAGAAAAATAAATAACATTATAATCATGGCGCTGTCAACGACTGTCCCTGAAGCTGGTCACGTCATGGCTACTCAAGAATCTGGCATCTGTATAATACTTCCATAACCGCATCACTTATAGATGAAACCAGTCGATAGCATTAGAAAAATAAATAACATTATAATCATGGCGCTGTCAACGACTGTCCCTGAAGCTGGTCACGTCATTTCTCCTCAAGAATCTGGCATCTGTATAATACTTCCATAACCGCATCACTTATAGATTTTCATCACATATATCCTACATATGCATGTATATAAATATATTATCTTCATTTAAAATATAAAACTATAAATCTGTAATCCATTTCAGTTAGCGAATGTAGCACAATTTAGCTGATGCGATGATGGAAATTTCACACAATATAATTATCCCATGTAGCTCCAGTACATCATTCGGGTTCAGCAGCGGAAATGACAGTTCACGATAACACATCTGATGACTGTGATGTAATGGTTCTGACTGATTCAACCACAACTTTTCAAAACATGTTTAACTGGAAATGTTTCAGTCAGAATCACAGGAACATAGCAGAGAGCACTTGTCAACAAAAAAAATTTTCCAACTATGACAACAAATTTTTTTTCTAACTATGACTATACATGTACATGTATTTAATTCCTTCTATTATATTGACCTTTATTATTGAACTTAATGGCTGAATATTGATTATAATTTGATGACCTTTGAGTTTCATTCACTAATCTTTCATAATGTTCTTTAAGTTGCATATTTTCTAGTTGAAGATTTTCAATTCTTTGTCGCTGAGACAGATTTATATTGTGAAGCTCTTAAAAGGTATTTTGAAATTCAGTAAATTTGCTGTTGTAATCTTCCTTGTCCTTTTTTATTTGGTCCTTGTATGCATATATTTCAGTTTCTTGCTTAATTAGCAGTGCTTGCTTATCAATGCAATTGCATGACAGATTATTTTCTTCTGTTGGTGTTGTCTGGACTGACTTTTCATCAGATAAATAATCTGTCCATGTAGATGCATTGTGCGTATCTACAGAACATGTGGCGGACATGGCTGAAGGAAGATTACAGGTTTCGGTCGCAACAGTAGCAGTGTAATTTTCATTAGCAGCAGTTTGAGTTGATTTTGACACAAGTTTTGTTTTTGTAAATTTGGAAGGATTAATTATTGGCTTTGAATCCAATCGTTGTTCATTTTTAGCACAATTAATTACACTGTGGTGATGTCAAAGCAAGAGACTCATTTAAATTGCTTGAGAAATTTTTCTTTACAGGGCACGATGGGATTTTCTTAGAAGTCTCAAATTCACTTGCTTTTACATTTAAAGATGATACAAAATTGTCTTGTTTTGATTGCAAGTTTGTTTTAGTATTCACTATTTGATATGGTGTAGTGTGTTGATTACGTGATTTCACTACACTATTTCTTGGCTTGTTAGCCATTTGAACAGAGGAATTCTTATTACATGGATATTTCAGTTTCTGTACATTATTATTAACATATATATTATGCCTATGATGAACATTAACCTTAGCATTAGAATTATGATGATTTAGTCTACCATTTAAGGGCACATATTTCGTTTGTGACCAATCTTAGAACAAAACCAGCATCTGAAATTTTGATAATGACAAGTGTTTTGGCTATGTGACCTGCTTTTCTTACCTCCACATCTCCCACAAACATGTTTCTGCCTGTTGTGGTGAGACATCTGGCTGGCACTGCTGCTGGTTTAAGGTCCTGGCTGACGAAAAACACCATGATGAATATTTGAATTTGAGTCCCTTTTACTCACTGATTGCACTGGATTCCTCTGACTCATGCGGACGGCTAATGATGCTGACATATGCTGGTTCTGCACAGGTATCGCATTTGGCCTTGCTGGAACTAGATTCATTACAGATGTATGGCAACAACAAATACATCCTGGGTTACGTACATCCATATCTAACACAGTTTTAAAGTTTACGATCCTGATACACTCGCTTGGCTATTTAGATGATTATACTCGCTTGGTACTTTAGTAGACACATTAGATGACTACTCGCGTGGCTGTCGAGAGGTTGGAAAAGTGTGTTGAAGAAATCTACTTCAACACAACTGGTCCTCCACCAAATTAAGGTAACCAGGGTTTGTAGGCATTTGACTCTGAGGGCGAGCTTCTGACTATACGTTCTGTCGGATGGAGTGACAGACAGACAGACAGACTGATGAATGTCTACTCGTGGCTCTGGGGGCGAGCCTCCGACTATACATTCTGGCAAATGGAGTGACAGACAGACTGATTGATTGTCTATTCGTGGCTCTGGGGGCGAGCCTCTGACTATACTCTGGTCTATCGTATAGAGTGACTGATGGGCTGATTGATTGTCTAATCGTGGCTCTGGGGGCGAGCCTTCTTTATTCTGGAGGTTGGCTATAAAATTCTTCACTAGAGCGACAACAACGCAGTCTTAACTTGTACTTTGTTTTCAACTTCAAATTCAGTAATCATTTTACAATACAACATATATTCAAACTTCTACATAACTCTCTGCATTTACAACCTTACTCACTGACATGCTCTCCAAGCTCTTAACTCTTTTCTTTTTTATAATAATTTCACACATATATAGAATACTAGTTTCCAGGCAAACAAACTTTCACCATTTAAACATGTCTGTTCAATAAGAATTTTTAGCAATATATTCAATTAAACACAATTCTTAATAATATCAGGCGTAAACCTCATGTCGCTACTTAACCATTGTAATGCTGAATTTATTGAATTAAATTATTATTGCAGGCAGACTGGTCGGCCAGCAATATGGATTCCATTTTAGAATTATAAATTGTTAATATCTGGGTTCCGCAGTATAATGGTTAAATCTCTATATTTAAAAATCTATATCCATAGTATGAGAATTAACCCTTTCATTTCAATGCTGTACTAATTGTATTTACTTTTTATAACGTTCATTCAAAGCAACTATTGAATATTTTTCAAATAATTTAACAGAAAATGTTTGCTGCATCTGGCAGCAACAACCTTCAATCAAAGCATTTCCCAAATGTTCAGCAAAAGAATTATGACATCATAAATTGCAATACATATATGTATGCTATAAGTCTCAAAGGTTTAATACACTCCTGTGCTGGTTGTATGTTTTTGCAAACACAATGGGTCAATTAATGACTTAGTAGCTGGTGGTCTGTAGAACCAGAAGATTATTCAACAATTAAACAGTTCAATAATAACTGGTAATACAATAAGTCCTTGTACATATGCTATTGTTCCTTGATGAGCTGCTTAGTGTCACTGACTTCAAACCAGTGTAGACTGTACACAATGGGGTTGGGTTTTTTTTGGATAAAATTATTTTTATATTAAATATAAACGATATTATAATAGTCAAATATTTCTTGGGCATGATAATTTCCTTCTGCTCCCGCTAATGCCAGTCCCTGGCATTAGAAAAATAAATAACATTACAATCATGGCGCTGTCAACGTCAAATATTTCTTGGGCACGATAGCTGCATTGATCATTACAGTTACAATACAATTTTAATGAATTTTAATCTTAAAAGGGAGATAACTCTGGCAAATATGGGTGGATTTTGCCGAAATTAAATTATGACACTTTGTTTATCCCTAAGACATCTGCTGGGGGAAAATTGTGTGTGTAGGTTCAAAACTCTTCGAGATCTGGACCGGACAACAAAATTTTGACAAATTTGAGCTTTTCAAGGGAGATAACTCTGGGGAATATGGGCGGATTTTGCTGAAATGAAATCATGACACTTCGTCTATAGGTAATATATCTGCTGAAAAAAATTGTGACTGTAGGTTCAAAACTCTTCGAGATCTGTCCAGGACAAGAAAATTTTGACAAATTTTAAGCTTTCAAGGGAGATAACTCTAGCGAATATGGGAGGATTTTGTCGAATCGAAACCATGACACTTCGCCTATACATAACACATCTTTTGAAAATTGTGAGTGTAGGTTCAAAACTCATCGAGATCTGTACCGGACAAGAAAATTTTGACAAATTTTAAGCTTTCAAGGGAGATAACTCTAGCGAATATGGGAGGATTTTGCGGAATCGATATCATGACACTTCATCTATAGGTAATATATCAGCTGAAAAAAAATTGTGACTGTAGGTTCAAAACTCTTCGAGATCTGTCCCGGACAAAAATCAGACGGACGCACGGACGGTGAGCGTCATCACATAATACGACCCGCTTTGCGCGGGCATATAAAAATGCTGCAAGCCTTCTGAAACATTGGGATCTCAACTAATCTTTATTACGTTTTACATCAATCAGTGCCACTTCCAATGACTTTCAGTCAAGAGGTTTAGTTTTCGTGATATTGACAACAATCTCTGGACTGCTTTTTGCAATAGTGATTTTGAACAATGTTTAAGCGAAAATAGATGACATCAATGCTAACAATAGAAATTGATGACATACACTCAAACATGCATAAAGACACCACCCAAATTGAGAATCAGAAGGCAGTGTCTTATTGCAGATGGTTTCTTAACAAAGGTTCAAATACATTGCTTAAATGGAGAATGAAGAAAATTGTCTCTAAAGGCAGGTTGTCTTTTAACCCTTTCACCGATAAATCCTGGAAAAAGTATATTCTTCATCATATAAAAGTTATTTTGTTGAATATTTTGAAATTAATTTTAAAAGAGGCTGTCACACAGATATTTGTGCATAGGGGTTACATTCATGCCCAGTAAAATACATTTAGAAAGCAATAGACTAGTGAACTTCTCTTACCAAATAGAAAATAGACCACATAGAAGTACTTCCCATACTTCAATGTAACCATCACTGATCGCATTAGTAATGCGATGATGTCACTTTTCACTCTGAAAAACTTTGACTGCTGAAAAACAGAAACAGTAAACAATGGACCTTTGCAGTTTTAGCTATGACCCGCCCATCTCTAGCCGAGCTCCACCCACACCTCACTCGGGTTGGGATCGATCGATCCCTGAACTCGCTGACTATTAATTTCCGGAAAACTATATACGTATGCTGTTGAATAGTTTGAAACTAATTTGACTGGGCGCTGTTGCTGCCATAGGCAGCAACAGCGTCCAGTTACATTAGTTTCAAAATATTCGACATCATGTTTATTAAATAGTAGATACAATTCGTACATGTCAGACTATTAAGCGTTTTTTATTAACTAGATCCAGTCATTCATGCTGTAATTGATTATGATGTCATATGATGGATGGATAAACTGGAAAGGTCCATTATAATCTCGCTATTAATCTGTGTCATACGGAATTGTTAAGATACATTATCTAGTTCATTTAGCAAAGGCTTAGGGCTAAAACAGGATTGTTAGTGGGGTGAAAATGAGGGTAGGCAAAAGTTATTTGCTTGACTCCACCGACAAATATTCAACTTGGCATAGCGACAATTCTATCAATCCATATTTATTTGAACAAGCAGCAGAAAAAGCTTTGTACTATGAACATATAAGAATGAAAGGGTTGAATATTGAGAGTTGATGTTCTATTGTCCATGTGTTAATTTTACCATTTTACCCATAAAGACCAGGGGCCACTTTCACAAAGGGTAAATAAGCACAGTAAGGTACATAAGTCCTCTGTATATATTAAATGCATGTTGGAAGAATGTTAATGGTAAATCTTAGTTTTTCCGGGGAGATAACATTGGTGAATACGAAGTGTTCGCAAGGCTGTATAAAATCCATTGTTTGCTACTTAGTTATATAAATGTAAGACGTAGTAAAGATGATTCCCTACTTACAACAAGACGCCCACGGGTCTGCATCTCTAACCCGGAACATTAGCATTTCAAGTAGAAAAGTCATGTCTACAAATTATGGCCATGTATTTTTAATGATTTCCTGAATATCTTTGGAAATCTAAGATGCTCACCAAAACAAGAGGTCTAAGGGCCTGTCACACTCACCTGGACCATTAGCATTTGAAGCATTTGCATTTAAATATACATGATTCTTTACATTAAACAAGATGGAAAAAAAAGGTCACAGGAAAAATCTACTAATCAAAATTCTGAATGGAAATTCTGGCGCCTATGATCATAGGATCATCTTAGCCAAGTTTGGTTGAAATTGATCGAAGTAGTAAGAAGAAGCAATTTAACAATTTCCGGTAAATTTGTCATAAAATCTAATATTTTCACCCAAAAAATTGATCAATCAAAATTCTGAAAAGATTTAGAGCCTACCACCATAGAATCCATCTAACCAAATTTGGTTGAAATATGTCACCCAGCTATGGAGAAGCAGAATTTTGACCATTTCCAGTATATTTTTCATAAAATCTAAGGTTTTTACCCAAACAATTGACGAATCCAAATTCTCTATGGAAGTTCTAGAGCCCATCACCACAGGATCCCTTCAGCCAAATTTTGTTGAAATCATGCAGAATGGTAAGAAGCAATTTCCGGAAAACTTTTCATAAAATCTCAGATTTCCACCCAAAAAAATGATGAATCAATATAATATTCCGAATGAAGTTCTGGAGCCTACGCCCATTAGGGCAAATTTGGTTGAAATCGGCTAAGTGGTTAATGAGGAGTAGTGTTTTAAAGCAAAAGTTGATGGACAACGGATGGACGGTCGCCACAGCATAAGCTCACATGGACCGGTGAGCCAAAAATCCATATTCTCTACAAATGTTTAAGCCTATCACACTAGGATAGCGCCACCAAAGATGTGCTGTAATCGGGTCATTGATTACGAAGAAGCAATATTTTAAACAATTTCTGGAAGTTTTTCTGGAAGTCCATGATAACCATTGGAAAAATCGACTTATCAAAATTCTGAAGAGCCAAGAACAATAGCATTCCTACAGCTAAATTTGGTAATAATATATCCCAAGCGGTCAAGGAGATATCTCTTAAGATACCCAGAAAATTTTGGGAATATCAAAAATAGTTGTAAAAAAATTGACAAAAACTCAATGGAAGTCTTAAAGCCCGCTAACATAGGATTATTCCACACAAGTTTCATCGAAATCAGACGATTGATTAATGAGTAGCTCTTTAAAGGATTTCCAGAAAATTAGTTGAAAATCTAAGACAGCCAACCGAAAAATTGACCAATCAAAATTCGGAATAGATATACTTGAGCCTACGACAATAAGATTATTGCAGTCAAATATGGTTAGAATTCGCAAAGCGGTTTAGGTAGATTAGCCTTAAACGATTTTCAAGATTTTTTTTTTGAAAATCCAAAATGGTCACTGGAAGAATCAACTAATCAAAATTCTGAATAGAAGTTCTGAAGCTTACCACCCATAAGATGCTTAATGCCACTTTTGGTTAAAATCTGCAATATGGTTTAGGAGGAGATGTTTTTAAGGATTTCTGGAAATCTTTTACATAATCCAAGTTGGCCAAGTTGAAAAATTGACATTAAAATTCTGAATAGAAGTTCTGGAGCCTATAGACCAGGCGCCCAGGCAAGTTAATCAACCTAACAGCTGTAAAAGGTTTGATGTACGAGATAGGTCCGCTCTGTGGTACTATGTATAAATCTGAATTGCTGCCGTGTCACATCCTGTGCGTTTTGACAGAAAAGGGCGCGAACCCAGGGTTCATATCTACATTTATTCAACCTATCTGCTGCAAGGTTAAAAATTGAGCCATGGGTTTCTTCAAGGGTCACCAAATGCAAAAATGCTTATGACAGCAATTTAACTTTGAACATCTCGGAGGACAGTAGACTTCCGGTGGTCAACACAATTTATTTAATTAACCCACGTCCTGCAAGGTTAAAATTAATTTATATCGAGAGCTTAGGCATAGTAGAATCACAAAACATCGATGACAGCAAAATTAACCTGTGCTTTCTTGGTGACAGCAGCCATCTTTTAAGAATGGTGTCCAAATCTTCCAAATGGTCATTTATTCAACCCAAGTACTGCAAGCGTCAAATCACTTTTAATTGACAGTCCATACATATACGAGTGTCAAAACATCAATGACAGTAAAATAAGCCCGTAGTTTTTATACGTAGTACCACAGAGCGGACTTATCTCGTACATCAAACCTTTTACAGCTGTTGGGTTGATTAACTTGCCTGGGCGCCTGGTCTACTACCACCACAGGATCTTCCAGATATTTATTTTGTTAAAATATGCCAAGCAGCTTAGGAGCTTTGGTTTTACAGCAAAAAGCTGACAGACGGTCGCCATAACCTAAGTTCACCTGGCCATTCTGGGCAGGTGAGTTAATAAACTATCTCTCTATTATCCTGAAAGTCGACCTACCAATGGCAATCTGAGAACACGCCGCGTATAAATCATACTAACCTGAATAAGTGGAAACTGCATGTAGTTGAACTGACGAAGATAAAAACAGAGGTGATGTATCCAGCCAACAAATGCACCGTGTAACACAAGGAAGAGATGGCGTTCATTTAGGCAAGATGCTGGACTGAAAATACATAGCTAAATTAAGTTTTGAACCCATTCAACCGTATTACGGCCAAGCCCGCCAAAACCGACCCCTGCAGTGGTCATTAGGAATGTCCATTTATAGGCCAAGTGATCAATATTTTAGAAAATTTATCACTGGAATAACTGTCTCGATAATCGAGCCAGTCATTCCAATGATAAATTCTCAAAAATAGTTTTCTCTGGGCCTGCAAATGGACATTCCCTAAACAAGAATCTTGATTTTCATGACCAAGCATCACCAGTAAAGGGCCAACGCCCAAATTTGCTGAAGGAAATTTAAATTTTTTCTTACAAAATATACATTTGCAGGCAGAGGGGAATATTAAAAAAATTGTATTACTTGAATGAATGGCTCGGTTATCAAGCAAAACCATATATTACCAACATATTCTCAAATACATTACAAAGACCGAAGGTTTGGGATTGAATAAACTTTAGTTTTATAATTGTAAATGCCATACCTACTGCATGCCCAATACACAAAGATAAGTTCACAGTGCTAAATATGACAAAACATTTATAAAAATCTTTTCTTTCTCCATCTGTTCATTACATTACTTTAGAAAATTTGAAAAGGACAATAATGAATAAGATGCCCTCAATCCTACAGGGATGGCGGGTCTCTCATTTTAATATCTATATGCTTAACATTTAAAATCACTTAGCGCTCATGAATATCGCTCATTTCAGCGTGGCAGTAAAAAAATTAACCTTGAGATCGTTAGCTGCCAGATGTAACCCCAGTCCTGGCTCTCTACCCTATCACATTATCTCCCCTGATTTACTCTTCTGAAGTCTATTCTGGGAACACTGCCATCACTCATAATGCATTTGCAAGTCTATGAATGGCCAAATCAATCTGACCATCATGTTTGAATTTAATTAAATATTTTTGCAAGACAACTTGCAGACTCTGTGTCGTATCTCCTATATTGTTCATTTTTAAAAGAAATTCATAGTGAAATAATTTCACATAAATTGACTTTAATGCCCAAGGGGCCTGTATCGCTCACCTGGAGTTATTGGCCACTAGCACAACCGAAGAAAATGAGATGACCACTGGAAAAATTCACCAATCAAATTTCTGTGTAGAAGGTTTAGCCAAGTTTTATTAAAATTGGCCCAGTGGTTAATAAGTGGTCTTTTTATGATTTTCTCAGAAATTTGCAGAAAATACAAGATGTCAGCCAAAAATGTTGATTGATTCATGGCGGACACATAATTTTGACATATCAACTTTCCACGGACAAATTTAATGGCGTTTCAGCACTAATTATAACTGACAAATTTCGCCCCGATCTGTTCAGCGTTTCTGCGGAAGTTGTTTTCACGAAAACTAGGTCATCCAAGATGGCCGCCAAACTATTTGGCCAATCAGGTTCCTTTGAACAAACTTGGTTCAGCTCTTCCACTAGATCATATTTGATATGTTTTGAATCAATGTTCCAAGAGGTTTCGGAGAAGATATTTTTAAAAAGCGACCCAAATCCAAGATGGCCACCGGCTAAACTGGCCGATCAGGTTCCTTTTACCAAACTTGAATCTCTATGCCATAAAGCCTGCCGCCATAGGGTCCTTCCATCCAAGTCTGGTTGAAATCGCCGAAGCAGTTAATGAGTAGTGTTTTAAGCAATATCCGGTAAATTTTCATAAAGAAATTTACCAATCAAAATTTTGTATACAAGTTCTGAAACCTACACCTATAGTATCCCTCCAGCCACACTAGCTTGAAATCCGCCAAGCGGTTAATGAAGAGTAGCGTTTTGATAATTTCCGGTAATTTTTTTTACAAAATCTAAGGTTTTCACCCAAAAAATTAGTCAATCAAAATTCTGAATAGAAATTCTAGAGCCTACCCCCATAGAATCCATCTAGTCAAATTTGGTTGAAATATGTCAGAAAGCTAAGGAGTAGTAGCATTTTGACCATTTCCGGTAAATTTTTCATAAAATCTAAGATTTTCACCCCAAAAATTGATCAATTAAAAATCTGAAAAGAAGATCTAGAGCATACCACCCTAGAAATCCATCTAGTCACATTTGGTTTAAATATGTCAAGCAGCTAAGGAGAAGTAGCATTTTGACAATTTCCGGCAGATTTTTCATAAAATCTCAGATTTTCACCCCAAAAATTGATCAATCAAAATTCTGAAAAGATGTTCTAGAGCCTACCACCATAGAATGCATCTAGTCAAATTTGGTTGAAATCGGTCAAAACGTTAAGGAGAAGCGTTTTGACGGATGGACGGACGCCATGGCGTAAGCTCACTTGGCCTCTCAAGCCAGGCGAGTTAAAATGGAAAATATGAAATCAGAATACCCAAAAACATATATAAAACCAATTTCGGCCTCAAAATCCATCAAATACAAAAATCCAATATAGCCGCCAAACACAGTACATTTTGATTGGCCTACGGCGGCCATGTTTTTTGACGGATCAACTTCCTTTGAACAAAGTTTAATGGCCCTTAGTTCCTAATCATATCTCCCAAAATTTGGCCTGATCCCTTCAGCGGTTCTGAAGTTGTTTTTGGGAAAACTAGATCATCCAAGATGGCCACTGAACCATTTGGTCAATCAAGTCCTCTTGAACAAACATGGCTTACCTCTTTCGCTAGATGATATTTCATGCATTTTGAATCGATTCCCCAAGCGGTTTCGGAAAGGATTTTTAAAGATATTTCCTAAAATTGCCCGAAATACAAGATGGCCATCGGCCAATTTTGGCCGATCGGCTTCATTTGAACAAACTTGGATCCCTATGCCCTAAGGATGCTTCTTGCCAAATATATTTGAAATTGGCCCAGTGGTTCTTGAGAAGTCACTTAAAGTTGATGGACGATGGATGGATGGCCAGGTGAGCTAATAATATAAAATATAGAAAGGCAATTTTCCAAACAAATTGCTGCCATACTTCAGCCAGCAAAGTTCAAATAGCCCATGTATACATATACATGTATCATAACAAAAAACCCATTTGAATTAGAAATTTCAAATTAGTAGCCGTTAGTTTTCTTGTGTTTTGTGATGGATGAAGTTCGGAGATATAAACAAATCCAATATCTATAAACTATTCACAGATGTCAACTGAGATTAATCGCTAGAGAACTGCCAGTGAATTCATGTGTGACATGCTAGCCACTAGCTAACTGGTGCTTGACCTCAAATTTATTACTGTATAAATTCTCACCTGTCTTCAGAACACATTCTTGAGATCTGGCCATATTCTCCACCAATGAACCCACTCAAGCACCATGTGACTAAGCCACCAGCCAATGAAAACAGTATACCGTGAAGAAGGCGTGACCATTTAAGGAAGGATACAATGGTTGAAAGTCGTGTTGGCATGACGTCAGGAGATGCTGAAATTAATGAATAAAGCCGATCTGTCATCATAATCAATTACGTCACATGCAAGCTAATGTCAGAATCATAATTGAGAGAAATACTCTGTTATAAACCAGGAATAGTCTGTCATTGAAGGGAGGCAGATGTCCAGTCAATAGCTATAATAAGTCTATTGAGAAGCCAGTCATGAAGCTGATAAGTCTCATGGTGTGGTAATCCTTTAACCCTCAAATTTGTTCAAGAAAATTCAAATTTTCTCAAAGAAAATGTCAATTTGCAGACCAAGAAGACTATTTTTGAAAATTTAAAATTGGAATGACTGGTTCAGTTATCTAGCCAGTCATTCCAGTGGTAAATTTCCAAAAATAGTCTCTGCTTGGTTTGCAAATGACATTTCTCAAGACCATTGCAAAAGATATTTTGGCTGATACGAGTGTTAAATTATCCCTGTAGGTGGGGCTTAGCATACACCTTCCGTATCCTCTGCGTGTCGTAAGAGGCGACTAAAGAAGGTAAGGGTGAGGTAACCCTGACAGAAACCTCGAGTGCTGATGACGGAGGTTCCAGGCCGCACGGCGCACTCTAATAAACCATGGATCCACGCACTTAACGCTTATGATCATGTCGATAGTCACTTACAGGACTGGCGGTATGATCAGCGAACGAAAAGAAGAAGTGTTAAATGGTTAATACCACAAAATTACCTATAGGTAACATAGCTGGATAAACAGTCACGCAACAGTCTGTATTATGATTGATAAAAGGTCAGTGTGACCTAGATCTAGGGTTAGTAACCTTTAGCCAAATATTTCCCACTCACAAAATTAGAAGCTAACACCACTAAACATGTTAAACAGAGGTCGAAATAAAGCCTTTATACACACACAATGTATGTAACAAGGGCCATCAAAAGACGGCATTAGGGTTGGTCGATATTAGCGTTTAGAAGACCATAACGATATCTAGGATAATACCATAATATCACTATATCTTATCTATGCGATTGGGCTTGAGTATTAAATTGATCTCAAACTCCCGCACGAATATAAACCAAGCATAAACTTCGTATTTTATGCCGTTCTCACCATTTTATTCAACCAGTTAATAAATTTCTATTGTAAAACGAACATTTGCCATTTGCAAAAGGGAAATACCAAAGCTTGAATCTGATTGGCTAAGACGGAAATGGGTCTAAAGCCTTGTACGACTTGATAAAAATAGGTAACTATAAACGAGTATTTTACAGTCGAATGCACTATTTTCAAATAATCAGCTACAGTTATCTATAGTTAGCCATTTGCACATGCCCTAGATGCGCCTTTCTAGTATGGACAGATAGATTGATGGAGATGCTGATCGCTTTATCACCCCACTAGTAGACAAAAATAATCAGATGAATTTTGCATGAATCTATGCAGGCATTCTGAAGTTACGCATCAGCTTCAATATTTTTAAAAGGGGATTACACTGTAATGAATAATTTTCCAACCACGAAACAAGCACATGCACATCTGCACATGATACTGATAATGTGCACCAGATTTCAGCCTAATCCATTGGGAATTCTGGGAGTGATTAACAAGAAATGATTGTCAGAGATGGATGGACAGAGACATTCTGGACAGACAGATGGCCATACAGGCATATGGATAGCACATGTACATCTTCAGACGGTAATGATAACAGCTACCAAGTTTCATAAGAATCGCAACCAAACTGTAGGAGTTCCATTGACAAGAAATGCTTGGCAGCGCTGGACAGGCAGACAGACCCATGGACATCAGACAGATGAATGGACATTCTAGACAGATGGATGGACGTACAGACATCCGGACAGCACATGCACATCTTCAGGCGGTAATGATTAGCGTTACCAAGTTTCAAGAGAATTGTAACTAAACTGTAGGAGTTGCGTTAACAAGAAATGATTGTCAGAAATGGACGGACAGACATATGGAGACATTCTGGGCAGATGGGTGGATGGACAGGCATATGGATAGCACATGAACATATTATTCTTCAGGTGGTAATGATAAAGCTTACCAAGTTTGCAAAGAACTGTAACTAAACTGAAAGAATTCAGTTGACAAGAAATCAGTGGAAGTGATGGACAGGCAGACAGATGGCCAGACAGGCAACCTGACAGCACATGCACATCTTCAGGCGGTAATGATTAGCTTTCCCAAGTTTGAAAAGAATTGTAACTAAACTAAAGGAGTTGCGCTGACAAGAAGCGGACAGATGGATGGACATGCTGATCATTATACAACCCCACCCCAACACCCCACCCCCAAAAAACCCATCCTCCAGAGGGGGTTGATAAAAATGTCTAGTGCATGTGCACTTATGATCCAGGGTGTGCATTTCTGGCTGATATGCTGTCAATTTATGTGTAGTTTCTGTTACTAATGTACACATGCTACTGCTGTTGTTTTAACATGCTCAGTCGTGAATACTAGCGCAATTGTAGTAAAAATAAAATGGCGCCAATCAAAACAATAACTTCTTGATATTTCTACATTTTAATTGAGAGTTGTGTCGGATTCATAAACCCTAAACAATTTGTGATACTATGTACCATGGCCATACTGTTGCACGGCGTGCTGCCGACTGGAAATTACAAATAGCATCCAACACATGAAAACCCCCACACAGAAACCCCTTGCAGGATGGTATGTTGTTTTATTAACCACTATAAAAACATACTTACCGTTCAATCACTACTTGCTAAATCAATTATCTGCATTTAGCTACCAGAATAAGATTTTTATGCTTGCATACACTCCTCCCCCATGCCTATTCCTATTACTATGGACCCTCAACCAGGCTACTGGTTATGTCCATCTCCAGTATATTGACTGATATAGATTGTCACCAGTCTGTACACACTCCATAGTGACGCCTATCACTAAGCGCACTTGCGCATGCGCACTGGAGCCCAACTAGGAAACAGATTCACTTTTCTGAATTTAAGTGCCAAATATTATAGGCAAATTCTCAAATCAATTCCATGTGGGGTGGCTGAGGCCGGGTGGTAGTGATTGAACGGTAAGTGGGTCATTCCGCAGTAAATAGGACAATTTGCTCTCTAGAAATGGTAAAAACAAAATGTTGTACAATTTACATAATTTTATTTCATAAAATAAGAAAACCTGTTAACTTTTAATGCGTATAATCAGCTTAGCTTAATAAGCATGTGGGTTTTTTTTGGAAAATATTTTCTGTGACTACTATACATTTTTCGTCAACTCCGTCATGCTGACATAACTATTAAATAACATTTCTTCATATATAAATTATCAAGAATATCATATACCACTGCATTTACACTACTCATCAGTACAGGTAAACCATAGAATTTAGTTTAGCTCTGACACAAATTACAATATACAGACTAATCTATGTATGTATATTCCACAGATTTAGATTTTTTAAACAATAGTATGCAAAGTTTCTAATCTGGTAACCAATTTATTGTAGTCTCTTATGAAACTTTTGTTTTATGACCTTCTTCATTGTGTGCATAATTTATTCTGATATTGTTTTAGCATGCACCATGCAAATATATTAAAAATTCAGTGTGACTATAATGCTAGGCCAATCGTGACGGAGTTGACAAAAACCTAACCATTTTAAATCAGGCCTATGATATCACATGAATTTGTAAATATCCTTTATATATTTATTTCCCTAGTTGATCTTGACTACCACTATTAAAATAATACAAAAATAATCTGTCTATATTCTGCATTTTAATTGTATTAATTAATTGTCAGATCATCACAGGCTATAACCAAGTTCTCGACAATGTTTTTTCTGTACGGTCACAGAAGACGCACTCCTTGTCAAAAAAGTCTGCTAAACGCACAGATCAACAATGTTTCAAGCTATCTCCAAGAATATGAACAAGAGTTCAGAGCCGTATATGACATGTACATGTAGGATGTAGTCTCAGATTCGTGACAGAGTTGACAGGCTTTAAGTCAAAGTTTGAAAACCTGACACTGTTTTGAAAAAGGCTGACTTTGTTCTGGAAGATTGGTGTTTTTAAAAATTATTTTGAAGCCACTTCTTGTATAATCCTTTAGCTCTTTGAATATTAAGGCTGAATGATCTTCCTGTTGTTCCTGGGCAAGGGCTGGAGGTCGTACACAATATATTTGAAAATGGAACTAGGCATAGATCTTCATGACTGGGCCATGTAACTGAACTTGATGGGACTGCTGGGTGCATAAAAGCATCCAATGCTTCCTTTGTTTGAAGATCAATCTCCTTGATTTGTCCAATATACCATTGTCTATCATCAAAGTACACCACTGCAACATAATCATTAGTTCTCAATTCACTGTCAGTAGAGGCTTCATCTACTTTGCCTGTGGTTCTAGTGATGTCCTCAGAATTCATAGTAAAAACACTCTCCATTGATGATTCATCTGCATTCTTATCTGGTCCTGTGGCTAACTCAACAGATGTTTCCTTTGGATTCCCAACAGTTATTATTTGGGGTAAGCCTTTCTTTAGACATATCAGACTGGGAACAAGTTCACGAAGCTTCCAATCATGGCAATTACATGTACTAGTTGGACCATTAAAATAACAGCTAAGATTTCTAAATAGAATACTTCCTGCTTTGGATGTCTTCATTTGATGAATCTTTATGGTGCCTGGAATAGCCTTTATATACTTCGGTAATATATTGTCGTGATCAGCAATTTCATCATCGTCAACAAAAAATACAGAAATCCCAGAATTTTCCTGAACCCATTCAAAGAAGCATCTGGCATTGGGTATATCAGTCCCATGAAGACAAGCAGTATTGGCACATCTTTTCAAAGCAGCTCCAATGACATCTTGGGGTTCCTTGCCATGACCCGACTCATAGAAATTCCAAACACCTTCAAATCCTATGGTGGGAAGCAGGCTAAAAACATAGAAATTAGTTCTGTTCTTGTATTGTGTTCTTGGCCCATCACTAAGTACATGGATTCGGGTTATATCAGGATTGGTGCTTTTAATCCAGTTAAAGATCGGGCGAAGATATGACCATATTGCAGGTGCATCGTGTCTCATTGAATTGGAGATAGTACAAAACCCTTGTGATGCATTCGATGTGGTCAGGACTCCAGTGTGTAGAGTAACCTGGATATGGGAAGCCCCAAAATGAGCAGATTGAATTTCCTTCCCCCATTTGCAATTATAGTTCTCGGCAAAGTCAATGTGAATAATGGCATCATTCATCTGCAAGTTGTGCTTTACCTGTTGGACAGCATGAAACTGATTTCTTATCCTAAAAATATGCCCACAGTGAGACCAGACTGATGTGATAAATGCCTTGTACAATTCCTCACTTGAGCCGTCTTTGCGTACCTTTGATGTTACCTTATACCCGGTGTCATTCTGGATGGTTTCCCACTGAAACCACCATGTATTACTAGTACTACTTTCTCCTGACTCATTAGTAGGAAGTCTTAGTTGAGCATTCTTCACACTGCTGATACATGCAGCTTTCTGACTTGGTGTTGCAGACAAGTTCCTCAATCAAGACATCAAGGTTGTTTGTGGTCAAGAGTTTCATAATATGCAACCGATCAGCAAGCAGCTGACAGTTTTCACATCTTTTACATAGGCATGTGTAACGTTCCTTCTCAGTTGGATGTAACACCCAAAAAGGGCGAAGCTCACAAAACTTTGAGTAGCTCAACGGTCCAAACTCAGATTCAAATTTTGCATGCAGATTTATTTGTGTATCCAACAAATAACGCCGCTGCCTTTTCTCCTTCTTGAGTGTAATAACTTCCTTCTTCCCCGTTGTTATTCTAGATATATCATCTCTTTCATAAAATTCTTCTAGCTGTCCTTTAATTTCATCAGACACTGCATCACTACGCTTTTTCTGTATAAATCCAAATCTTTAGCTACTGTCTCATAATTCTTGCAAATGGTTGTTCTTTTTACTTTGAGATTTTCTGCTAGTTTTGAAGCTAGTCGATACTTCTTTATGATCTTGCTTGATCCTACCTTTCTCACAATTTCTATCCGTTTGTTCTTCCCATTTCCTGGTGCTCTAATCGCCTCATTGATCTCGTCCAATATTGCATGGTGAAGAAGCAGCTTCTTTTTTATTGTAGGAGGGGTACTTCTTGGGGACAGCCCAGCATTTTTCAAAACAGTTGCAGTTTTTCTCTTTGGTGTAAGAGCCTGTGGCTATTAAAGTGACAGGAAAATAGTTTATGACTCAAACAGTACTGAAAGCAATTTTAGTCTGTCACATAACATAAAAAACACAATGAGATAATAAACAAATACTGATATATGACATAATTGATGACTATGTGATTTGGTCAACTCCGTCACGTGACGGAGTTGACTGTGACGGAGTTGACAAACTTCTTTATTTGTAAAATTTTTGCAAAATAGAATCACATGTGTCGTTTGTTACATGATATTTTGAACAACATAGTTGTAATCTTTTGTGATACACTTGGTTTGTGAGGATATCTTCCATTTTCTTTTAGAAATCGCTGTGACGGAGTTGACAGGTAGAATTGCTACTCACAGAATCTACTTCTTGATGATCCATTTGCCGCATTATTAGCTTAGCAACTGAAATATTTTGCTATATTTCCTAGACAAAACCTCTCAAGTAATCAATTAATTTAATAAATTAATCTGTAATACATAAAATTCACACTCACTGGGCAGTGCTTGACAAGAACGCGCGAGACACAGCAACAAAACCTAATTATTAAGTCTTAGAAAGTACAAAAGACATGGTCTGCTGTGAAAATACAAGCCCTGACATGTCCTCTTATGTGTTGTGAGTCTGTATAGCAGATACTATACACATATTTTGCAACCTGGCATCTGAAACATGATAGTATAGCTCAAGAGACACGCAAATTATGGTATTTGGGGCTGATATGGACTTGGCTCCAAAATTTATTGCTGAGATGTTGATCATAAACACTACATTCATTAATCAGACATATAGCAGACTACAAAATAGTGTGTTTACATTAAGGAAAATGAGCACATGATAAATGTAAGCTACAAAAGACAAGCCAATTATGAAATTGTCCCATTTACTGCGGAATGACCCAAGTATGTTTTTATAGTGGTTAATAAAACAACAGACCATCCCGCAAGGGGTGTCTGTGGGGTGGGAGGTTGTTATTACACCACAAAAACATCCATTACCATTCAATCACTACTTGCTAAACCCGTAGATTTGGTCAGTGCCCCACTTAAACATTAGGTGGGAGATTTGAGAATCAATAAACAAGGATAAAAATCAAACCAATCTTATCCAAATGTTAATAACATAACATAATAGTGCATTTAAATCGATCACACCTTGATTATCAAACAAGGAAAACTTGAACTTAAAGAAATAAATAAAAACCAAAATAAACTCTCACCATTTCTTACAGACTGTCTTAACGAAAATGGCGGGATGTGCTTGGTAAATGATCTTCGGCTTTTTTGGTTAAAATGGTAATATTACGAAAGAAGAAAACCGCTGAACTCTGATCTTTTAGATAATAAGTTTTAAAAGTGGATTCAGATTTCCATCCTGCAACCTGCATGACTTCATCTAAAGACGAACCGGCAAAAAGCGCAAAAGAGGTAGCCATTCCTCTAACATCGTGAGCTTTAATATGGGAGAGATTAATTTGTTCCGGAAAAGCTATCTCGTAACAAAGCTTAATCGTCTCACAAATCCATCTGGCAATCGTAGACTTTGAGACCGGCTTAGCTAACTCTTCCGCATAAGAAACCCATAAATGGGACGGATCAAATCTTTTAAAATCAGTTCGCTGTTTGTACATTCTTAATGCCCTAACAGGACACCAGAAATTGTCGGATGGCGAAAAAGACGATAATGATTTTAAAATGATCGCACCAGCAGGAAACCGGTTAGACTGAGTTTTAGATAAAAAATCCCTTCTGCGGTATAAAACTAAACCATCTGAAACTATAAATCTGTCCCTTTCAGCAGAGAGCATGAATTTCTGAACGCCTTCTAGCAGAGGCATCAGCAACAAGAAAAACGGCTTTAAAAGTTAAAAGTTTAATACTAATAGAGGAAAGAGGTTCAAAATGGCGGCCTACCAGCACTTGAAGAACCAAAGCCAAGTTCCATGAAGGCAAGGGCTTAGCTATCGGAGGACGAATATTGCCTAGACCTCTAATAAAACTATTAAGAGTCTTAGTGTCTTTGACATCGGCATTCAGAAGGCAAGGAAGAGAAGATACCAGAGAAAATCTATACCCCCTAACCGTATTAGCTGATAAATGTAATGAATCAGAGATATGTTAAAAAGTCTAATACTTGGGGAATAGAAACAGAATCGGGCACGAGACCTTGGTCTGAACACCAATCTCCAAAAATTTAAGTCGACCCTTGTAAACTCTGCGTGTTGATTCTCTTCTGGAAGAATCGATAATTTCTTGAGATCTTGAAGAAACTTTATTCTCATAGACTTTAGTTTCGATATTCTCCAAACACACAGACTGACGATTTCTGGGTTTGGATGAAGACAAAGAGCTCTTACTTGAGACAGAAGATCCTGGGAGACTGGAAGAAGACGAGGGAAGTCTACTAGGAGATCTAGAAGGTCTACAAACCAAATCCTCTTTGGCCAAAAAGGAGCTATTAAAAGAATCTCGCAGATTTGTTCTTTGACCTTCTTCAACATAGGCGAACATTCCTGTCCAGGACTGAGACAGGGCATCCACGGCCAGGGCTTGACTGTCCGGAAAAGGAGACATGTAAGAGGAGATCTGGGCATTCAGAGATGTCGCAAACAGATCTACTAGAGGACGATCCATAAGACTGAAAATCACTTTGACCTCTTTAACTGCCACTCTGCGTGGGCGAATTTGCTGGGACGTGACAGTTGGTCCGCAAGAAAATTCAGACTGCCTGGGACATAAGAAGACACTACAAAAATCTGATTCTTGCGACACCATAAGAGAAGGTTCCACACTTCTAGACAAAGGAGGGATGACCTTGTACCCCCTGCCTGTTGATATAAGAGACCAGTCCAATTGTCCGACTGAATCGAGACTGAGACCTATCACAAGATATGACCATGAAAGGAGAGCCTTCTTGACAGCCCACAATTCCAGAATGTTGATATGAACTGTCGACTCCTCCAGGGACCAAAGACCGGAAACCGACAGGGAGTCCCAGACCGCTCCCCATCCCTCCTGAGAAGCGTCTGTGAAGATAATGGCCTGAGGGGAGGACTTTACCAGTGGAACACCCATCAGAAGCAGAGAACGATCTTTCCAAAAATCTAGATGAGGAATCAAGTGTTCTCTGATGGGAAACTGATGGTAAATAGAGTGAACTGACTGCCTCCAAAGGGACATTAAATACGTTTGGAAGGGTCTTCTCATCAGCGCCGCCCATGGAATAACATTCTCTACGCTGACCATCAAACCTATCACTCTTAGCAGAAATCTTGCTCAGACCATGGAAGAAGACAGGATTTCCATTGCCACTGATAAAGCCTCTATCCTTGGATCTTAGGGGAAGACTAGACCCTGGGCCAGATCGAAAGAAACGACTAGATGTGTGAAGATTTGAGAGGGGAACTAGGCTTGATTTCTTTAGATTTAAAATCCACCCTAGGTTGCATGCCAGACTGCAAACCTCTGGAAGAATTCCTGAGAGAATTGAGGAAGACTGCTTTTACTAACCAATCATCTATATAAACGTGAAGATGGATAGAACGCCGGTGTAAAATTCCTGCCACGGCTGAGACTAGGCGAGTAAAAGGAAAAGGAGCCACGGTCAGACTGAAGGGCATGGCGTGAAACTGCCAAACTTGCTCTTTGTAAGCGTTCCTCAGGAATTTTCTGAAGGAAGGGTGAATGAGAACATGAAAGTAGGCATCCTTTAGATCGATGGAATACGTCCACATACCCTGATCTAGACTGGAAATGATCTGGGAGACAGTCTCCATCTTGAATTTGGGAGTAAGAATCATGAGATTTAATATCTTAAAATTTATGATAGGACGCCAACCTCCTGTTTTCTTGCAAACTAAAAAGATGATTTAATAGTAGCCCGGGTCTACTCTCCGATGGGGAACGTCTTCTATCGCCCTCTTGACAATCATGGATTCGAACTCCTTTTCCAAGGCAACCAATTTTTCTGGATTGGATGGAATTGGTGTCCATTTTGGAAGAAAGGAGAGAAGAGGATGACGGATCCAAGACGGTGCATAACCCCAACGTATCTGAGAAACTAGCCAGGAGTCCTGAATGAGGGCCTGCCAATTCTCCCAAAACAGAGACAGGCGCCCTCCTACTGGCTGAAATAAGACTATTCTTCAAAGTATTAGAAATTTGAACCTCAGAGAGCTTCCTGGACCTTCCTTCTCTTAGAAGTAATGAATCCC
Organism: Chaetoderma sp. LZ-2023a; assembly: GCA_034401795.1. Classification (NCBI taxonomy): domain Eukaryota; kingdom Metazoa; phylum Mollusca; class Caudofoveata; order Chaetodermatida; family Chaetodermatidae; genus Chaetoderma; species Chaetoderma sp. LZ-2023a. Next base: position 146,431,453 of record CM067369.1, read on the forward strand.
AAAGATCTGCAGACTGAACTGAGAGAACCACGAGACAGATCCGCTAAGGAGCGAAATACTGATAAAGGAACCTGATCACCACGTTCTTGAGCCTTAAGAACAGCTTCAGATAACAGAGCAAGGAAATTGGCTGACTTAAGCTGGGATCCGCATACAGACTCCCATTTAAAAAGATCAGTGGAATGCCCAATCTTGGAAGACGCCTTTAAATGTGAAGAAAGAACATCCTAAGAAGGATTAGGCGAGGAAGAAGAGATGAGAAGTGAGGAATCACCTGAAACTAAAGATTCAGCAGCTCTAGAGGAAATAGGAGAACAGGGTCTTCTAGAAAACTCAGGAAAGGAAGAAATTTGATCGGAAGGAAAAGAATCCCTACCATGATCCTGACTAGAAGACAAGGAAGGATGAACCAGAGAACTAGCAGAAAACCTCGAGGATCGAAAAAACGAGCCAAAACAAAAGAACGATTGAGAGAAGGATCCCTAACCACAGAAAACAAAGAGAAATCTAAACCCGAATCAACAATTTGAAATTCTAACTCAGGAGAAAGAACAACGGAAACAATCGGATCAAGATGATCAAAGGAAGGAGAGGCAGAAGAGGAAGGAGGAAGAGAAGAAATTGGAAGAACAGAGGGAGAAGAAGGAGAATGATCTAAGGATCCCTGAGAAGAATCAATAGATGAAGAAAGATGGGAGAATCCCGGACGAGGAGGAATAGATGATTGAAAAAGAGATGACGAATTAGACACATGACTGGACGAAAAATCCTTAGCATAAAGAGAAGAAGCAGAAGAGGAAGAAGGAATAGAATTAAAACATGGAGGATGAGAGGAGGAAGAGAAAGGAGGCCGCGAGGCAGAGGAACTCAAAACAGCATCACCAAAAGAAGGAGCAGAGGAAGGAGAAGACAAATCAACATCAACTACCTGAGATGGAAGGGAAGAACCATAATTAGAAACTAAAGAAACATGAGAAAAAATACTGTGAGAAAATTCAGAACCAGAGCATACAAAATTCCTATCATCAAACTCATTACGATTATCCACTGAAGAATTCTCCACATCTAAAGAAGAAACTGAAAATGGAAGCGTAAGTTGATGCTCGGATAAGTTCTTAGTCGAGGCTAACTGACTATGATTGTTCGCTATACCGGAAGTTACGTCCCAACCGGAAGCGGAAGTCGGGAGTCTATCCGGATCTGAACGACCCGGAAATACACCCCTAGAACCAGAAGCAGAAGTGTACAGACCAGAATCCAAACTGGAAACGGAAGCGCTTCTACCGGAAGAAGTAAAATAATAATGGTCCAAAGACCCCGGATATCCGGTATGACCGGAAATGCTGCTAATAGCGGAAGCGGAAATAGGAACCAGATCTTGAAGACCCGGATGTCCTGTAAATCCGTAAGTCAGACCGGATACGGAAAGAATGGAAGTAGATGCGGAAAACGGAAGTAAACCTGAGTCCTGAGGACCCGAATCCACTACAATTGAACCGGAAGTACTAGAAAAGCTTGATTGAAGACCTTTGGCTATAGGCGACCTATGAACAATTTTGACGATCGGAATGACCTGCTCGAGTTCACCTTCGAGAGCTTTTTCGCTCTAGTTTTTTGTTTTGGAGACCTGATTTCTTGTCTGGACGTAAGAGGAATCGGTTTTCCCCATTTGCGGGTAGCCCTCGGGCTATCGTCCGATTCTGAAGAAACTTCCTGTTTCTTGGCCTCCTGGATGGCAGAAGAAATTCTTTCGTCTAGCGATTTCGTCAATACAGCAGCGAAGGATTCGAACCTAGCAAACAAAGCCAAAACAGCTTCAGAATTTGCCGAAGAGGCCCCCCCCCCTAGGGCTGCACGGTTTGGCTTACAGCCATATCAGTTTCGATATGACTTTTCATATCGGTTTTAACCGAATATCGGTTTTATGGACATGAAACAAAAAGATTTAAATGATAAAAATTAGCACGAAAACAGAACATATTTTCACGCCCTGATACATTCGTAACGTTTTACGCCTTTAAAGCTTAATATACCTTATAATATCCATCATCGCGGGAGTGAAATTATTAATTAGACCGCCTAAATATTAAGCACAGTTAAATAAACATCGTTTATTTTGTCAAAATTAATCATAAATCGGCAAAACAGGTTGCGAAAAGACGTAAATCACGCGATTGAAATTAATTATGATGTAATTATCTCCCTTTCTTCTTTCATTTCCAATTCGGCCCGAGGACGAAATCATGCCTTGAAGAAAATATTAACTGTAATATTGCGATCGCGAATTTCATAAGTTTATATGATATTGTGTATAGAAGATAATGTTTTAAAAACGGTTTGAGTAATAATTTTATTTAAAATTATATCCTAATCAGCAAAATGTATTCAGCATTATATTTATTGGCGAGATTTTGATGCATTCGGGCGATTTAGTGTTGGGACGACTTTGCATTATGTTAATTGACGTAAATAAAATGGATGCCGTTGTTTAGAAATGTTTTCCCCGATACAAATTTTAATGACAAATTCCCACATTAGTATTGTGTTTTATATTGCAAATTTATCTGAGACTACCAATTATTAGTTGCCCCGAACATAGCTTAATGGAAAGTATGGCCATTATTATTCATTACGATTTTCATGCTCGTCAGTATTTTTAACAATCCTGATACGAAAAACCGAAAATATGTTCATATTCGGTTTTTTGATATTTATTTTTTATAATCGGTTAGGAAACCGTCAGTGCAGGATATCGGTTTTAAATATGGTATCGGTATATCGCGCAGCCCTACCCCCCCGTTGCTGATGGATTAGAAACATTAGTTTTTGCAAAAGACACAGCTTTTGTCTTTACAGCAACGGCCGTAAGGGAAGATCGACTAGAGGGTGCGGTTGTTTAGAGGGCAAATCCTTAAAAAAGGCCTTAGATACTGACGCCAACCACCCTTTGCATATCCTGCACATCGTTGTGGGGGTACACGAGGTGCATTTAGAACAAACATGTCCTCCATACTCAGCAGAGTGAAGGCGATCACACTTGGAGGACATGCATTTGATCTTATCGGTCGATTTAACAACGTCCTAAAATGGAAAAAGTTACAATGAAGGATACAGCTTGGTATTTCATTAAAAAATACCCATGTAAACGCATTTCTAAGAGAGGCGGGAAAGTTCAAATTTTTTTTTAAATCCCTAACGACAAGAAAACAAACTCATAGGGAATAAATGTAATTCCTTATAATGCACTAAACTGAAGTGAGAAAGGGCCCTTGGAGTACACTAGAGATTTAAGATGATGATGATATAGGCATATTAAGATTGTTAGCTACACCTCACGAAAACCGGTAACATTTATATACATAGTTATAAAGTTCAATATAACCACGAAATACTTCCTAAACATAACTTAGGGAGGATAGACTTCATAGCAGGCATTATAGCAATAGGAAGTCCTTTCAAAAGTATAGCTGACACAGCGCAAAGCCATAAAAACTAGTAATATTTGAGCAGTTATTCTGCTTGCAGAATAATTGAAAAGTGAATTTGTTTCCTATTTGGGCTCCAGTGCGCTGCGTGCTTAGTGACAGGCGTCACTATGGAGTGTGTACAGACTGGTGACAATCTATATCAGTCAATATACTGGAGAAGGACCTAACCAGTAGCCTGGTTGAGGGTCAATATTAATAGGAATAGGCATGGGGAGTAGTGTATTCAAGCATAAAAATCTTATTCTGGTAGCTAAATGCAGATAATTGATTTAGCAAGTAGTGATTGAATGGTAATGGATGTTTTTGTGGTGTAATAACAACTGGTCTGATGACTGAATGCACTCAATAGAAAAACTTTACAAATGATTAAGTACTACAATTTGCACTAATGATTAGCACAAATTAACTATACTAAATATTTGTAAACTTTTAAACTGAGTATATTCTGTGATTGGACCAATTTTTGAGCTTTGAATGGTATTTGTAATTTCCAGTCGGAAACAGCCCACAGCTAGAATGTGATGATGGCAATTAGGAAGCATTACAATGTGACTATTGGAGGCCAAGAAAATATTTTTGAAAATTTACTATTTGAATTGACCAGCTCGCTTACCGAGCCAACAATCCAGTTGTAAATTTTCAATAACATCTTTCTTGTTTTCTTTTAATAATCATTCAACATGAGGATATTTTCTTGACAAATTTTGACCATTAAAGGCTTGCATCTAACCAAGGCTTATTGAAGCACAATTGAGTCAGGGCAGTAGAACACTTTTCAGGGCAGTTGATTTTCAAATCCAGACTGCCCTGACGGCAGTCATATGAATAAGTTAAGTTACACCACTGCATATGCTCTTGAATGACAGCTTTATATAATAATCAACCTATATCCCCAAGTAAACAAGAGGCCCAAGGCCTTAACGCTCACCTGGCCTATTAGCATTTGATTTAAAGCATTTAAACAGACATAATACTTTCAATTCAGCAGCAACAAGGCATAAAATCCAAAATTGGAATTCAGTAGAAATGATATTTAGTGGGTAATTAATGATGGATGCTGACCATACAATCGGATTGAACCTTAGATTTTGATTGGTCCATGACAACCATGTTTTATCAAGGAACAAAATCTCTTAAATAAACTTTAATCACCCTTATGTATCGATGCAATCAAATGTAATTGGTTTCAGCCTGCTCCGTACAGCAATTTCTTACGTCAGTATCAAGAACAACAGTCACTGGAACAAGCGGTTAATGAAGAGTAGCATTGTAAATGATTTCCTGCCAATTTCCGGAAAATCCAAGATGGCTACCAAACAAAGAATGAAGCAGTCAAATCTTGTACACCAATTCTGAAGCATACCAGCCTAGGGTTCTAATGCAGCTGAGTTTGGTTTAAATTGGCCAAGTGATTGATGAGGAGTAGTCGTTTAACTGATTTTCCAAAATTGTCTGAAAATCTAAGACGGCCATCAGAAAAATAGACCAATCACAATTCTGTATAAAATTTCTGAAACCTACCAGCCTAATATCCTTCCAGCCAAGTCTGTTTGATATTGCCCAAGCAGTTAATGAGTAGCATTTTAAATGATTTCCGGCCATTTTCCAGAAAATTCAAGATGTCTGCCGAAAAAATTGATCAATCAAAATTCTGATTAAACCATCTGAAGCATACCACTCTAGGGTCTTTCCAACCAAGTTTGTGTGAAATCGGTTAAGTGGTTAATGCGTATGCTTCTAACTGATTTCCTAAAATTTTCAGAAAATACAAGATGGCCGCCGGAAATATTTACCAATCAAAATTCTCATTACCAGTACAGAATTAGCCCACCAAAGTTTCGTTGAAGTCGGGCCATTTATATTGGAGGAGTAGCGTTTTAAATGAAGTTCTGGACCCTACCACCATAGGATCCTTCCAGCCAAATCTGGTTGTAATCGGTCAAATAATAAATGAGGAGATGCGATTTGACAGATGGACGGCCAACGGATGGCCACCATGGCATAAGCTCACATAGGACCAGGTGAGCTGAAAACAGAAATAAATCAGAACTAGATTTATCGTCAATGACGCGTCATCGCAAATCTCCGTTCACCACTTTGAACTTTTGACACCCCCCACAACCCGGCGCCCGCCCCCGGGGGTGGGGCCAAATGTAAACATCCTTTTGCACTCCGCAATCATATAGGTAAATGACATACCAAATTTGGTTGAATTTCGTGCAATAGTGTCAGAGGAGTTGCATTACAATTAATTTCATGACCTTTTGACCCCACCCCCCGAGGGCGGGGCCAAATGTAAATGTGCTCATCCACTCCACATTGATATGGGTAACTGATATACTAAATTTGGTTGAATTCCGTCCAAGTGTCAGGAGTTGCATTACAAACAATTCCTTGACCTTTTGACTCCCACACCACCCATCCCTGGGGGCGGGGCCAAATGTAAATGTTCTCATGTACTCCACATTGATATGGGTAACCCACAGACCAAATTTGGTTGAATTTTGTACAACGGTTTTCAGAAGGGATGCATAAAAATAACTTTCCGCATGTTAAAATTTGACCTTTTGACCCCTGTGGATGGAGAAATCTTAATGGCCTCTTGCATTCCGCAATCATATGGGTAACTCAGATATACCAAATTTGGTTGAGTTCGGTATAACGATATCAGAGGAGTTGCGTTACAACTGATTTGACCTTTTGACCCCTGTCACACCACCATGAGGGCAGAGCCTAATCTATATCTCGTCTTGCGAAGTGCATTCCTATTAGTAACCCACATACCAAATTTGGTTGAATTCCACGCAACAGTTTGGGTTGAGATGCATTATAATCAAGTTGACCTTTTGATCACTGCCACGCCGGAGCCTAATCTAAATGTTGTCTTGCAAAGCTCATTCCTATGGGTAACCCACATACCATATTTGGTTCAATTCCACCCAACGGTTTGTGAAGAGTTAGTGTGATGGACAGATGGACAATCAATTTGACCTTTTGACCCCTGTCACACCACCCCCTTGAGGGTGGAGCCTAATCTATATCTCGTCTTGCAAAGCGCATTCCTATTAGTAACCCACATACCGAATTTGGTTGTATTCCACGCAACACATTGGGGTGAGATGCATTATAATCAGTTTGACCTTTGGGGGCTGAGCCTAATCTAAATGTCGTCTTGCAAAGAGCATTCCTATGGGTAATCCACATACCAAATTTGGTTCAATTCCACCCAACGGTTTGTGAGGAGTTAGCGTGACGGAGACGGATGGACAGAAGGACAGACGAAGAGGCAATTACAATATCCCCAACATTTTTTCAAAACCTGGGGATAATAATTAGAAAAGCAGCTAAACACCATGAACCAATTAGTGACGCAGCTGGCCCTATGCATTCTGGTGTATGCTCATATAATCTCAGTTATAATTGCATTAAGCTGGTTAGCCACTACGTCCTACAGGTAAAATGCTGTCTAGTTTTCAAACAATTTGACACAGTCACACAAATTTCAAAATATTCAGAAGGCATCATATGGAAACCAGCAGTGTATTTTGAAATCATTTTGACTGAAACTTGCAGAAAGTGACTTTCAAATAAAAAATTTTAATGTTTTCAAGAAGATCAATAGTGAATTAGCAGTAGTGAGTTAATCGCTCTACATCGGCGCCTATAGAGAATACTATACATACCGCTTACAAAACTATATTCACGTGTGCTTTCGTTATATTCAGGTAGGCCTATGCGGTATACCTGCACATGCAGTTGACACATGGCGGAGTGTGAAGCACCAGCAACGTCACTAATTGGCTCAAAGTTAAGCACTCCTAGACTTAGTAAATGCTTTTTCTCAAATAATCCCGATTCATTTCACTTTTTTACCGATGGTAATTTATTTAATATTGTATGGAATTACCAATAAACACCATTTGTTAATTCTCTTTTCCCTTCCTTTAATTCTACACTTGCTAAATATGGTCAGACAAAGTGCTCCCATAAGCAGAGATACATTATAAAGAATTGAAGGGAAATAAATCTGGAAGACTGGATAAACTTGATCTGCGCAATCCTGATCTTAGGTGTTGATATTTGTACATGATTGAGTAACATAACCCTTTAATGGTCTAAACATTTGCTGAGTCATGGACTCATGGTCCATTTGTATGCCAAGAATATGCTGCCCTTGGTGATAGGATTGTGCGATTATTGCGTTGAGTGATCGCGATCGATTATTACAAAATAATCGTGATTACTCAATTAATCAGCTTGAATACAAATTACCAAGACATAACAACAAAAGAATATCAATGACGAAAACTGCAATGGTGTTTAGAAAAGTCCATTTGCCGAGCAAGAGAAAACTATTTTTGAAAATGTATCACTGGAATGCCTGGCTCGAGAAGCCAGGCATTCCAGTAATACATTTTCAAAAAAAGTCTTCTCTTGCCCTGCAAATTGGCATACATTCACTAAGCAAAATGTCATTTTTCAAGACTGATGGCATTAAAAAGTAATTTAAAGTTAGGTTTTGAAATATTTTATGCAATAGAAAATATTCACGATTATTCGATTATTTAATCTTTAATCATATAAATTCACGATTTAAAACATAATTGCGATTTTCGATTTAATCACGTAATCGCGCAAACCAACTTGGTGTGCAGATGGACATTTCTCAAGACCACTAAATATTACATGTAGTTACAAATACTTCCAATGCGAAAGGAAAGCCTCAATTCACAACACATACGTAATCACCATTTTAGGTGCTTTGCTCGATGATTCCTATATATCATACCTGTGTAGAAGTTTGAGTTGTAGATTGTTAATGCTAAGTGTACAAAGACCAGTATGTACATGTATCCAAGGGTGGATAATGACACAATCATGGACAGCACACCTGGAAAACACCAAATAACAACAAAATTCAGATTTCTACACGTAAGTAGATACTTCCACTCCACGTCAATAATAGGCGCATCATAAACATTCCTAGTTACCAAATCACTATATATATATACACTCTATACTTATTCAGTCCTGATAAAGGACCTAGATAACATTTCCTAACCTCTATAACACCTGTGGTAAAGAGATGAGTAACTCGCCTCCACCCAGAGATAATAAAATATTTCCCGTAGCTCAAGAAATGGTCAACTAAAGCCACTTATCTCCCCTTAAAGAAACACTTCAATAGAATACAAAACATACTGCACATGTATATTAATCAAAAGGCCTAATGGACTGTTACTCGTCTGCAACATAAATAGTATTTGAAATGCTGCATAAATCCTTGATGAAAGGTATGTTTCATGGAAGTTCTACTCACTGACCTAGATTCTATAATGCTTTAATACAAAATTATTTCCTTGGAAAATGTCTGGCATGCTTCCAGTTAAATCTATTTAAAATCGGTCAAGAGGTTAATGAGGAGATGCATAATGAGTTATCTCTTGTGAAATGTGTTAAACAAGTTCTGACGATAATAATGACAACATGGAATGGTCTCCAGGTGTATGCTTTTAGCAGATTTAGTGTGCAGTCTGCAGTATCGATTTATGAAAGTCCTATCCTGCATTGTTGCTGACGCACTGTGGCTGCATATAGTGCAGTTGGTGGGCGCTGTGTTGCCCTTACAGCTGCCTCTATTTTTGGGGTGTCTGACAGCTGGGTCAAAAGATAGTACCTGTATAATGTGGTACTGCATATCTGCTCTGGTGTCTCTAGCAAGGTTGAAATGCCACAATACAAGGGTGCCATGGCAAGATAGGCTGATGCTTTTAGATTCTGACGCTGAAGTGATGCAAAATTTCTCCTACAAGTTCGGAATCCTATCACTATAGGATCCTTCCAGCAAGGCAGCAACGGTTGGTTGAAGAAGGGTAATTAATAAAGGAGAAGACAGGTCTTGAATGATTTTGAGGGAAGCCCACCATACAACAGGGCTGGGGTAATTGGAATTGGGAATTGGAAGGCAATTGGTAATTGGGTAAGTTTTGAGGAATTGTAATTGGAATTAATTACTTTACTCAAGTAATTGGTAATTGACAATTTTTTTACCAATTACCGTAGGTTACTTTTATATACTCTTGGATTTAACTCTGACTATTCATCTATTTCACTTATTCTATTCTTGCTATACCATGCCAAAAAATTTGGTGGAGTACTATGTAATGGTGCCCTCCCTCCATCCGGGCATGCGGGTGGCAGAGTGATTTCCGTATGATAACTCTGTTACCATTTGTCAGATCGCATTGAAACTTCATAGGGTGGTTGGACTAGGTCTTGGGAAGAAACCTATCGAAATCGACGATGATCTGAAATCCAAGATGGCTGCCAGCCACCAGTGGCTAATGAGTTGGTTTCAGGATGATAACTCGTTACCGTTTATCGGATCGCTTTGAAACTTTATAGAGTGGTTGGACTAGGTCTGACGAAGAAACCAATCGAAATCGACGATGATCCAAACTCTAAGATGGCCGCCAATCACCAGTGACCATCTTGAAAATTGGTTTCCAGATGATAACTCATTAGCGTTTATCGGATCGCTTTGAAACTTCATAGGGTGGTTTGACTAGGTGTGGAGAAGAAACCTATCGAAATTGACACTGATCTGAAAATCAAGATGGCCACCAGCCACCATCTTGAAAATTGGTTTCCGGATAACTCTGTTCCCGTTTATCGGATCGCTTTAAAACTTCATAGGATGGTTGGACTAGGTCTGCAGAAGAAACCTATCGAAATTGACGATGATCCGAACCCCAACATGGCCGCCAGCCACGGGCTGCCATCTTGAAAGTTGGTTTATGGATGAAATCTCCGTTACCATTTATCGGATCACTTTATAGGGTGGTTGGAATATGTCTGGTGAAGAAACATCAAAATTTATGATAATCCAAAATCCAATATGGCCGTCAGTCACGATACCTCCTTGACCGTTTAACGGATCGCTTTGACACTTCATAAGGATGACTGGTCTGGGTCTGAGGAAGAAATAAATATTTTCTGATAGCTGTCATTCATTGGTTTGCCATCATGGCCGGGTATTATGCGCCGTTTGTGAAGCTCTTGTTTATCTTCATAATCTAAAGCATATTCTGTTGAATATTTTGAAACTGATTTGATTGGGGATTGTTGCTGCCTATTGCTTAAATTTATAATTTAGCCAACGGAAAAGATATAAAATTAACCATTTCAATTCTAAACACCATACATGTATATAACAAATTCATTGTAAAGTAATATTCTGTTCAATATTTAGAAAAAAAATTAATTAGTAACTGTTGCTACACAAGGCGGCAACTGCTTCCATGTAAATTATTTAGAAAATATTCAACATATCATTTGTACGGGCACTTTGAAATTGAGAAGTAATCACTGAAATGACTAAATAATATCTGGTGTAGCACTAGATCCCTGTATTTACTACGTGTGGAAATCCTCACCCCTGTGTTCTTTGGACTTGAATGGCCTGAACCCTCTCCATCCTGAAATTCCCATGTCTCAATTTCATGACAACCCTATATATGCAAGAAAACCTTTGACTATTTTGAAACTAATTTGACTAGGTGCTATTGCCGCCATAGGCGGGAACAGCTCCGTGTCAAATTAGTTTGAATATTCATCATAAAGAAAGTTTAAAGAAACTCCTATCCGTCCATGAATTAGCAACAATCACCTACGATTTACTTCTGCTGATTATTTTGAAAAGATTCTTAGGGCTTAGAATTATGAAAGCTGACTTAAAAGTGAAATAACTGACAGTAATGTTGCTTTCAAAATATATTGTAGTTTTATAACATTCTCAGTCAGACTATGTTTCTAGTAAATCAGAAAGAAAACTGTTATAAAACCACAACATATTTTGACAGTTTGAACAGTAGTGGTAAAGAACTGATTGATATAATAGGGTTAGTTCACCAGACAAAAGCTTGTTTTCACCCACTTTATATAACCATTTATCTTCTGAAAGCTGCTTAACATTTTGAAACTACTTTGACTACAACCTGTTGCTGCCTATTGGCAGAAACATCTCCCACACAAATTTGTTTCAAAATATTCAACATAATATTCTTATGTTATAAGTGTTATAAATGGTTATACATTTTAGATTCAATAGGTTAATGCTGTATATGTAAATGTCAAATATGATATCATTGTATTATACATTATCCAGACCACAAGAGTATGAAAAGGAATTGGTAATTGGAATTGATTCCTTTTCAAAGGAATTGGAATTAATTCCTTTTGTATTTAGGAGAAATTGGAAGTGGAATTGATGAAAATCAAAGGAATTGGAATTGGATCAATTCCTTTCATTAGGAATTGACCCCAGCCCTGCCACACAAGTGTTTTTATGGGCGATTTTCTAAAAAATTTGTCAAACGGTTAATTTTAAAGTCAAACGTAACTGTCATCACACAAACCACAAATATATTGGTAGCCCTGCTAACCCACATACTAAATTTCATTTAATTCCACACAACGGTTTGGGAGGAGATAGATTGGATAGTTTTAAGGATATTTGTCCTTTTGACTGGGAATGGAGGCAAATTGACCAAACGACCCGTAGGGTTTGGTCTTATGTTTTACCAATTACATATACCTACCTTGCATTACTATTGCTCTTTTTTTACAGCTGTGGTGCCGATGCACTACCATAATCTGAGCAGAATCCGAGCATTGGCGGGAACAGCCAGGAATAATAGAGTGTTGTCTGTTACCAGGCAAGAAGCGTCTATAGAACGAGACTGATTCCTGCTGGCCACAAGAAAGGACGTTATCCGCGACGTCCTGGCCTTTAAGGTTAGTCATTGTGTATTGCTTTATTCTGTTGTTATATTATATACTAAATTGTATACCCAAAAGCACCACATTGGTGTCAGGCTAAATTAATAAGCGCCCAGATTAACTGTGTTGTGATTTTACTTCTCTGTTCTTCTTTCCGGGTTTCCCGCCTTTCATTGTCACTGATATCGCCACCCTGAAATATTTGATCCTACATGTCTAAATTGTCTTTTCTCAAAATGTTATTTTTCCTTAAGTTGCATTACAATATAAGAAGACACCGCAATCTTTCACACTGTGAGTATGTAAGAATCAGGATTCCAGATTTATATTATATTTTCTCTGATTAATCTTACTTTCCAGACATTTATGTGTGTTTTGGTTGTGTATAGATGTCAGATTGTATATTGAATTCTATATTAGGACAGTGCACACTTCTTATTAAGGGTAAAAGTGGGAGATATTTTTTAAAAGAGGGGTCATGAACCTGTGTTCAAACCCCACCAGATCAAATCTAGTACCCATCAGGGCTATATTTTGACTCTACACCTGCCATTGGTTTACTATGGGCTTTCGGTTTGCCACAAAAATCTAGTTAAAACACTATATATAAAATTATCTATTATGTCTTGCAATGGGTTTTAATAAGTACGGCTATATTTCTATGATGTTTTTTCGCCATATGAAGATTGGTAAAAATAAAAAAACGGAAATAAACCCGAGTTACCACTTCTCGCGAGTGGTAAGAATAAGAATATAGCAGGTTTGACGGACCAATACATGAAGCTTAGAAATTATTGTAAGACTAGCAATGTTCCATAAGACATCATACAATTATTTTGTCATCTTTCATATATAATTGTAGAGATCTTTTGGCATAGCGGCTTTCTTGTACTAATTTCACTAGCATAATTTGATATGGTTGTCAACTTTCCTTATCTTTTTGATTGTTAATGTGTCTAGCTAGACCAAACCATCAACACTATATCTAGTTTACTTTAACAAATTTGTCTGTGACATCTGAGATGTGAGGTGACAGTACTCAGTTAATGTCTTTCACATGCACACTCTAGTTTTCCAGTTAACTTTTGCTTTTGATTTCAATCTGACTGAAAACATGTATGTCAATATTTATTGTCATCATGTCTCATTGTTTAGAGTGGTTTCTTTCCTCCAATATAATCACAACTGCTTCATAAATTTGGAGGGAAAAAGTAGCATTATTGGTGCTCACACTATTTCGATGTAAGTGGGCATGATGAAGATCAGTGATTGGTTAGCGGATATGCGGTGTCAACATTGCATGCTACAGGTCATAGAAGAAGGTCATTTCTCCTTGGTGCACTGCCAGAAAGGTTGGTATTTGGTGGAAAAGTGGTCCGAGGTCAGCGCTCTCTTCTCGCTATAAACTCCCAACAAATAGCCTCTATCACTGCTGGTCTCAACTTGCTGATACCAGTGAATGAAGAGCCACCAGATACGTGTAAGTGCCCAGCACACCATGATTATTCCCCTTTGTCTGAAGCATCTCTTGAAAGATGTATGACATTGGTTAACATGCTGGATGAACCTATATTCAGGGCATATCGATCCGATATCCTGCTTTCAGTATCCATCAAGGAGGAACCACCTAAGACAGGCTCAGCGCATCAGTCCTTGACTCACCACAGTGTGTTAGCATCTCTGCCCCTCAGAGAATGTTTCATATATAATAAATACACACTGCATCTGATTACTGTCTTCTTGTCCAAGTGGCTTTGTTCTGCTGGCCCTTGGTAGCCACTCTGCTGAGTGAACAGCAGTGATTCTTGTAAATAGTCCTGTGTAAATATCCATAGGCAATGCTTACTCTGTAAACTATGTATCTTCTTGTCCATAACTTATCTATAAGTCAATTTAAATGGCTAGAATAAACTTGTCCTGGAGAGTTGTCACCATTGTTTATGCTAAATTTATTGTATATTCTGCTTGCATCTATTTTCTAATGTCCTCCTCCAGCACGCAGTAGTTCAGGTTACACTAGCGTCCTATTTTGTTCATTTACTTTTACATGTTTACTTTACTGATACCCATTGGATGCATCACATTGACCAGCTGATATGACAATAGGTTTATAAATTGCATTCAATGTGTGTTACCCTGAGCTCTTTTGGTCACTTGACTCCAAAGCGTTTCCTGTTGGGCCTAACTAGCTGAGTTATGACAGTTACTACATCCAGTGCTCATATTTGTAGAACTTACATGTATTCATTTACATAGTTGTATATTCATCCCGAGGCACGGTCACACAGGGCCTTGAGGATGATGCATACCAGTCTCTTTGTTGAACGCTACTTGCACCTATACATGTTTGAATGGCTGATGTTGTATATAGTCTTAGCTTTCCTCTCATCTCCTTCATACTTAATATCAAGACCTGAGAACTGAGATCCTCTCTGAAGCTTGGCTCTTAGAGGGTGATTTTCATGGTCTCGTACTACAAATCCTAAAATCATCTTTGAGATGTAAGCAGATATCAAAATTGGTATGTGTTTGCGTTACTGATTCATTCACCTCTCTATTTGTATGTATTTTTGCCAGCGCTACACGTAGTCAACTATATTACCCGGTAGGTTGTTTAATCCTTTCATTGTGGATCAAATTGTACTGGCTCTTAGAAATCCTTATCTGATTTGATTTGGCCTGGTAGTACTTCATGAGGCTTGATCATTCTTGCCATGTGAGTATTATCTTAATAGCTTGATAGTTTCCTTTCCTCCTGGTGGCTTGATTGATCTAGACTTGGGAATACTCCCTTAATATTACTTAGTTTCTATTGGCATAGGTGAGAAGCCTTCTTACAACTCAGATGTACTCAATGTAGGTAATTTTAGTATAGAAAGAAACTAGCAAGTCCAACTAGCAAGTGATATCATGCTCAGTATACTATTTCGTTAAGCATACAATTTATTTATGATTTACATTACCCATGCCTACGTGAACATACCTGATTTGCGTATCCATGCTTGGACAGCCCAATGAAATCATATGTTCAGTTTAATACATCTGTATTACACGTTAATCTCTTAGACATCAGATGTGTGCAAACTCTGGAGTCAAAATCTGTCTTGGCCATGGCTAGCCTGATATAATCCTCACAGACATATGTATAAAGACTGTCAATCTGGCAATGTTTGATAACATCCACGATAGGTTGCAGCTTTTACATGTATTTTTTAGATGACCTGTTCAAATGATACAATATACATAGCCAGCAGTATGGCCTCAAAGACCAACAAACTGTTGCACATGTCGATAATACATAATATTCATGAATATTCGCACCCATCACATGACGTTGATGTAAATGCTCAATTTAAACACTCATCTGTTTATACAGTGTCAGTAATATCCCCTGCGCTATGACTAGCCTAGTATGTGCATGGCACTTGAATCTGTGTTCCACAGGTTCTAGACTATCTCTGCATTGTTTCTCCCTCACTCGAAGCTTAATGTCACTAACACGCACTTCTCAAAATTTACTTGTGTTCCGTACTTCTATGAGTTCAGTGCAGTGCTTTAAGGTTAGTCATTGCGTAGTGC
This sequence comes from Chaetoderma sp. LZ-2023a, assembly GCA_034401795.1. Lineage (NCBI taxonomy): Eukaryota > Metazoa > Mollusca > Caudofoveata > Chaetodermatida > Chaetodermatidae > Chaetoderma > Chaetoderma sp. LZ-2023a. Next base: position 146,447,301 of record CM067369.1, read on the forward strand.
TATATTCTGTTCTTATATTATATACTAAATTGTATACCCAAAAACAGAGAAAGAAGTAATGATCTTACACTCACCAAAAATAAATGTCTTATAAGAATGAAGATGATGAAGAATGAGAAGATGAAGATGAAAAAGGAATACGAGTCATGGCCCCCGAAGCCACCTCCTGAATATTCTTATAGAAAAAGGAGGAAGGACCAGAATCTTTGAGATAGAAATTAATAAAGGTATTCTCCGATTTCCAGTTAGCTACTTGCATGATGTCCTCGAGAAAGGATTCATTAAAAAGAGCACAAGAGGTGGCAAGGCCCCTAACATCATGGGCCTTAAAGGACACTTCCGGGATTGGTAAAAGTGTACTTCATTTGAAAGACTATTATATGACTAACATATTGGATCCTAAATAAAAACAATAGACAAATGATACGAGTAATTATACCATCGTAAACATGGGATTATTTTATCTCCCGGGTGGCGCCATTATCTTGCAACGAGAGTGAGATTTCACGAGATCCTGACGTCTTCCCCGCACTAACGCTATCTTTGTCGAGCTCGAAGGCTGTACAGTAAATATGTTTATGCATGATGGCCTAACATGTGCTAATTTGTAATCGCTAGGACATTGTCCAGTTAAGCTAGTAAGTTTTTCAAGTAATTCTAGTATCCGAAATCGGTGGGGAATCGTTAACCCCTAGACCGCTGAAGCATAGATTCCATTTTCTTTTTCCTATCAGAATGTGTTCATTTTGGTAACAATTCTGCTGTACATCAGTGCTGTGCACGACAGCAACACGTTTCGGCAACATTTTCTTTTCAAAATGTACACAGCCCTATCTTTGTAAGTAGGCTATTACGCATTTTACACCATGCGATAAGGGTTAAATGAAGTAGCACGCTTGACAAGTGCGTATTGTCAAATTAATCAGCCGACTCGAGATACCGTTATAGCATGTGTCGGAGACAGTGTAAATATATATTCCAAGAAAACATATATGATATGATAATATTGCCTGAACCACAGAACCGATTGTAATAATTCTGATACCTACCTGTAGCTGCAAATTCGAAGATTTATCCAATGCTAGGGATGTTAGAATTGGCCTAGTGGTTCAAAAGATACACTCTGCTGGAAAAATTAAGCCAGCAAAATTTCAGGATGCGCTCTATCCATCATCCCATATCAGAATGAGTATTACAGCTACAATGACAGAATTTGCTGTGCCGAAGCTTTACAATGTTGTCACATAACGGGAAAAATTCCATCAAAATATCTTAATTATTGAAATTACAACTTGCCGGGCAATATTGATTGGCGATGAAAATTCCCAGATGTTAATTCATTTGGTGGTATTTCTGGCAATATTCACGTGAGCAAAATTATAATTGGTTAGGCAAAAAGCCATTTCTTTCAACTTTAAGCTCACCCCAATTTAATGACAATACGCAAAGATAGAGTCTGCGAGACAAAAAGCATCTCATGCCAAATTTTACCAAAAAAGGATAACATATTCTCAGATCGTATCTTAGATGAATAATTTTTTTTATATATTCCGGTCTTTTGGACCTCTTGTCCGATATTAACATCCATTCTTTTATATTAATCCCCGAGATCACCACCTATTTAGAGATCCTAGAATCATTGAAATCGCTTCAGCGGTTCGTTTGCTATTATCATTTACGTATAGTTCCTTAAAATATATACCCGTATCCCTAGGCCTCGCGCCTCCACTCATAGCAATAGCGGTGGTGCGGGGCTGACGTCGCTAGACACGATAAAATGGCAGCATCCAGATGTGCGAAAAACTGTCAATTTTACCAATTTTATCTAGCGATAGTTGGTTACACTATTTCTATTTGGTTATTATTCTGGCACAATTTCATTAAGCATGTAATAATCTTTCAAATCAAGCACACTTTTTATCATCCCAGAATTGTCCTTTAAGCCCTACTAATGAATTGTCCCCAGAAGCTAATTTATGGCAATTTTTTATGGTATCAATGATCCAACGTGAAATAGTAGTTAAAGATCAACGCCTTCTGCAAATGTAACCCAAAGATGTCTATCGTCGGATCATTTGGAGGCAGTTCGAAGTTTGTAAACACTAAGAGCCCTAACAGGGCACCAGACAGAGTCATCTGGCGATAAGGAAGAAAGTTTATGAATTATGAGTTTACACAAAAATTTAAATGACTGAGTTTTAGACAGAAATTCTGCCCTGCGATAGAGAATGTTATTACCTGTAATTTTAAATCTATCCAATTCAGCAGTTAAGGCATGAATTTCCGAGCATCGGCTAGCTAATGCTACTGCTAATAAAAAGACTGCTTCGAGAGCGAGATGTTTTAAACAAACAGAACCTAAGGGTTCAAAATGTTTCCCAGCAAGAACCTGCAGTACAAGAGAAAGGTTCCAAGAAGGAAGGGGTTTCTTAAATGGAGGACAAGAATTTCCCATACCTTTAATGAGATGATGAAAATGTTTTGCACTTGGACAGAAGGGCCAATAAGGCATTTGACGAAAGAGTTCACACCAAACCGATAGGATCTGACAGTGTTAACTGAGAGCTTCCTCTGATCAAAAAGGAAAACCAGAAAATCTGTGACCTGAATCACAGAGGCCTCAGAGGGCAGAATAGAATAGTCTGCACACCATTTCTTAAAAAAAATCAAATCGAGCATTATAAATGTTTCGAGTGGAGGCTCCGAGAGATTTTCCCAAAATTTCTTGAGATCTGACTGAAAAGATTGATGAAGAAGGGGGCAACTAGACAGCTTCCAGACTGACAGGCGAAAGATTTCTGGGTTCTGATGGAGAATCCTGCCTCTATTCTGGGACAAGAGATTGTTGGAAACAGGTAATAGAAGAGGGAGATCTACAAGAAGGTCCAGGAGATCCGGAAACCAAGACTTTGTTGGCCAAAATGGAGCTATTAACAGGACCACACAAAGATGTTGCCGGATCTTTCTTAGGACCAGAGGAATGAGAATCATTGGTGGAAAGGCATAAGCGAACATTGGACTAGAGCGTCGACTGAAAGGGTCATCTCTTCCGGAAAGGGAGATATGAAGATGGATATCTTTCGGTTCTTGAGAGTAGCCAAAAGATCTATGTGGGGATGACCACACTGAAGAAAAATTGACTTGACTACAGCCTCTTTCAATTTCCATTCCGTTTCTGAGATCCAAGAAGGACGAGATAATTGGTCGGCCAGAAAATTTAACTTGCCTGGGACGTGGACTGCACGGTGAGAAATGTTGCAGGCTCTGCACCTTTGAAGCATTATCAAGGACTCTTGGCAGAGAGACTGACCTGGTCCCTCCCTGATGATTGATGAACTAGACTACTGTGAAATTGTCCGAGCAGATAAGAATTGATAAACCGCGTATCATGGAACCCCAAAGGGCGAGGGTATGGAAAAACAATCTACAACTCGAAAAGGTTGACGTGGTAAGAAGCTTCCAGAGGGGACCAAGTGCCTGAAATGTTCCTGGAATCCCCGATTGCTCCCCATCCTTCCAGGGATGCATCCGTGAAGAAGATCGCTTGAGCCATAGGCCCAAGAAAACACCTTTTCCACTGACACCATCAGGGTTATAATATGAAGAACGCCCTGGCCGAAATGAATTGGCCCCCACTGAAAACACTGGATAGAAGATACAAGAGCCTTAAAAATGGTGAGGAAGTGAAAAAAGCTTCCTTTGGACAAGATCGAAAAGGATCCCTAAGTGAGTGAATATCTGATTTGGAGATAGACGAGATTTCCCCTGTTGACAATCCAGCCTAGATGAAGACATATTAGGATAGCTACTGAGACGTCTGAGAACAGAGACATAGGGAATTAATTCGTGAAGAGTTAATCGTCTAAGTAGACCTGAACTGAAAAAGGGGTAAAAATTAAGACAAGCAGACATGAAGAAAGATAAGGGTGAACACGAAAGGGGAAAAAAATGAGGCTGACAATTAGGAAGTGGAACTGCCATACTAGGTTAGGGGATGTGATACGAAGAGAAATTTTGAAAGGAAGGGCGAAAAGGAACTAGAAATAAGAGTCTTTCAGGACTAGAGAAAGGTCCATAAGCCTGCCTGAAAAGAAAGAATTAAAGAATGGACCGAACCATTATCAAATTGGAAGCCATAATGAATAGTCAGCGTTCTGAGGAATCTGAATCACATGCCTGAAGATTCACAGGTAATGAGGGATCTGTGATCCAATGAGGAATAAGTGAAAAAAGAGAGGGTGGATCCTCCGACAGAGGGTAATGACCATGAGAAAACGTATTAACAATACACTGATCAAAATCAAAGAAACCCAATGGTCCATGACGAGGAATAACCGACTTCCTTCAAAGATAGAAGGCAAAACCGAGAGCATTGGTAAGGAGAAATCTATAACTACGGTAAGGATTGTAAAAAATTCAACTTCAGAACAAACTTGGATATTAGAAAAATCTCAAATACAAGATGCACAGACCAGAGGAACCGTACCATTATATGACATCATTGTACAAAAAAGCAATCCTTTGCAACAAATAAGACAAAATATGGAAAGACCATCCATTAAGGATGCTTATAAATCTATCCTGATTACCAAATGAAATGTACACATCAGTTATACACATAACACATTAAAAATAAATTAAGAAGACCTAATAACAAAGGTGATAAGAAGCCTACCAATGGAAGATATACTAGTATGATACCTAATATCTGAACAAAGAAAGATATAAATGAAGAATAAAGGCTAAAAAGCCTCAATATTCCAATTAGGGCTAGGCTGATAATAGTTAGGATGTTTGATAGTTAAGTAATTTCTTGATAATCTCAGTATTAGTCCTAACTGTTCTTGAGCCTGTTTAAATAATTTGGGATGTTACAATGTGATCAGATAGTGACTTCCAAGCATCGATTTATTCTATTGGAAAGTAATGTTTCCTGAAATCAATTGAAAGGCGATGTTACTTAGTTATAAGAGCTATATTCTTATTCTTACCCCCTCACGAGAGCGGTAACTTGTGGTTTTTTCTGATATTTAATCTTACCACTTTCTTTGTATGGAGAAAAAAGCATCATAGAAGTATTGCCTTACTTATTAAAAGTTGTAGACATTGAAACATTATAGATAAATTTATTTATAGTATCTTAACCAGATTTCGTGAGAATCCAGATAGAATTAGCTACAACAATACTCATCTATATTTAGGGCTTAATAACTACGTCTTGACAGTAGTAGTTTGGTTTGGTTTATAAGCCTGACGCTTGGTTACTGAATGGTGTAATCCAGAGTCTGAATGGTCTGGGCCTTAATTGAGAGCCCCTTTTATACACGTTTTGGTGGTTTGGTGTTGGCGGCCTATAGTGGGTGGCTTGAGGGCAGTGCACATGTTGGGGACTTGGTGGGGGGGGGGGGGGGTCTGGCGGCTTTGGCAGCTTTTTGCCGGTTGAAATCGGCCTGGCGGTTAGGCGGTTTTGTTTTTTTGGCTTTTGGGGGGTTTATGGGGGGGGGGGGGGGGGGGAAGAAGGGGGGGGGGAAAAAGGTTTAAAAAAGGGGTGGTGGTGGTTTGTAGTGATGGCAGGTGGGTATAAGACCATTTCAGCGGTTTAAAAGTTAATGTCCTCTGAGGGCATGATTCAGACTTTATAGCGTTTCGTTCCTGCAAATTTGAACTCATCAGAGGCAGTAATGCCTGCTGTGGCGATTTCATATGGGATTTGTGTCCCATATGATGTGTATGAGTGTGTGCATGCATGTGTGGAATGTTGTGGGTGTTGGGTGGGGGGTGTGTGTGGGGGGGCATGGCAAGACAACTCAAGAATGATAATACTTCTAAATCTATATATTGTGTCATGGTGCTATTAGGCCAGGTATAGGAAATTCTGTGTGGAATTATATATTATTGATTTTTAACCAGCATAAATTAGAATGTTCCTAATTATGACCAGCTGAATTATATGAAATCGAGCGTGACCATTCTAGGAGTATAGTGGACAGAGGACAATAGCCCAATTAATAGCCAGAACAATTAAAGCGACCCAGCCTGCAATGTGGACATAATAAATCACAGTATTCCAAGACATGTATATGCTGAACTTTTATATATATAATAACATACTTAAGAAAATACATGTTCATAATCCAATAACCATTTTCATTCCGAATCCCCACAAACATTATTTCAAGACATTGGCATATTAAGAAATCTGCATTATTATTTTGGAAATGATTTGACTGAAAGTTGTTGCTGCCTCAAGCAGAAACAACTTTCACTTTGATTGTTTTCAAAATAGTCATCAGGATTTTCTGATTTTGTCAGAGTAAAATACTGTCAACACATATACAGAATGAGTGGTTAATTATATTTATTTCATTGCATTGCATAAATCTGGTATTCACAAAAGTACTATTAGTAAACACTTAATTCTTTAAACAAAGTATTAATGATTATAGACATGTTCTGAATTTATTTCGAACATGTCTCTTGACTACTTGTCTGTTTACTTTAACGACCGCTAGCCATAAAATGTAAATGAATTTGTATATTTAAAAGATAGAATGAGTGAGAGAAATAGTGAGAGACAGAGCTAGAGATAGAGAGATAGAATTAGGTTGAGAGATAGAATTATACAGTCATACAGATAGATATAGCGATTCATAGAGTTAGAGATAGTTTTCTACAGATAGATAATTAGTGTTTGTAACATTTACTATCACCAGTTGAACTTGAAGTAAAGTTTAGAATCATTAAACGTTTAATAGCAGTAATATTTGAAGAACGATCTTGCTTATTGTTTATTAAAGTATCTTCACTCACCGTCTCATCCTGAAGTGTAGCAGAGCTATTTCCACCCAGTTAATTCCCCCGTATTCAGAAATAGGTGGAAAATAGCCCAGTAACAATTGTATAGTCTTATTTAGAAATACAGTTGTGATGGAACTTGTATATTGTGAAACTGACATAGAAGAATGTATAAAATTAAAGAACAAAAAGTGGTGAACTGGATGCAGTTTGAGAGATTGTCTTCTTATTAGTTAGAGGATGTCCCTTCACTTGATTGTTATGTATTCAGGACCCTCGTCTAGAACTGGATTCAGTTATAAAGTTCTTCAATGGATTGGTCGAAGGGCACATGAACATTATGTAAGTCCATGTGCGCCACTTCCTGCTTACATATCCGAGTCTCTATGTTTTTAGCTATGCACTTTTCAATATGAGATAACAGCAGTGACAAGTAGTGTTGTATTGATGACACCTACTGTTGTTGGTCCCGTTAGATCTAACTACACTGGATAAGGTCTCATGGAGGGCAGCGTCCAAACACTGAATTTTTCTTGCCGTCTTTCTCTCACGGGGCACTTCCACATCTGTCTTAACCGGATCTTCTAAGAAAGCACAGAATATTCGTCTCCGTGTTGACGCGATCGGGATGGCCGGTGGTGAGGGCAGGAACAAAGACCCTGAGCTGTACACGCTGGACAGGATCCCAACTTCTTCTGCGTGTGGCTCTTTACAGGACATGTGCCCAACGTTCCTGCCGCTTCTAACAGGGCGTCTAATGCATCATCCAGTGGTAAGATGACGTGTGGTGAACCGTTGTTGTTGTTTTTTGGGATAGTATACCCCGTTGGGTAAGGTTGTAACAGCTCACTCACCTCTGTGGGTAGGACCATTGGACGGGTGGCAATTGGTGTCTCAATGGTCAGTGAGAATAGTGGCCCTGGTCTGGCATCTAAGAATTTAATTTTGGTCTTCTTGATGGGTGGACGAGTCGTACTCCTACCGTGGCTATCTCCGAGGAGATATGCAGGGATCGACACGTCCCCCTTACTGTGCGCCCTCCACAGATGTTTTCTTAAATACTCCAACCTCTTGAAATGCATATATTCAGGCTGGTTACAAGAAGCGCAGACTTACATAAGCCAGTATTGGTGGCCTCGTGGCGCTTCAGGCCGCCTGCATCTGCAGAACCTTTATTGCAGATGTGGCATACGTGTCTAGTCATGTTGTTGGTGATGTTGTGCGGGGTTGTTGGGGGTGTTTATGATGTCAGCCGCCTCGGTTGACAAGGACGTCATCGGTATGACGTCATAAACAGTCAGATATGAGAGGGGGAACTACTATAGTCAATGAAAAAGGTATGAAAAAGGCTTGGGCACTCCAGGGTCTAGAAGGATGATAACTACGTATGTGGGTGTTGTGCACCCGCATGACAGAGGGGCGTCCTTACTCTGCTAAGTTGATTCCTATGGGTCCCATGGTGTGGAGCTGATGAATCCAATGGGATTCTTTGGATCTCCTCCATGGCGTTGATCTGGGTCTGTTGGGTTGGAAGAGAGTACCTGAATGATATGGTAGCTCATGTCGGCTCTTATATGGTTGTTTTTGTTGAAGTGACGTGAGACCGGGGTATCATCTCTCTTTTTTGTGAAGATTAGTTATGGACCTGAGATGTTCTTGAATCGGATCCTTATCTTGAATGGTCTCGGAGTCTCTCCCATGTGTCTGGCAATTGCCTATGATTTTGCGGTGTGGCTGGAGCAAAGTGGACAAATTATAGTCCATACAACACTCTGGGCGTAAGCACCAAAACTGGTAAAGCGCCTACCACGAAATTAGAAATGATCATTAAAATCATAACTAAGTCACTAGAACCGACAAACCACTTATTTTTGGAGGTTTCTTATGTTTGTCTGACATCCTTGATGAAATCCATTAACTTACTTTACTTAACCACAGCAAAACGCAAAAGTTGAAACAACTTTTAAGGCTTGAAAATCTTTCTTCACCTTCCACTTCAGAACTAGGAAAATGAATAAAGTCTTAGTTGCTATCAACAAGGTCATGTGATAGCTATCAGCCAATGAGGTTGTCATTGTGCTTAATGACCTGCTCAGTGGCGCTGGGTATTGGATTAACCATCTTCTTTCCTCATTCTGAGATATAGCATTCAAGCGAATTACTATGGATCTCATCATTAGAGAGAGTATGGAAATACCTGAAAGAGCCTTCAGTCACTCTGTAACCACAATACCCAGCAAACAATGGCTGTAAAAAGTTCATCTTACTACGCTTCCCTTCAGAGAAGGAAAGAGCAATAGTAATGCAAGGAGGTAGGTTGTAATGTAGTAACCCACATATGATTGAATTCCAGCCAACCGTTTGGGAGGAGATAGTGTGGTGGACGCATGGACAGAGGCGACTATATTATAACAACCAAATTTCTGCTTAGAAGTTCCGAATCTTAGCAGCTTAAGGTCCTACAAGATACGTTTGATTGAAACCCACTATTTATTAAAGGATTTTTTATGTTTTGAGTGATTTCTGAGTGATTTAAAAAATCCAAGATGGCCACTGAAAAAAAGTTTTTCCTTATCTACAGATCATATTTTTACAAGGCATTGCAAGCAATACAAATCCCCTCGATTCACTTGCCTGCTTCATATAACTGATGTACGGTATGTGCTTACATTACAGTTTTTTGTTCTAATAAGGGAATGATGTCAAATTAACGAAGTTTGTAATTTTCAAGGGTGGAAACTCTGACAAATATTGACAGAAACTAACGAAACAAGAACTCGACCTACTAAATAGTATTAATTTAAATTATGAAATTGGTTCAAATCTGTTTAGTCTAGCATGAATTATTGCCAAATTAACAAATTTTGTATATTTCAAAGGGTGATAACTACGCCAAATATTTACGAAACATAATGAAACATGATCTTGACCTCTGCCTTTATATTATTAAGTTATATTCTGAATTTGATTAAAATCCGTTAGGTCTCACTTAAGCTATTGCAGATTTAAAAAAATTTCAAGGGAGATAACTCTAGCACATACAGACAAAAACTAACGGAACATGAACTTGACATCCACCTTATGAATATTAAAATAAGACATATTCTGAATTTGGGTGAGATTTGTTTACTCTAACACAAGTTATTGCATGGAAACCAATTATTCATATACAAATTAAGGTAAGTGGGTTTGAAGAAATTGTGGCTTGTGGGGCGACCTCAAACGGTTTCAAAAGATTTTTAAATTTTCTAAAGATCCAAGATGGCCGTTGACCAAATTGGCCGATTGGATTCCTTTGAACAAACTTGAATCTCTATGCCATAAGGATGCTTCCTGCCACATATAATTGAAATCGGCTCAGCAGTTCATGAGAAGACATTTTAAATTTCCTATTGCTATATAAAGTATGGGAGCTTTTGGCGGGAAAATTACCCTAGACTTAGACAGTTCTAAAATTGGCTGAAATCCAAGATGGCCACCGGTCAAATTGGCCGATTGACTTCGTTTGAACAAACTTGGATCCCTATGCCCTAAGGATCCTTCCTGCCAAATATAATTGAAATCGGCCCAGCAGTTCTTGAGCAAGTCGTTTAAAGCAAAAGTTGACGGACGACGGACAGTCGCCACAACATAAGCTCACTTACCCTTTCAGGCCAGGTGAGATAATCATATCGAACTTAAACCTCATGTAGCTACTTAACCATTGCACTGCTGAATTTACTGAATTAAACTTATTTTTATTACAGACAGACTGATCTGCTAACTATAATGCTTCGATTTAAGATTGTTTCTGGGTTCAGCAGTTCTGTTCTGTATTTGGATAATCCTCCAATTGATAGGAGCATCCACATATAATGTGGTAAAATTAAATAACTATACTGAGCCAAAAAAGTTTAGCAACAGTGTAGTTTGGTTTGTTGTATTAAAACTATGCGTCCATTTATAACCAAATTTGCAGGCATGTTTCGTCAATGTAGTGTCTCGCTGATCATGAAGAAATGCAAATCATTTCTTGCATTTCTCTGCCGCACGCTTACTGCATGTGAAAATGCATTTTTCATGCACTGGCCCACCTTGGCGGGTAGGCAAAAATTCACCATATTGCAAAAGCAGATAACGAACGTTAACAGAAAACGCTTAAAAGTTTACCTTACCGAACATGGGCCGCCGCCTAGGGCTACCCGAAAATCAGCGCCATGAAGCAATGGGAAGACTCGCTGCTGGGCAGAGCGTTCGCGCTGTTACTCGACATTTTAATGTTCACGCCTCAACCATTTCTCCGCCAACGTGAGCAGGAAACTGGACATGTTAATGACCGACCACGATCTGGCAGACCGAGAGCAACAACACCACGAGAAGACCGCTACTTAGTGACGTCATCACGACGTCACAGGTTTGAGACTGCGCCGCGGCTGTCCCGTAATTTGCACACCGCTACCGGCACTACAGTGCATACACAAACTGTGCGAAACAGACTCCACGATGCTGGACTGCATGCCCGTCGTCCAATTGTTGCTGTTCCACTTAAAAAGCGTCACATCGAGAATCGGTTTGCATGGACAAGAACACATCAGCGATGGCGTGCTCAACAATGGAGCCACGTTTTGTTCAGTGATGAGTCGAGGTTTTGTGTGGATGTGGCAGATGGTAGGCAACGGGTTTGGCGACGTTTAGGAGAACGGTATGATGCAGCCAACATCATTCAGCACAACAAATTCGGTGGCGCCAGTGTCATGGTGTGGGCTGGAATCCATGAAAATGGTAAAACAGATCTTATTGTGATTTGCAGAAATTTAACGGCTCAATGTTACTGTGAAGAAGTTGTCGCCCCTGTTGTCATTCCTTTTATGCAGCATCATGCAGACTTTATGTTCCAGCAAGACAACGCCCGTCCTCATTCAGCTAGGGTCACCAGTGATTCCTTGAGGCTAACGTTCCGGTGTTGGACTGGCCAGCGCGATCACCGGACCTGTCTCCTATCAAACACGTGTGGGACATTCTTGGCAGTATGGTGCGTGAGAACCATCCACATCTTCACAACATGCGGGAGCTGGAAGCTGCACTGCTCCAGGAATGGGATGTGATTCCTCTTCGTGACCTCAGGTGCTTAATTCGAAGCATGAGAAAGCGATGTACGGCGGTGATTAATGCGCGCGGAGGTCACAACCGGTATTGACAGCTCAGTGTCATTATTTAAATTGGACCCTTCCGTTGAATGATGCCGTGTTAAAGGCGCGATGCTAGCATTACAGTAACAAGAGAGTGTTGTTCAAATTGGAAAATGACCTATCAATTAAACAATATATTTGAATAAATTTATTGTTTTTGTTAAATAACATTTATACAGTAATATTCTCAGTGTTGCTAAACTTTTTTGGTTCAGTATATTAAGAGGTTTAGAACACGAACAATTAGTGTGGAAAAAGGCACACATATTTACAGCTCAACGAAGGTACACGTGCAGACAAAGTGAACAGGCATTACAGTGCAGATGAAATGTACAAATAAGTGTTTGACATAAAACTGTGTCAGTATGTAGTAGTATGTACACTGATATAAAGGCATCAACTAAATCACCATGCTTAAGTTTTGGCTGCATTAAGGATGAAGACTGTGGCAATAAATACTGTAGCACAATTTCCTGGTGATGATTTCTATCTCACGGCAGATTTGGGGGTCATCCAGAATTAGATCAGAGTCTATTAGAACTGTGAAGTCGATTATAAGTTGTGAGAGTATTTGTATCGCTACAGAGGGAGATCCATTTATGTTGGCCAAGGTTATCTTTGATATATTCTTTGAGTTCTTGGAAATGCCTGTCTATGGCTAAGCAGCACATTACATTTCACCAGCATATTGGGATAGTCCTCTGTTTTCAGTTTGCATAGTGCACACATAGGATCAACTTGACCTTGGTTGAAGCTGGCTAGGTTAGCTTGGACTAGGTATGTTCCTGTAACTAGTCTCGTCTTGATGCTGGCTCTTCCGACATCTTTTGTGTGATTTTTGTATGGTGGACATGGTCTGATGCATGTTGCCTATTGAAAGATGTGTGAAGCAGCATCTTGTCAGTCTTTTTTGTTGTGCATTGCTGGATCAACTGGCTTGTCCAATAGTTGTTTACCGCAGTCCGACTTTATTTTCCACTGCTGCTTTGTTAGCGTACGCGTCTTCAGTTCAGCCAGACTTGGAAAGTCATACAGGTACAGAACAGTCTGGATATATATGAACCAGCTTGGCACATTGCCAGGATTCAGAGCAATGTGTCGCTCCAGTATGCTGTTCAGGGTACTGTTTTGGCATCGGATGATGGCTCTCAATAATGACAGTTGCCGGATATGTTGTTGCACTATGATGGGTTGAGCTCCGATAAGTAGAAAGATGATAGCTTTGGCGGTACGAACTGGTGTTGAGAGTATCTTCCTAAGCATGCTGATATGGAAAGACTCCAGACTGTCTAACTGTTTTGCTGACAGGTCAAATATCTCTAGGCTGTATAGTAATTTTGGGATGACATACATTTATGTAAATATGGTAGCAGACCCTAGGTGAGAGACCATTTGTGCCATGTAAGCCGGTTCCTGTAATAGCGTAGTTGCGCGTGATAGGCTGACGGGTGTTTCCGAGGCTCCAATTTGGTGTAGATATTTTACTGTGATGAATATTGTAGCGTTCTCTGCCAGCAAATATGTATGTTTTATCTTGCATGATCTGCAGTTCTTGAGCAGAGTTTTTGCACAGAGGTCATTAGCAATGGTAGGAGAGCCGGTGTATGCAGGCCCAATATAGGTACCGAGTTGTTGTGTCTGTAGCTGGTCCAGGTGACCATTGATGTATGTCTTGTACAGCCCTGTCGATATGATTCCACCTTGTCTGACACCCTGTTCTACTGGAAATTCAGTGCTTGTTAGCCCTTTCCACTTTACCCTTGCTGATAGCTTTACATATAGGTTGTCTACTACTTGCCATATATGGGGTAGTGCAAATTTAGGTATCACTTGGGTGAAGCCAGTAGATAACAGCATAAAATTAGCTATCATAAAAGTAAATCTTTGAGCCACAGCAAAACATTCATATGAAGAGATGTACCAAGTTTTGTCAGGATTGGATAAAAACTTTTCAAAATACGGAATGTTCAAGTTAGATGAAAGTCCTGTTTTTTGGCTTTTCTGCGTGACACAGCCAAAATAGCATAGATATAATGATTCCTAATATGACGATGTCAACATAATAAAAAAAATCTTTTAGGCAGTTTGTTCTACAAAATGTAGTGAAAATCTTGGTATATGACATATTAGATTATGCTAAAAATTAATCACACTGTCCAAAAAGACACCAATGAAGCCAAAATTGCTGTTTCAACATTTTAAAACAGCATGGCTAATTTCTACAACAGATGAGTTTATCTGGTGTTTTTTTGTGTTTTGTAAGGTCACAACTGTACTAAATTACAAATTTTTTATTTTTGTCCTTTTTACTTGGATGTTATAGTAAGGATGTCTCCTTTAGCAGGGACTTTATTTATGTCGCAACCATAACGCTTCACTTCACTCATCTATGTCTAGCTGACTGTAGATAAATGTGCAAGTCTAACTGCGTAATATCTTAAAGTAACCTGTGTACATCTTTTGTTTAGCAAACATTTTGATTTGTGGAACAGCCACCTGTCACAACCATAGCATCTTGTCGCAACCATAACGACACCTTATCCTATTAATATTGATCATAGAAAACTAATTTTCCTTATCAAATGACTTTTCATTTTCTATATCTAATCAATAGTTAGTAATACACTGAATAACAACTGTTATAAAATTGTTATTCATAAAGTTCTTCAGGAATTTTTTACATGGCTAGAATTCTTATTTCACAAATCGATGTGACAATCGAGAACTACGGATATTCTAGTTTATTTCAGCTTAAAAATTTTGCAATCTGGTTTGTATCGTTCATTAAAACAAGAGGCCCAAGGGGCCCGTGTCGCTCACCTGGAGCACTGTGCATTTTTGTCAAAATTGTTGGTAGTGTTTTATGAGTAGTCTTTTTAAATGAGTTTGTGGACATTTTTGCACATCCAATATGGCCGCCAAACACGCTACATTTTGATTGGTCCACTTCTGCCATGTTTCTGACTAAGCTCCTTCCCTTGAACAAACTTTAATGGCACTCAGTGCCTAATCATATCTCCCAAATTTTGGCTCAATCTGCTCAGTGGTTCCGAAGTTGTTTTGGCAAAAAATAGGTTATTCAAGATGGCCACCAAACCATTTAGCCAATCAAGTTCCCTTGAACAAACTTGGGTCTACCGTTGCCACAGATGATGTGTTATGAGTTTTGAATCAATTCCTCCAGCGGGTACGGAGATTTTTTAGTGTTTCCAAAATTCAGCCATTTTGGCCGGTGGCCATCTTGGATTTTGACCGATCCCCTTCATTTGACGAAACTTAGATCTCTATGCCCTATGAATGCTCCCTCTTTGAAGTTGGCCCAGTGGTTCTTGAGAAGAAGTCGTTTAAAGAATTCCCCATTGCTTTACTATGGGAGCCTATAATGGGAAAACAAACCAAGATGGCAGCCACACCGTTTATCCGACAGTCTCGAAAGTGGCATATTTGAACTCGCCACACTGATAAGCATATATAAAGCAATTTTCACCATCAAAATACATCAAATACCAAAAAGCCAATATGACCAACAAATGCTAAATTTTGATTGGTTGATGGTGGCCATGTTTTTTAATGTACAAACTTCCCTTGAACAAACTTGAATGGACTTAGGTCCCTAAGCATATTTACCAAATTTCAGGTCTATCCCTTCAGCGGTTCCGGAGAAGTCGTTTTCGCGAAAACTAGGTCATCCAAAATGGCCACCAAGCAAATCGGCCAATCAGGTTGCCGTAAACAACCTTGGGTCTACCATTTCCACAGATGATGTGTTATGAGTTTTGAATCAATTCCTCTAGCGGTTTCGGAGAAGAAAATTTTTTAGTGTCTAAAAATCAGACATTTTGGCTGGCGGCCATCTTGGATTTTGACCGATCCGCTTCGCTTGAACAAACTTAGATCTCTATGCCCTATGAATGCTTCTTGCAAAATATAATTGAAATTGGCCCAGTGGTTCTTGAGAAGAAGTCGTTTAAAGAATTCCCCATTGCTTTACTATGGGCCCATTGCTTCACTATGGGAGCCTATGACGGGAAAGCAAACCAAGATGGCAGCCAAACCGTTTATCCGACAGTCTCGAAAGTGCCATATTTGAACTCGCCACACTGATAAGCATATGTAAAGCAATTTTCGCCATCAAAATACATCAAATACAAAAAAGCCAATATAACCAACAAACGCTAAATTTTGATTGGTTGATGGCGGCCATGAATTTTAACAAACAAATTTCCCTTGACCAAACTTGAAAGGCCCTTGGTCCCTAAGCATATTTATAAAATTTCAGCTCTATCCCTTCGGTGGTTCGGGAGAAGTCGTTTTCACGAAAACTAGGTCATCCAAGATGGCTGCCCGGCAAATCGGCCAATCAGGTTGCCATGAACAAATTTTGGTCTACCGGGAAAACCTTTAAAAAAGGTCCAAAAAATCAGCTATTTTGGCCGACGGCCATCTAGGATTTTTACCAATCCGCTTCGTATGAACAAACATGAATCTCTATGCCCTAGGGATGCTTCCTCCAAAATATAATTGAAATTGGCCCAGTGGTTCTTGAGAAGTCATTTAAAGAAAAATTTGATGGACGACAGACGACATACAGACGCCGGATGGTCGCCATCACATAAGCTCACATGGCCATTCTGGCCAGGTGAGCTAATAAATTAGAAAGCAATTTTGCACCCGTACATTGGTTTCTTTCTATATATAGAAGGCTTTAGTCCCGCCGTTATGGTTGCGACAATTTGTATATAGCTGTGCAGTTTCATTCAGTATATAGTATTATCAGACCGTCATTGCTAATGTGAATCTACAAGCAATATGAAGGTGAAACTGGACTTTTCGAAATGCTCTACACAGAAGAGCTTGCAGATCAGACAATTTCCCTGGTAAGCCACCGCCCAAAGATAAGACTGGAAACCAGAGACAAAACACCTCTATGCAGCAGTTACAGCCAACCCTGAACGTC
This sequence comes from Chaetoderma sp. LZ-2023a, assembly GCA_034401795.1. NCBI lineage: Eukaryota > Metazoa > Mollusca > Caudofoveata > Chaetodermatida > Chaetodermatidae > Chaetoderma > Chaetoderma sp. LZ-2023a. Next base: position 146,464,221 of record CM067369.1, read on the forward strand.
TAAAACTGTATCAAGAAAACAACGAAAAGTCCCAAAAACGTTGTAAAAAAATTAAAGAAAAACGGAAGTGATCCACACTATGACAGTGAAGTAAGATGGGAAAATAGAGAATGAGCAATCAAGTCCAGACATTACAAAGAAAGAGGCATGTGTAGCATCCACAGTTATTGAAAACAGGCATTTCAGGGAACTAGAGATTTCAGATTCTGATACAACTGATGAAAGTAGCAAACATGAGCCTAAAGACAACTCGGATCACCGATCGACCACCTGAAGCCAGATCAAGCATGAAAAAAACAGTTCAAAAGAATACAAGAAGTGTAGATGTATGTAATCAAAATCCCCTTCTACCGCCACATCCTATGATAGTAAGAGTGCAATTGAGTCGCAGGCGTGCACAACGAGTGCAGTCTCTTCTGCTAACATCTCCTACAAAATGGGCTGATACAGTTGACATAGTTGAACATATCATATGCAATGCTACCCCCAGAAAGAAGACTGCTCTGAAGGAAAAAAACAAAATCCAAGAGACCAGCATTTGGTACAACAAAAAATACAGAACAACAACAATGGCAGGACAAAGTTCATGAATTGTGCGAGAGAACGCATTGAGGCAAATGCCTACTAAGCGGGATGTGGGATGTAATCAAGTGTGCTGGTATATCCATAGCAAAACGCCATCTGCTTCTAACAAGGAAGAGCACCTATCTCAAGTTCATTGCTGAAAATCCAGTATACCACTACCATTACATTACATTCAGCAAAAAATCCCTAAATTTGTTAAGAAGATGAACATGAATGATCACAGGGTGTGTGCATGCATGCCATGTTTTACTATGCAAGAAAAGCTACATCCCTTAAGTGTAACGGCCATGAAACTACATTTGCCACGATTAAACATCCGCAGAGTATATAAAGCATTAATGTGTCCCTTTGAAAGTGTCCCTTCAGTTAACTGCATAGTAGGAAAATATGAGAAGTGTGCTTTCAAACGCTTGAAAATCAGTATTCTAAGATGATCGCTCAGAGTGGATACAGGGAAATGGCTTCCAGTCATATTAATTTCAAAATATTCAATAGAATATGCTACACATAGTAGATATGGGATTGTCTTGTGGGAGTCATGACCCCGCTGGATGTCTTATATCTTCGAGTAAGTCCCAAGAGAAACTTATGGTTTGAAAATACCAGGTGAGCTAATGGACCGGTTGACTTTATATTTTAATGTTTAAATTATTATTTACATCAGCTAGTGCTGATGATATTCGGTTTCTGCTAAATGGATGGTGTGCAGATATAGCACACTGAAACTTGTTGGATAATATTTATGATCATAATTGAAATAGCCGAATTGATTAGAATAGATCCCACGGGTCTGAGTTGATGTGTATCTGGAAATAGTTTAGATGAAAGTTGTTGCTGTTCAGTCGGCACACACTTTTATGATATTCAGCAGTCGTTTGAACCGATAGTTTAGAAAATAATCAATGTATAAGAATCACTGGAATCGGACGTGACAAAGGGACTTAGTTGATGACGTAGCCATTCTACAATGTAGGTTCTCATACGAGAATAGAACAACATCAGCTGGCAATGAGATCATACAGCTCATGTGCCTATTAACTCTGGCATCCTACAGGCTTATTCACGATAGGCAATGGACAGGACATGGACATTGTAGCGTCCTGTAGGAATTAATAACATAATCAAAATTTGTATATCAACTATATGTCACTCATACAATGGCATGCAACAACAACACATTCCGTAATGTTGTTAGTTAGCTGACAGATCGCATCAAATCAGAACCAGCTACCACCGCTTTGTCTATGGGAGGCATCATCTCCATAGAAGAATAGCACAGAGTTTGATTGGTCAGAATGACGTCACAATCAATGAGAGTCGATCAAACTCTGTAGCAAAGAATTATATGGAATAGGTTTTGAAGTTGAAATTGAAATACAGGGATCGTTGATTGGTTCAGAACGACCAACATTTATTAGGTAGGAACTTCTAGGAAGGAATGAGCAGAAGTTGATTGGTGGACTGATTGTCCGGGCCAATCAAGCTGTGCTCATAACGTACCTAGAAGAATCATCAGAACAGATTCAGGTAGAATCTAAATATTTAGATATGTATAGAACCTCAGCTATAAAAGACACACTTCCAGTTATAGAAAGTTAATCAATCCACTATCGTGATTCACGGAACATCTCGCTGGTGTTCCGTTAGCTGATAGCTGTAGACGTAGTGTAGCCATAGAACTTGCTTGATTTGTACCAGTAAGGTACCAATTTGTATTTGAGCTATTGTGCTCCAAGTCTAAATCTCTTTATAAGTTTCTGTACAGTTAAGTTACATTAATAAAATCATCATCTTACGTATATGTAAGACACGAGTTCGGCTTAGTTTATCCAAGTAAGAATTAACATTAGGAATTTGATCATCGAGTCGGAAGAAACATCCGATCCTTACCAGCAGATCTTCTTAGTCAGATTAGGCCCAGCAGTCTTTAAATAATATCGTCATCACCATCTTCACGACAGGGCGAGCCAGACTGTCCAGTATCCTTCTTCATTATCGGCAAGAGGTTGTCGCAGCAACCGTAACATCATAATCTTACCGATAGCGAAGCGGGACCGTCGAGTAATCAGATAAGTCATAATCCGGAGATCCGAAATCTTCAACATGTACATTCTAATGAATTTTTCGGTGAAAGGGTTTATAGTGATAAAACTCCCTGACATTATCGTGGAAAACAAAATAGGTAGAATCTCAAACAAAATCAAATTAAAATGTTAACATTCAGGCATGTCTGGTCTGTATATGTATAATCTACTACAGAGTATCCAGCACATCCTTCCAAATGGAAGCAGTAGAGGAACTCTGAAATGGTTTAAATGTTCACAGATGAGTGGCATTAGTTACCCCAGCTCCAACCTACATGCATTGTTTTGAACCATAGGCATGTGTTAATTGCTCTGTTACCCGTATTAGGGCCTGCTCCCGAAAGAGCGGAAGCCCTGTGGTTGTCACCACGTCTGCCTATATGTCCGTCTGTCCATCCACAATATCTCGTAAACGGCATGTCATACAGAACTGCTGCAAATATTTTAATGAAAATTGGTGTATCCCTCAGTTATGATACACAGATGCGCATTTTGTAGTACTCACTTACAAATGTTGGTCAAATATTTTGGGTGAAAATGGGATTTTTAGTGCAAAAAATCATATGATTTTTGTCATATTAAGTCAATATTGAACTTAGTCAGTGGACCTGTAATTTACTATCGCACATTGATGCACAATAAAAAAAAAAAATTTATCTACACATCACTGCATAATTTATGTAATACACAAGAGTACATTACCGGTTTACTGACTACACATGGACTAGATGCAATATTGACTTCTTTGGCACTGTTCAGTTTGGTTAGCATAATATTATAGTACAGCTCAGACATAACTTACCATGTTTCTAAAACAAAATAAAATGTACTGTTGAATATTTTTGAACATAATTGAATTGGAAGATATTGCTGTCTAAGGCAGCAATGCTTTCCAAAACAATTAACATCAAAATGCTCAACAGAACATTACTAACTTACATCGTGTTCAAAGTTGTACTAGCTAATATAGTTCTGTTTTTGTTTTGGAAACATGTTAACTTATATATGAGCAGGATTCAAGTGTAAAGTATCATGCACCACAACAAAATACTTATTAATTATCTACATTTCACTTTTTGCATAAGTAGTATATGATAATATTAAAGCAATCAAACTTAACAGTGGCATAATTCATCAAAGTGTCACAACTATAATGCTCATGATCCTGTTTTAGTTGATTACATAATTGAATAAGTTGACATTTGGTGAGTAAATTTATGTTTACAATCAATTAAAACTTGATTGGCAGATTGTTCAATCATCAAAAATCAAGAAATTATAATGAGACAATGAAATAAAAGTTTGCAGCACAGATGTTTAATTTTTCGTATTTGAGTAGTTTATAAAATTAAAGGTCATCTGTAACTCACTTATAATAGCCATGTAAATAGTGAAATGGATGTAGCTATATGAGTTTTGTTACTGGAGAACATCATACTAGCCTAATAGAATAACATTGTGATGTACAATCTATGTGTCGCAACCATAACGCTTTTATACCCCATTTTAGTAGAGCATATAATCACTTTGCATTTTATAAAACAGTGTCAATTTAAACATTTATATATACACCTGTGCAAAAGTTAAGCACCAGCAAAAACAATAGAACGTAGAAACATGATGGTACAACTAGGCTGCCATACTTTTTGTCCCCGCGTTAGCTGACATAATTCCAAGTACGAAATGCACATGCATGCATGACTTCATGCCGCTTGATGTCCGTGCGTGGCAGGAAACAGCACACGTGTTCAGTTATGTAAAAGTCCAGTTTGAGGTGTAGAACATTACATACAGATTTAGGCGACAAGATTAGGAATTTTGTGTTCATGACCGTGGTTTATTTGTACAGAGAGAATTAGCTCTTGATTGTGAACCGCTATGGCAAGACGAAGGTTAAGTGATCGTGTGAAATGGCAAATCATAGGCATGCATACCACTGGTATGTCATGCAGAGAGATTGGCAGACAGCTGAACATTAACCATACTGTAATCAGTCGTTTGATTGCAAAACATGGGCAAACTAACGAGTTGAAGGACAGGCCTAGATCTGGAAGACCGAAGAAGACTACTGCCCGTGATGATCGAGCCCTAGTACGCCTTGTTAGGAGATCTCCATTCACCAACAGCAGAGTGCTCAGCCAGCAATGGGAAACGCGCAATAGAGTGTCAATGTCTACCGTCAAAAGGAGACTGTATGCTGCTGGCATGAAAGCTAGGAGACCTGTCAGACGTCCTCTCCTCACTGCACACCACAAAGAGGAGCGTCTGAGGTGGTGCAACGAAAGAAGACACTGGAACATGAGATCCTGGAGACGGGTACACTGGTCCGATGAAAGTCGGTTCCTGCTTCATGCCACAGATGGTCGAACTCATGTATGGAGGTCCAGACGCACGGCGTACGACCAACGTAACATCATGGAAGAAGTTCCATTTGGTGGAGGTTCCGTTATGATATGGGGGTGCATCTCATTTGATTGTAAGCTGGATCTGTTGACTGTACCTGGAACACTAAATGGACAAAGATATCAAGATTCCATACTGGATAGAGTTGTGGTCCCTCATTTTGTAAATCATGCACTTGGAACCCACCCTATATTCATGGATGACAACGCCCGACCACATCGTGCTAGAGCTGTGCATGAATACCTCCGCCAGAATGCCATCGAAACCCTACCATGGCCAGCAAGGAGCCCTGACATGAACCCTATTGAGCATATCTGGGACATTCTGGGAAACATGGTGAGAAGGAGGGATCCTCCTGTGCAGAACCTACAGGAATTAACAGACGCACTCCATCTTGAATGGCAACGAATACCACAATGGCGTATCAGTCGGTTGGTGACCAGCATGAGACGTCGTGTCCAGGCCGTCATCCAGGCACAAGGTGGATATACCCGGTATTAATAATGACAGTCTCAAACTCGTGCACAGATGTTAAACTTCGTTTTCAGACACCATTAATGACAATCTAGCCACGTGTGTCAACTGTAGGGCAATAGTTGTCAGTTGTGTCAACGTAACCATATTCAGGCCTCGTTTTCAAGTTCAAACAAAAACATACAGTGTTTCCCCACCATCATAATCAGCATTCCTCTAGTTGCATTATTACCTCTTGCACTAAGATGGATGGGTACATAAATGTTTATGCTATTGCTTTCTTCATAGCACATGAATATACCCTCGCATGCGCGTAAAAATAGGGTGGTGCTTAACTTTTGCACAGGTGTATACATGGCATTGTTACATTCTTTAATCTTCAAAATACAATCAACAAACTTTCATTAGAAGGTGAATAAAGGGAAGTAATGTATTAATATTTCATAGTTTTTGTATTTCTTCCCTTAAGATTGAGCAAATCATCACAAGAATCACATACCATGAGTAGAAAGTACCTAAAACTTTGTATATGTGTTCTTTTCAAAGGTAGTAGAAAGTCTGCAAAGATTTCACCCACATAATGCTCTGGTTTTTGTTATTCTTTCCAGATCCATATTTAGAGTAAAATGCCAAAAATGACAGTCCTAGAATTCACCACAATGAAGTTTATTTTTTAGCATTTTGTCACGTCTTAATGTGCTCTACCCCATATGTGGATCTATGTTTTGATCAAAAAGATGACATTTGAGTGAATTGTGGTCCACAACGTCAAAGGCTTTCAGAGTATGCCATATAGAGTGGCATGTTGGTATCCATTGCCTCTCTTGCTGTCTCTGATACTATTAAAGATGCCATGCTTGGGGTGAGGCCTTTCATAAATCCAAACTGAAGAGTTGACTGTTGGCTGGTAGATATTCTTGTATTTGATTGAGTATGATATGATCGAGGATCTTTCCAAGTAGTGAAGAGACTGTAATCCCCCGGTAGTTGCTAAACGATGTTGAGTCTTTACCTCTCTTATGGACTGGTGTTATGCAGGGAGTCATGTCTGCTAGTCTGAGACTACCTGATTCCCACACGGACCACTCATAGTCTATTAGTCTCATGTCCGGTGGACTAGTGCAAAATTCTTATCAAAATTATCTATTAGACTTGCCAAAATGAAATATTCCATGACGTTGATAGACCTAATGCTTAAAATTGTGGGAAACATGCACCACTGTTCCCAACATAAGCCAATTATCCAATTTCCGTATATAATATTTTTAAATGGCTAATCCCCCAACAGAAACCCCTTGCGGGTAGGTCTGTAGTGTTATTAACCACTATAAAACATACTTACCATTCAATCACTACTTGCTAAATCAACTAATCTGCATTTAGCCACCAGAATAAGATTTTTATGCTTGCTTACATTCCTCCATATGCCTATTCCATATCAATATATACCCTCAACCAGGCTACTGGTAGGGTACAATCCCAGCTTATGGCCTGATAAAGACTGGCACCAGTATGTACTCACTTCTTGGTGACGCCTGTCACTAGGCATGCCTGCGCATGCGCAAAGGAGACCAAATACGAAACAGATTCACTTTTTTAAATTTAAGTGCCAAATATTACAAACAGATTTTCAAATCATTCCCATGCGGGGTGACTGAGACCGGGTCGTAGTGATTGAATGGTAAGTATGTTTTATAGTGGTTAATAAAACTAGACCAACCCGCAATGGGGTCTGTTGGAGGTTGTTATTACACCACAAAAACATCCATAACCGTTCAATCACTACTTGCTAAACCCGTAGATTTGGTCAGTGCCCCACTTAAAACCATTGGTGGGTGGAGATTTGAGAATCAATAAACAAGGATAAAAATTAAACAAATCATATCCAAATGTTAATAACCTAGCATAATAGTGCACTTTAATCAATCACAGTGATTATCAAACAAGGAAAGCTTTAAACTTAAAGTAATAAATAAAAACACAAGAAAACTCTCACCATTTCTTACAGACGCATAGTCTTAACGAAAATGGCGAGATGTGCTTGATAAATGGTCTTCGGCTTCTTTAGTTAAAATCGTGATATTACGAACAAAGGAAGCTGCTGCACTTTGATCCTTTAAATAAAATGAAGTAAAAGTGGATTTAGATTTCCAGCATGTGACATGCATGACTTCGTCTAAAGAAGAGCCAGTCAAAAGAGCAAAGGAGGTAGCCATTCCCCTAACATCGAAAGCTTTTATATGAGCTAGATTAACTTGTTCAGGAGAAGCAATCTCGTAACAAAGTTTGATGGTCTCACAAATCCATCTGGCAATCGTAGCCTTAGAGAATGGTCTGGCTACCTCCTCTGCATACGGAATCCATAAATGGGATGGAGCAGACCGTTTAAAATCGTTTCGTTGCTTGTAACCTTTTAATGCCCTAACAGGACACCAAAATTTGTCAGATGGCGAAAAAGAAGATAACGATTTTAAAATGATCGGTTTAGCGGGGAAGCGGTTAGACTGTCTTCGATAAAAAAATCCCTTCTGTGATATAAGACTAAACCGTCCCCAGATACGATAAATCTATCCTTTTCGGCGGAAAGAGCGTGAATTTCTGAACGTCTTCTAGCAGAAGCAGATGCAACAAGAAAAACAGCCGTAAGAGTTAAGTTTTATACTAATAGAAGCAAGAGGTTCAAAATAGCGGCCTGCTAAAACCTGAAGAACCAAGGCCAAATTCCAGGAAGGCAAAGGCTTAGCTACTGGAGAACGAATATTGCCCAATCCTCTGATAAAAACCCCCACAGACCCCCCTTGTGGGTTGGTCTGTTGTTTTATTAACCACTATAAAAAACATACTTACCGTTCAATCACTACTTGCTAAATCAAATATCTGCATTTAGCTATCAGAAAAGATTTTTATGCCTGCATACACACCTCCCCATGCCTATTCCTATTAATATGGGCGCTCAACCAGGCTACTGGTTAAGTCCATCTCCAGCATACTGACAGCTATAGACTGGCACCAGTCTATACTCACCCCATAGTGACGCTTGTCACTAAGCGAGCTTGCGCATGCGCACTGGAGCCCAAATAGGAAACAGATTCACTTTTCTAAATTTAAGTGCTAAATATTAAAGGCCAATTCTCAAATCTTACCACGCGGGGTGGTTGAGGCCGGGTCGTAGTGATTGAACGGTATGTTTTTATAGTGGTTAATAAAACAACAGACCAACCCACAAGGGGGGTCTGTGGGGGGTTGTTATTACACCACAAAAACATTCATTACCGTTCAATCACTACTTGCTAAACCCGTAGAGTTGGTCAGTGCCCCACTTAAACATTAGGTGGGAGATTTGAGAATCAACAAACAAGGATAAAAATCGAACCAATCTTATCCAAATGTTAATAACATAATATAATAGTGCATTTAACTCAATCACACCGTGATTAACAAATAAGGAAAACTTGAACTTAAAGAAATAAATAAAAACCAAAAGAAGACTCACCATTTCTCACAGACGCACTGTCCTAATGAAAATGGTAGAAAGTGCTTGGTAAATGTCGCCTTTTTTAGTTAAAATAGTATGTTACGAAAGGTGGCTGCTGCACTCTGGTCTTTGAGATAAAAGGATGTAAAAGTGGATTCAGATTTCCATCCTGCCACCTGCATGACCTCATCTAAAGACGAACCGTCAAAAGAGCGAAAGAAGTAGCCATACCTCTAACACATGGGCTTTAATCGGGGAGAGATTAATTTGATCCGGTGAGGCTATCTCATAACAAAGCTAAATTGTCTCACAATTCCATCTGGCAATCGTAGATTTTGAGACAGGCTTAGATAACTCTTCCGCATAGGAAACCCATAAATGGGATGGATCGACACCCTTTTAAAATCGGTTCGCTGTTTGTAGGTTCTTATTGCCCTAACAGGACACAAAAATTTATCGGATAGCGAAAAAGACGATATAGATTTTAAAATGATCGACCTAGCAGGAAAGCGGTTAAACTGAGTTTTAGATAAAAGGTCCCTTCTGGGATATAAAACCAAACCGTCTCCTGAAACTATAAATCTATCCATTTCAGCAGAAAGAACATGAATCTCTGAACACCTAGCAGAGGCAGCAGCAACAAGAAAAACAGCTTTGAGAGTTAAAAGCTTAATACTGCTATGGGAAATAGGTTCAAAATGGCGACCTGCCAAAACTTGAAGAACCAAGGCCAAATTCCAGGCAGGTAAAGGCTTAGCAATCAGAGGACGAATATTACCTAGACCTCTAATAAAACTATTACGTCTTAGTATCCTTGACATCAGCATTCCGAAGACAAGGAAGCGAAGACGCCAGAGAAAATCTATCTCCCCTGACCGTATTAGCTGACAAATGTAAAGAATCAAACCGATAGGATAAAAAAAATCTAATACTTGTGGTATAGAAACAGAATCGGGCACGAAACCTTGGTCTGAACACCATTTACCAAAGATTTTAAGACGACCCTTGTAAAATTGACAGGTCGATTCCCTTCTGGCAGAGTCAATAATTCTCTGAGATCTTGAAGAAGCCTTATTCTTGAGGACCTCAGACTCGAGATTCTCCAAATGCACACATTGAAAACTTCTGGATTTGGATGCACACAAAGACCTCTTACTTGAGATAGAAGATCCTGGGATACTGGAAGAAGATGAGGGAAGTCTACCAGAAGATCTAGAAGGTCTATAAACCAAATCCTCTTGGGCCAAAAGGGAGCTATCAGAAGACGTTCTTCAAGACTAACGGAATCAAATTGTTGGAGGGAAGGCATAGGCGAACATTCATGTCCAGGACTGAGACAGAGCATCCACCGCCAGGACTTGACTGTCCAGAGAAGGAGACATGTAAGAGGAGATCTGGGCATTCAGAAAGGTCGCGAACAGATCTACTAGAGGACGATCCATAAGACTGAAAAACGCTCTGACAACCGACTTCTTTAACTGCCACTCTGTGTGCGCGAACCTGCTGGGACATGAGTTGGTCCGCCATAAAATTCAGACTGCCTGGGACATGGGAGGACACTAGAAAAATCTGCCTCTTGCGGCACCACAAGAGAAGATTCCACACTTCTAGACAAAGGAGAGATGACCGTGTACCTCCCTGCCTTTTGATATAAGACACCACTGTCGAATTGTCCGACCGAATCGAGACTTTGAGACCTATCACAAGATCTGACCATGAAAGGAGAACCTTCTTGACAGCCCACAACTCCAGAATGTTGATATGGGCTATCGACTCCTCCAGGGACCAAAGGCCGGAAACTGACAGGGAGTCCCAGACTGCTCCCCAACCCTCCTGGGAAGCGTCTGTGAAGATAATCGCCTGAGGGGAGGACTTTACCAGTGGAACACCCATCAGAAGCAGAGAACGATCCCTCCAAAAATTTAGATGAGGGATCAAATGTTCTCTGATGGCAATCTGATGGTAAATAGAGTGGACTGACTGCTTCCAAAGGGACAATAAATACATTTGGAAGGGTCTCCTCATCAGCGCCGCCCAAGGAATTACTTTCTCTACACTGACCATCAGTCCTATCACTCTAAAAAAGAATCTTGCTCTTACCATGGGAGAAGACAGGATTTCCATTGCCACTGATAAAGCTTCTATCCTTGGATCTGAGGGGAAGAATAGACCCTGGGCCAGGTCGAAAGAAATGCCTAGATGCGTAAGGATATGAGATGGAACTAGGCTTGATTTTTTCAGACTTAAAATCCACCCTAGGTTGCATGCCAGACTGCAAACCTCTGGAAGAATTCCTGAGAAAATTGAAGAAGACTTACTTTACTAACCAATCGTCTATATAAACGTGGAGATGGATAGAATGACGGTGGAAATTTCTGCCACGGCTGAGACTATGCGAGAAAAGAAAAGGAGCCGTGGTCAGGCCAAAAGACATGACGCGAAACTGCCAAACTCGATCTTAGTAAGCAAAACTCAGGAATTTACTGAAGGAAGGGTAAATGAAAACATGCAAAAAGGCATCATTTTGGTCAATGGAAACGACCACATACCCTGATATAGATTGGAAAAGACCTGGGAGATGGTCTCCAACTTGACTTGGGAGTAAGAATCCTGAGATTAAATCATGACATACCCCCCTGTTAAATTAAAATTAATGCAGATATGAATGTTTCAGAGTGAATAGAGATCATTTTACTAAGATTTAATGACAGGGTAGAAAACCTACCCTAGGCTGAACGCTCTCATGTATGTATAAATTCCTTAGAATTAATATAATTCACAAAGAAAACTAACATGATAATGACCAAATTGTCAATTGAAAGGACCAGAGGAGACAAGAAAAAGGAATTAAAAGAGGAAAGAGCCGACACAAAAGAAGGAGGGTCTATAGAAAACTTGTCCTTAAAAAGAAGAGAAAGAATCTAAGCAATCCACCAGAGAGACAGGGACCAGACATCCGAAGAGACTGACTGGACAAAATCTCCTCAGCCCTGACCGACTAGGGAAAAGAAGAATAAGAAGGATTAGGAGATGAAGAAAAGAGATGAGAAGAGTCACCAGAGGCCATAGAACCAACAGTTCAAATGGAAAGAGGAGAGCAAAGCCTCTTGGAAGCTAGAAGGTTAGAAAAAACGTAGAATCAGAAAAGGAAAAAGATTGATCCTGAGAAAGAATGTGAACAGATACAACATCCTGACCAGAGGACATGGAAAGAACAGAGAAAAAAGCTGACATGAAAGAACGAACATGGGACGAATCCATAAAAACAGAAAACAATGAACAAACTAGACCGTAATCAACAATTATAAACTCACGTTCAAAAGAGAGAACGACAGAAAAAATCAGATCAAGATGATCAAAAGAGGAAGAAGGTGGAAGAGAGTAATTAAGAAGAATGGAAGATGAAGTGGAAAGAACAGGACCAGAAGATCCCTGGATAGGATAGATAGATGATGAAATACGGGAAAACCCCAGGAGGGAAAAAAGAAGAGACAGAAAGAGAGAAAGAGGAAGGAGACCATGACTACAAGAAAACTTTAGCAGGATAAGGAGCAGAGGGTGAAGGAAGAGACCTATACTTATCTTACTCATTATTATTAAAGACTTAGAACCAATATTATCATCATGTAAAGACGGATCTCATTGAGATTGATATGCTAATAAAAGGAATGATTGATAGAAGGATAATGAAATCCCGGGAACATCTGGATGTTAAATACACAAAACACTAATACTTGATTATGATTAAACACTACGGGATGAAAACACAAAACAAAATGCTGAAAAACAAAGGCGATATAAAATCTAAGCAAAAAGATTTCCCTAAACCATGACTGTAACAACGCCAAAAGAAAAAACTCGGCTTTTATTCCTTCTTCCTTCACCATAATCTTATTTCTCTATTCTCAGCGTTTTCTAGCACTTGTAATCATTAATCTTAGCCAGGAAAAAAGAGCGCGAAAAAAGGCTGAACGGCCCGAAGACAACTGGCCATCTAAAGTTGGATGAAATTAAAAACTAATTTTAATTGCGACATCTAGTGATAATGCGTAGAATACAGACCGACTTATCAACTGCAACAAAACACCCATCCGGCAACCAGTCGGAAGAGTCTTTAATTACGTTGAAAAGTTTCACTGATAAAAGAATAAATGCTGAATATCTACAATTTCAAGAGAGACTTCAAGACTGGCAATGTCTCAGAATTAATATTTTCAGCGATTAAACATTCCGATTTTAAAAGCACTTACTGAAATAAGACTAACCTGGACACCATGAAACCGGTAATGACCCTATCCCCGGATGTACGAATCCGGAAGTGAAAAAATAGGAAACGGAAATGTGCAAACCGGAAGAAAACAACCGGAAACCGAACCCAGATGTACAGTGAAAAACAACCAGAATAAACAAAGGAACCGGAAATACGCAAAAACCGGAAGTCAGACCGGATATGGAAAGAACGGAGGTAGATCCAGAAAACGACCCGGAAGTACACCTCTAGAAACAAGCGGAAGTGTACAGACAGGAATCCAAACTGGAAGCGGAAGCGCTTCTACCGGAAGACAAAAAATAATAGGAGTCCACAGACCCTGGAAGCGCTGCTAAAACCGGAAACGGAACTAGGAATCGGATCTTGAAGACCCAGATGTCCTACAAAAACGGAAGACATACCGGAAACGGATGGAACAGAAGTAATAACCGGATCTTGACGACCTGGATTTCCTGCCAAACCGGAAGTCCTACCGGAAACGGACGCCAGAGAAGAACCGGATCCTGAAGACCCGGATGTCTTGCTAAACCGGAAGTTAAAACGGAAAAAGGAAATAAACCCGAGTCCAGAGGACCTGAGTCCACCACAATGGAACCGGAAGAACTAGCAAGACTAGAAATCAAATTTTTGGCAATGGGCGATCTAGAAAGAACCTTGACGACCGGTACAATCGAAAAATTGGCATTGGCATAAGGTCCAGCCTTATGGACGTCAGCCTCCGCCACCACTGCTTGTGGGTTATGCCCGTCACCCTCAAGTCTTAGGTGGGCTTGACCCGGTGCACTACACGAGCCCACCTTTGAGAGCTTAGTCGCTCTAGACTTCTGCTTCGGAGATTCTTTAACCTGCATGGAGGTTAGAGGGACCGGTTTCCTCCATTTGCGGGAATGCCCGCTAGCCTTCGGGCTATCATCAGAACTTGAAGAAACATCCTGTTTCTTAGTCTCCTTTATTGCAGATATCCTTTCGTCAAGGGATTTCGTCAAAACAGATGCGAATGATTCAAATCCTGCAAAAAGAGCTAGCATGGCATCTGAATTCGCCGAAGAGGCTGCCCCCTCCGTTGCTACCGGTAAAGACACATTAGATTGTGCAAAAGACACAGCTTTCGCCTTCCTAGCAACGGAGGTAGGGGAAGGATGACCGGAGGGCAGCGGTTGTTTAAATGGTAAGGCTTTAAAAAGAGGCCTTAGACACCGAGACCGGCCACCCTTTAGAGATCCCACACATCGTTGTGAAGGTACAAGTGGTACATATCGCACAGACATGCCCGGCAAATTCAACTGAGTGATGGCGATCACACTTTGATGACGTACATTATGTCTTGTCAGACGATTTAGCGGACTCCTAAAAACGAAAAACGTAACAATGAAGCATATCGCTTAAAAATTGTAAAAAGAAAACTAGAAAGATAAAAATCATTTCTTTAAAGGGCGGGAAAGTTCAAGTCAGAAAGCAAAATCCCTACCGACAAGAAAGCAAACTTGCATAGGGATAAATGATAATCCTTATAATGCACTAGAGTAAAATGATAAGGGCTCTGGATGACTGCTGGAGTTTAATATATGATGATGAATGATATAGGCATAGTAATTAAGATACCACGAAGCGAGAACGATCTTTCACGAAAACCGGTAACAATATGAACATAGTTATAAAATACCATATAACCATGAATATACTTCCTACACATAACTTAGGGAGGATTGACTTCATATTAGGCATAATCTTGATAATATAGAAGGCAAAAGATGTAGCTGACACAGTGCAAAGCACAAAAACGTAGACGAATATTTTAAGCAGTTGTTCTGCAAGCAGAATAATTGAAAAGTGAATCTGTTTCCTATTTGGGCTCCAGTGCACATGCGCAAGCGCGCTTAGTGACAAGCGTCACTATGGGGTGAGTATAGACTGGTGCCAGTCTATAGCTGTCAGTATGCTGGAGATGGACTTAACCAGTAGCCTGGTTGAGGGACCATATTAATAGGAATAGGCATGGGGAGGTGTGTATGCACGCATAAAAATCTTATTCTGATAGCTAAATGCAGATAATTGATTTAGCAAGTAGTGATTGAACGGTAATGGATGTTTTTGTGGTGTAATAACAACCATTAAGAATCTTTGTATCATTCCTTGACGCCAGCATTCAAAAGACAAGGAAGTGAAAATGCCAAAGAAAATCTATAACCCCTGACTGTGTTAGCAGATAACTGCAAAGAATCAGAGATAAGACAAAAAATCTAACACCTGGGGAATAGAAACAGAATCGGGCATGAGACCATGTTCTGAACACCATTCTACATAAATTTTAAGTAGACCCTTGTAAACTCGATGGGTCGACTCTAGTGTTGTGAGGCGAAAACTTTTCGTGGAAAATTTTCCAAAAAGACAATTTTTCGGAAAATGTACCAACATATTTTTCTAGGATGAAGGATGCAAGTGCAAATTTTTATTTCCCTATTGCATTAATACCAATGCTTTTGCTATTTACATAAGTTAATAGATTTAGATTTGTGTCATCTATTGCCATGGCTGAAATGGCTTGCATCAGGTTACACTATCACTATAGATCAGAAATAACAAATTTCCAAACAATGCTGTTAAATATCTTGAACCCAATTTGCTTGAAAAAAGCTATTGCTGCTATAGGCAGTAATGGCTTGGCTGCAATCGCTTCCTAGCAAATTGTATTCAAAATATTCAACAGGAAAGTTTTTGCATATCATTCAAAATTGAAGAAAATGTTAATTCTGTGTATTTTTACCTTATTTCTGGGTTCAACTGTACACCAGCTGCATGGAATCATGGATGATGCAATATTGCATCAGCATAATATTGCACCATACACTGCATCATGCACATGCTGGTCTGGTGTAAATTCTTATTCATTGTTGTAAGTCAGTCAAGTGGTTACTGGTTATGCAATAACATTGTTTAAATTTTAGTGTATGTTAATTATTAAGTTTCTGCAACTTCCACTTTTTGCCAGTTAAGGCAGTTATCAGTTAAAGTTCCTAAACATGACAAAAAGACTTGATATGAAAATATGGAATCATTTCAACAGAGAGATTTCAGGAAAAAATAATTATATAGGAAAATGCAAATATTGTGATCAGACCTATGCAAACAATGTGACACGGATGAGAAAGCACTTAAGTACATGCAAAGCTGCTCCGGCATATGTGACCAAAAGTTTTTCTGAGAGAGTGGTAAGTTTTTCAGTAAAAATATTATAATTATACATCTACATTCTTAACTCAATAAGTAATGTCACCCACACCCAACCTGCCCAAGTCTACATTTCCCTTACCCCTGAAGGCACAGCCAAATTAAAGGGCAACATTCCTTAAGCACGGATGCGCAGTACCAGTAGTAAAAAATCAAATTAATAAAAAATTGTACGGTCATAATTTGATAAGCGCAGACGCAAGTGGAAATTTTTGTGATGGCCTCAGGTTGTTATTTATCAATGAGCTGCACACATTTGACCCACTCTGCATCCGTGCTTAAGGAATTACGCCCTTAGTTATGCCATCTCCCTTTCCACAATTTGGTATTGGTAATCCATATTGGCACTTGTGCAGGAATTTTATCTTGCTGTTTTAATGTGCGTGTGGTTATGTGCGTGGGTGTGTGTTGTCGAGCTATATTGACATTGTCCCTCAATCGAAAACGTTAACATTTTACTCATTATTCTGGACGCCAGACGCCATTTGGATCGCTATGTCTCACTATCCTCCCCTTTCCTATGGGCTCGACAAAAACTGTGGTTGCAAAAATTGTATAGCTTACAAAACCTTGTTTTTCATTACATCCAATTTATCAAGCATTTCATCGCTTGAAAATACACCTTCATGAATGCAAATGGTGAAGGGCTGGGTGGGGTGCAAATATTTGCGGGTAAAAATAATTCTAAATTCACCAAAATGTGCAATATAGTTGTCGAGCCCTTAGCGAAGCGGAGGATGGCGAGACATAGCAATCCAAATGGTGTCTGGCATCCGGCATCTGGACAAGATGAGTACATGCAAAATGTTAGAGTTTTCGAATGAGGGGGAATAGGGCCCAATAGTTACTAATAGATCTTTGTTACATTGCAGGAAATGGATCCTCAGTCCAAAGGTCAAGAGCCTGTAAATGTAGACAGACACACACTGCCACTGAAATATGCTGTTGCTCAAGCCGCAAAATCCAGCAGTGAGAAAATGAGACAAATATCTGTGAAACCGTTCATGCACACCATGTACAAGCCCACTCAGGAGATGTTAGAGAAATCGTTAGCAAGAGCAATGTATGCCTCTGCGACACCATTCAGTGTTCTCGATAACTATTACTGGAAACAGTTTTTTTGCGCAGATTAGACCAACATTCAAGGTTCCTCCCCGACATGTATTATCAAACCGTCTATTAGATGAGGAATACGACTTTACATGCCATATCCCTAGCAAAACCAGCTGCTGCTAACTCATTGTGTCTAATGAGTGATGGGTGGACAGATATAAATCAGAGTACAATTATAAACATCATGTTTACGTACCCAGAGCCAATATTCTTCAAGTCTGTTGAGTGTAAAGAAGAAAGACACAGCAGAATATATTGCACCCATGCTAAAGGATGCTATAGAAGAAGTGGGCACTGAAAAAGTCCATGCTCTTGTAACAACGGACAATGCCAGTAACATGAAAAAGGCATGGGCAATACTTTCGAAAGATTAACCCCATCTAATTACATACGGGTGCATGGCTCACAGCCTAAACCTTCTAGTTCAGGACCTACTAAAAATTGGATCCCTGCACCGCCATATTGAGCTTTGCAAAAACATTATAAAGTTCTTTAAGTGCAAGCATGTTCCAAAAGGCATTCTGGAAAGAATTCAGAAAGACAAACTGAAGACAACTGTAGCACTAGTATTACCAGCTGCAACCAGGTGGGGTTCAGCTTGTGACAGTTTAAACCATTTGCTAGAGAACAAAGTGTTTAGAAGCAGCCGTTGTTGATGAACAAATGGAATCACTTGTAACACCACAAATGCGGAAACAGCTCCTAGATACAGAAGTGTTCTGGGTACAGGTTGAATCTGTAAAGAAATTATTAGAGCCAGTTTCGCTTGCAATTAAATGGATGGAATCAGATAAGTCAAGGCTGTCAGAAGTTCCAAACATGTTTGCTTCATTGCGAGAACACTTCAAGTTTTTGGTTCCATTGGCTCCGATGACAGACTGAAGAAAGGCAGCTAATAAATGCTTTTGAGTCAAGATTAGTTTTGTTCACATAATGTCCAAAAGGCTGCACATTTGTTAGATCCTTGGTTTGCATGTGATGATCTTGGTCTCACAGAGGAGGATATAGCAGCTGCCACAGATATAATTGAAGACATATCAGCCAAAATACCTACACTAGATGTCGTGACTGTTATCAGAGACCTTGCTGAATACAGGGCCAAAAGAAGTATTGGGGCGAGAGCTTCCATTTGGGAAATGGCAAAACAAATGGATTCTGTGACTTGGTGGAAAGGCTTTTGCTCAACATGCCAGCTGTCCAATGTGGCATCATGTCTTTTATCTTGGCCAACATCTGCTGCACCATGTGAGAGGAACTGGAATCTCCATGCCAGTATTCAGACAAAAAAGCACAACCACTTGACACTTGATAGACTGAGGAAATTAGTGTCTGTATGTAGCTCATAACCTCCAACTCCAGTCAAAAAAGGATATGAGCGAATGTCAGGAGGAACCTCGTATGGACCTTTCTGCTTCAGTGCCTGGAACCAGCTAAGCCGCCAGTGTTGACATTTCTATGCCATATGAAGATTATGCCAATGCCATAGAACTAGAAGTTGATGATGATGACTATGATTATGATGACGATGTTGATGATGATGATATAAATGACGTTGATGATGATGCTGATAATAACGATGATGATATTCATGATGATCATAATGATTACGCCATTTAGGTGTAATTGATAGTACTAATATAATTATGTATGTCACAGAAATGTAACTGATGATGATGATGATGATGATGATCAGATGATGTGACAATGATGTATCTTGATGATGATGATGATGTGGATGATGATGCATTTTAATTTGTAATAGAGACAATGATGATGATGATGATGATGATAAGGATGATGATGATGTGTGAATGTAACTGATGAAAATGATGATGATGATGATGATGATGGTGATGAATGTAACATGCTAATGATAATGATGATTGATGATCAGACAATTGAAAAGTACATGTAAGTCATTAAATATTTCATGATCATGATTTATTTGATCCCAACAGATATTTGATGGAATATAAAAGATGACACCAAAATAGGCTTGTAATGACCAAAATGAATATGAAACTTACTCACATGTAAATCAGTCGGTGTAAAGGGCATGTAATGTGACAGTTGCTTTAGTCATTAAACTTTCAAACTAATTTGTTTAAAAATACCCATTTGGTTTTTTCTTACACTTAAATTGGTAAAAATTAGCAGGCATTCTGTCAAACAAACAATCAGACAGCCCTGCAGTGCCTGCACCCACCCACCCACCCACCAACTTACCCACACACCCATAAACTGTGACACACCCACAGACCACACAAACACCCACGGCGACAAGCACGCACGCACGCACGCACGCACACACACACACACACACTATATATATGGTTCAAAATATACACATATTTTTCCAATTTTAGGAAAATCTGGAAAAATATCAGAAAATTTTCTGGAAAAATAACCGACTCCCTCCTGGCAGAATCAATAATCTCCTGAGATCTTGAAGAAACTTTGATCTCAGGGACTTGATGCTTGATATCCTCCAAACACACAGGCTGAAGATTTCCGGGTTTGGATGAAGACACATTCCCCTTACTTGAGAAAGAAGATCTGGGGAGACTGGAATAAGACGAGGGAAGTCTACCAGGAGATCGAGAAGATTCACGAACCAGATCCGCTTTGGCCAAAAGGGAGCTATCAGAAGAATTTCGCAGAACTGGTCCCTTACCTTCTCATTTGAGGGAACGCATAAGCGAACATTCCTGTCCAGGACTGAGTCCACCGCCAGCGCCTGACTGTCCAGAAAAGGAGACATGAAAGAGGAGAGCAAGGCATTTAGACAAGTCGCAAATAAATCTACGTGGGGACGATCCTTGAGATTGAAAATCGATCTGGCAACCAACCTCTTTAACTGCCACTCTCTGTGGGCGAATTTGCTGGGACGAGACAGCTGGTAAGCAAGAAAATTCAGACTGCCTGGGACATGAGAGGACACAAGAAAAATCTGATTCTTGCGGCACCACAAGAGGAGGTTCCAAACCGCCATACAAAGGAGAGGGTCGCATTCCCCCCTGTCTGTTGATGAAGAAACTACCGTCGATTGTCCGATCGAATCGAGATTTTGAAGCCCTTTAATCGATCCGACCATGCTAGGAGAGCCTTCTTGATAGCCTACAATTCCAAGATCTTGATGTGAGCCGTCGTCTCCTCCAGAGACCAAAGACCTGAGACCGACAGGGAATCCCACACCACTCCCCATCCCTCCTGGGAAGCGTCTGTAAAGATAAACACCTGAGGGGAGGACTTGACCAGAGGGACACCCCTAAGAAGCAGTGAACGATCTTTCCAAAATTCTAGATGAGGAATTAAATGGAGTGAATTGACTGCTTCCAAAGGGACATCAGGTATATCTGAAAGGGTCTTCTCATCAGCGCCGCCCAAGGAATGACATTCTCGACGCTGACCATCAAGCCTATCACTCTGAGGAAGAATCTTGCTCTGACTGAGGGAACAGTTGACAGAATGTCCATTGCCAATAAAATAGCCTCTACTCTTGGATCTGAAGTAAAGACTAAGCCCTGAGCCAGATCGAAAGAAATGCCTAGGTGCGTGAAGACATGAGAGGGAACTAGACTTGATTTCTTGAGATCCAACCTAGACATCATGCCAGACTGCAGACCTCTGGAATGACTTCTGAAAGAATTGAGGAAGACTACTTTTATTAACCAATCGTCTATATAAACATGAAGATGGATAGAACGACGGTGCAAGATTCCTGCCACGGCTGAAACTAAACGAGTGAAGAGGAAGGGCGCCGTGGTCGGGCCAAAAGACATGGCTTGAAACTGCCATACCCGATCCTTGTAGGCGAACCTCATGAACTTTAGGAACGATGGGTGAATAAGCACATGGAAGTAGGCACCCTTGAGATCTATGGAGGAAGTCCACATGCCTGGAACTAGGATGGCTATAATCTGAGAAATGGTCTCCATTTTGAACTTTGGGGTTAAAATAAGAAGGTTCAACTTTTTCAGATTGATGATAGGATGCCAACCTGTTTTCTTGGGAACTAAGAAAATGGTTGAGTAATAGCCTGGGTCTACACTCCAAAGAGGAACGTCTTCTATGGCCTCTTTGACAATCATGGACTCCAACTCCTCCTCTAGGGCCGCCAACTTCTCCAGATTGGAAGGCACTGGTGTCCACTTGGGGATAAGAGACAGAGGAGGATGATGAAGGATCCAAGAAGGTGCATAACCCCAGCGAATCTGATTTACTAGCCAGGAGTCCTGAACGAGGGAATGCCAAGTCTCCCAGAACAGGCGCCCTCCAACTGGCAAGCTGGGCAGAAGGCACTGAACTGATGGATCTGAAGGCACAAGAAGAGTAAGGGAAGAAATTGAAAGAGGAGAAAGGGCTGGCCCTACCTGGGCGGTGGCCACATATTCAAACTCTGTTACTCTGAAAACCTCTGAAAGATGACCGACCTCTAGACCGTGAACTAGGTCTGTGAAAATAAGCTTGCCCCCCCCCCCCCCCCACACCTCTCGCTCTAAGAGCAGAGGGTTGCTGAACCTGGGATCTAGAACGGTGGGAGGAGATTGACTCAAAATGATCCTCCTCCGCGGATCGATCTTGGAAGTTGGAAGACGATGTGTTAGAGTTATTAACTATACTGGAAGGATATGTACCAAACTCATCTAGTCTAAGACTCTTCCTCCTAGGGGAGGAATTGGGGCTCTTAACAGAGGAAGAGTCTCTTTTCACAGTAGGTTTAGAAACAGAAATCTGAGCCCGAAGATCCCTAGAGGCTCTCAGGCACTCAGACTCTGACCGAATGAGACTAGAGGACGACTGACCAAAAATATCCTGGCCGAAAGGAGCCGAAATAGGACTACTCTTAAGATTACTCGAAATATTCACCTCAACAAGCATCCTAGACCTTCTCTTTGAGGTAATATAACCTAAAGATCTGCAAACGGAATTAAGAGAACCTCTCGAAATATCGGCCAAAGAGCGAAAAACCTCAACAGGGACATGCTCAGCTCTCCCTTGGGCCTTAAGAACTGCCTCTGAAAGTATTGCATGAAAATTTGCCGACTTGAGCTGTGAACTATACACTGACTCCCATTTAAAACGATCAGAAGAGGCCTCAACTTTCGCAGAATCCTTTAAATTAGAGGAAAGAACTTTCCAAGCAGGACCAGTGACTGATTGAGGAGTGGCAACTCACAAATAATCGTCCTTTGGAATCTGAACAGGAGCATCGAATTTGGGAGTAAGAGAAAATTCCTTACAATGAACATCGTTCACAAAGAAGTCTAACATGTCAACTACCAAATTATCAACTGGGAGGACCTGAGGAGACAAAGAAGAATCAGATGATGAAAGAGCAGACCCAAAAGGAGGGTCTATAGAGAATTCGTCCTTAAGAGGAAGAGAAAGACTAGAAGCAATCCACCTATGAGCCAGGGACCAGTCCTCCGAAGAGGCCCTGACCGGACAAAACCTCTTCAGATCCCTGGCCCCCGACTGTATTGGGAGTTGAAGAAATAGAAGAAGGATTAGGAGAGGAAGAAGAAAGATGAAGAGAAGGGTCACCAGAGACCAGTGATTCAACAGTTCTAGAAGAAAGAGGAGAGCAAGGCCTCCTAGACGCTTGAAGAGAAGATACAGGCAAAGAATCAGAAATAGAGGAAAATTGATCAGAAAGAATGGGGTCAATGACATTTTCCTGACCAGAAGACAAGGGAAAATGAACCAGACCACTAGCTGAAAACCTAGAAAGAATGGAAAAACAAGCTGACACAAAAGACTGATCAAGGGAGGGATCCCTAACCACAGAAAACAAAGAAAATTCCAGACCCGAATCAACAATTTGAAACTCTAACTCAGAGGAGAGAACAACAGAAACTATTGGGTCAAGATGATCAAAGGAAGAAGAAGAAGCAGAAGAGGATGAAGGAAGAAGAGAAGAATTAAGATGAACAGAAGACGAGGAAGAATGAGAATTGATACAAGGAAGATGGGAAAACCCCAGAGGAGGCGTGATAGGACTGAAAAAGAGAAGAATTAGAAACATGACTGGAAGAAAAATCTTTCGGCGAAAAAGAAGAGGAAGAAGAATAAGGCAGAGACCTATGACCTTGAACTTGAGAAGAACGAGAAAGCGTGAGCATCGCTTCAGAAGAACCCAAGACTGCAAGACGCGTCAACATTAACTACTTGGGAAGGGGACTGAGAATCCTGAACTAATTGATCACGAAAATAATAAGTCAGAAACATCCCTAGGACAAGATGGAGATAAGCCAAAGCTAACCAGATTTCTATCAATAGAAACCTGACTCCTTTCAACCAAATGCGAGTCAGAAAAAATTGACCGACTAGAAGAGGAACCTGTAAGATCAGGAAACTCGTGACCGGATGCACAAAATCTAATCCCGGAAGAACCGGAAAACGGAAGCTGGCTCTGGGATAAGGCCCTAACCGGATCTTGCTGACCATGGCAATTGACCAAACCGGAAGTCTCATCAAAACCGGAAGTGGAAACCGGATGCTTAGCCGGATCTTGAAGATCCGGAAGTACACCCCTCAAACCAGAAGCGGACCAGCAAAGACCGGAATCAGAAACGGAAACGGAAGTGCTCCTACCGGAAGTCAGAAAATTAATTGGGTCCTGAGGACCCAGATGTCCGGTAGGATCGGAAGAGCCACTAAAACCGGAAGTAATAATACCGGAAGTGGATAACATCCTACCGGAGGTCGAAAAAGGAACAGGATCCTGAGGACCCGGATGTCCTGAAAAACTGGAAATCAAACCGGAAGCAGAAGAAACAGAACCAGAAACCCAGGGTCCTGGAGACCGGAATCTACTAAGCACAAACCGGAAGTGCTTGATAAATTGGAAGTTACCAAACTTCCTGACTGCATTAAGTTAGGAAGAGGCGATCTTTTAACGTTCCTGGCTACCGGTATAACATAAAACTTGATGTTGGCATAGGCGTTTGAATCTAGTGCAGATAACTCTGGTGTGCCTGGACACATTTTGCCGATATGTAATCCCCACCGAGGTCTTGTCATAAGGAGTTGACATACCAAATTTGAAATGAATCCATTCAAGCTAACTGACGTTATCGAACGAAAACTAAATGCAGACGGATGGATGCACGCATGGATGGAGCCCGTTTCTATAGTCCCCATCGATGACGTCGGGGGACTAATTATTAGTACATTTAAATTACACAATATTTTACTAAACAGTCAAATATTTCCTGTGCATGATAATACATACGAACGGGAACATTCCTATATTCCCTCGAACTTTGTTTTCGAGGGGATAATAAAAGGATATATGTATGTTCTGAATGATTTCCCCCAAAAAATTAAAGATGGCTGCCAGAAAAATTGGTGAATTAAAATTCTGAATGGATGTTCTAGTGCCAACAACCATAGGATTCTTCCAACAAAACTTGGTTGATATCAGGCGACTCAAGTAGTTAATGAGTCGTAGTAGTCTTTTAAAAAAATCCTGAATTTCATAAAAATTCACAGTGCCAGCCAACAAAATTCAGCAGTCAAAATTCTCGCTAGAATTGTTGAAGCCTCCTACCACCACCAAGCCACATTGAAATAAGCTGTTGATTAAGGAGGAGCATTTTAAAGGATGTTCACCATGGCATAAGCTCACATGGCCATTCTGACCAGGCGACTCCATTATAAGAGTGCGGTATGCAGACAAATTTGACAGACTGACATATACTAGTTGCAAGTCACAAGTGAAAATTTAGGTGTAGTGGTACCTCATTGTTCCGCAATTTGTTCGATCATGATCACTAAACAAGAGGCCCCTCGCTCAACTGGACCATAGGCATTTTAACTAGAATGGTCATTAACAATAAATGGATCTCTAATGAGTTGAGCAGACTTGTAACAAGAAAACACTGGCCATGTTTCTTTATGTATCAACTTCTCTTCAGCACATTTTAATGGCCCTTAGTCATCAATATCATATCTCCAAAATTGCGAGCCAATCCGTTCAGCGGCTCTAGAGACGAAGTCGCTTTCATGAAAACCAGGCCATCCAAGATGGCCAACAAACCATTCGGCCAATCAAGTTCCCTTGAACAAACTTGGTTCAGCTCATGCCCTAAATGATATTTTATCAGTTTTGAATCAATCGCTCAAACAGTTTCGGCAAAGATTTTTAGACATTTCTAAAAATTGACCAAAATCCATGATGGCTGCCGGCCAAATTATCTGATCGGCCTCGTTTGAACAAACTTAAAATCCCTATGCCCTAAGGATGTTTCCTAACAAATATAATTGAAATTGGCCCAGTAGCTCTCGAGAACACCTTTTAAATTTCCCATTGCTTTAGTATGGGAGCTTTTGGCGGGAAAATTATCCACGATGGCCGCAACCCGTTTATCCGAGTTTTGAAAATTGCAAATTTGAGATCAGAATACCCAAATACAGATATAAAACCAATTTCGGCCTCAAAATCCACCAAATAAAAAGATCCAATATGGCCCCCAAACACGCTATATTTTGATTGGTCCACCATAGCCATGTTTTTTGATGGATCAACTTCCCTTGAACAAACTTTAATGGCCCTTAGTTCCTAATCATATCTGCCAATTTCGGCCCGATCCATTCAGCGGTTCTGGAGAATAAGTAGTTTTCGCTAAAACTAGGTCAACCAAGATGGTTGCCGAACAATTTGACCAATCAAGTTCCCTTGAAAAACTTGATTTACCTCTTGCCATAGATCATATTTCATAACGTTTGCATCAATCCCCCAAGCGGTTTTGGAGAAGATTTTTAAAGACGTTTCTAAAGATTTGCCAAAATCCAAGATGGCGGTGGCCAAATTGGCCGATCGACTTCGTTTGAACAAACTTGGATCCCTATGACCTAAGGATGCTCTGTGCCAAATATAATTTAAATCGGGCCAGTGGTTCTTGAGAAGTCATTTAAAGAAAAAGTTGACAGACGACGGACGGATGATGGATGGTCGCCACGGCATAAGCTCACTCAGTCGAGCTAATAATATACTGCATTTGCTATATATTTATGGTGAATACATGTAGCTTTTGTGTCAAACCACACATAAGTTCGGACAAGAAATCAAAATATTTCTTGATTGAATGGTGATTTGCAGCCAGCCTATTTTTAAAAACTTACCATCAGAATGACTTGCTCGTTTATTGGGCTTATCATTCCAGTGGTAAAATTCCCAAGTCCTGTCTTTTCCTGAATGCAGTCATTCCTAACGCCACTGCAGAGGCTGGTTCTGACCAGGTTGGTCATTATGTATACGCCAATACTGGCATATTTAATGATGGAAAAGGATTAAAGAGTCATCATCCTTTGACCCCAACAGCAACTAGAGGGATCCATTTCTAGCTAAGCTCCGCCCTCTTTGCATGCATGTTGGAATCAATTTATATAATTTGTACGCTCAGTTACCAGAATTCCAATTTCAAGGTAACTAAACAAATATGTTGTTGAATATTATGACACTAATTTGATTGGACACTGTTGCTACCTCTGGCATCCCAGTCAAATTAGTTTCAAAATATTCAACTCATAGAATGTTTAGTAAATTATACATTCATCAAAGGCATTCAAGCATAATGGCAGAGTTATAATACGTCATTGTGCTTGTGATATCAGCCTACATGTGATGGAATTCGCTATGATGTCATATACTTGAATAACAGATCAGATCCCTCCATTTTTCACTGACTTGGTTATACTTGTCTCAGATTATATCATTTTGCCAAACAAATCCCTGAAAAAGTAAATTCTTTACGATATAAAACTTATTCCGTTGAATATTTTGAAAGTAACTTGACTGGAAGCCGTTGCTGCTCAAGGCAGCGACGGCTTCTAACCAAGTAAATTTTAAAATATTCAACAGTTTTCCTGTACGACTGCCGTGAAAATGAGGTTTGGGGAATTCATCGGCGAAAGGGTTACGTCACTTTGTCGGTCTGTCAAATTTCTGACATGTCTAACAAAGTCGCCTATTCATTGAATCTAAAGGCTTGACTAACAGCAAAGATCATGAACACAAAAATAAATATATTAATTACTAACCTGATATCCACTGTAAGGGTGATAATGTAAGCTGTGCCAGAATCATATACAATAATACAACCAGGGGGAGTGAAAACATAGACCATACTATTGCTGCACCAGTACGCCAGTGAAACACCTAAAGACAAAATCAACACGAGCAATCAGATATTTTTATATATATATATATATATATCCTCACAAGTAGTATAGCCGGGATTAAACGGATACCACGTCCCCGAATAACGCGGGAAATCGAGAAATTCGCCTCCCAGGCCCTTAACAATTGAGGGCCGCATTTTTTAGGTGTTTTTAGGTCCAGGTACCGCAGGCCTCTAAAAAACTGCCGCCCCTAGGGCCCCCCACCCCCCCCCCCCCCCCTTCACTATGCCAGCACGTAGTGCGACGCCACACCCCCATAATGAAAGCACCCGGGAGGCGAATTTCCCGATTACCCCCATTATTCCGGGACGTTGTATCCGTTTAATCCCGGCTATACTACTTAGCACATGGTCTTAACGTCCATTTAGAGACTAGCATACTCAGCGGTATACGAGCTGATCAAGCACGCATTACATGGTCTGAACGTCCAGACAAGCATACTCAGCGGTATACGAGCTGATCAAGCACGCATTACATGGTCTTAACGTCCAGACAAGCATACTCAGCGGTATACGAGCTGATCAAGCACGCATTACATGGTCTTAACGTCCAGACAAGCATACTCAGTGGTATACGAGCTGATCAAGCACGCATTACATGGTCTGAACGTCCAGACAAGCATACTCAGCGGTATACGAGCTGATCAAGCACGCATTACATGGCGTCCATTTAGAGACAAGCATACTCAGCGGTATACGAGCTGATCAAGCACGCATTACATGGTCTGAACATCCATTTAGAGACAAGCATACTCAGTGGTATACGAGCTGATCAAGCACGCATTACATGGTCTGAACGTCCATTTAGAGACTAGAATACTCAGCGGTATACGAGCTGATCAAGCACGCATTACATGGTCTGAACGTCCATTTAGAGACTAGCATACTCAGCGGTATACGAGCTGATCAAGCACACATTACAGGGGCTGCCTGTCCATTTAGAGACAAGCATACTCAGCGGTATACGAGCTGATCAAGCACGCATTACATGGTCTTAACGTCCATTTAGAGACAAGCATACTCAGCGGTATATGAGCTGATCAAGCACGCATTACATGGTCTGAACGTCCATTTAGAGACAAGCATACTCAGCGGTATACGAGCTGATCAAGCACGCATTACATGGTCTGAACGTCCATCTAGAGACAAGCATACTCAGCGGTATACGAGCTGATCAAGCACGCATTACATGGTCTGAACGTCCATTTAGAGACAAGCATACTCAGTGGTATAGCATGCATTACATGGTCTGAACGCCCATTTAGAGACAAGCATACTCAGTGGTATACACCATGATTACTGTTGCACAGCTTCGCA
This sequence comes from Chaetoderma sp. LZ-2023a, assembly GCA_034401795.1. Classification (NCBI taxonomy): domain Eukaryota; kingdom Metazoa; phylum Mollusca; class Caudofoveata; order Chaetodermatida; family Chaetodermatidae; genus Chaetoderma; species Chaetoderma sp. LZ-2023a. The sequence goes on from CM067369.1 coordinate 146,493,357, forward strand.
CTATGGCAAGGCAATTTGGCCTTAGAGTAGCCTCTAAGGCCAAGAAAGCCGACCTGCTCCAGCTGATCGGACAGGCCCGTGCCGAGGAATTCATTGCTCGACTGAGCCGATCAGTGAAGATGGGACGGTTTCCGGCGATCACCAGAGATGATCCTGAGAACTTCCACAAGAAAGCACAGCGGCGGCGGGAGCTTCATCAGTTGGATGAGGAGGCGACGGCTAGCTTACGAGCCAAAGCTGTAGCGACGCGGATGGCAGACCATCCACTGGAGCGCCTACCTGCCCTACGCAGGATCGCTAAGCGAATGATGAGGGGGCCGAGGGCTGAACGCTTAGCCCGGAGCATGAGGCGAGAGGGTGAGCAGATTCTCAATGAGCGTCTGGGTGAGATGGAAGGGGAGGAGAGAGGAAGACGGTCAGTACGCTGGACGTTCTTCCAAGGCCTCAATGGAGACATTACAGGGCAGATCATGGGTAAGATCCAGCAGACTGCCCAGAACGCCTTCTACCTCCGGTATACCCACACCTATCGCATCAAACACATCGAGGATAGTAGGGTGATGCTCTTCCACAAGAACGCTCCAGGGAGTCCGTGGCTGAACACGATAGGAGCAGCTCAGGACTGGGTGGCGGCAAGAGAGCAAGACCGCATCGACCCCGACAACATCGACCGCCCCAACACCAAGTGGGCTTTCATCCGATCAATCAACGTTGTGGTCAAGGCTGTCATCGACCACCAACCTTTGCTCGGGACAGGACCGCTCCCAGTCTGGCTACGACATAAGATGAGTCTGGTGGCACTTGACACCTACAAGGATAACATGTGTCTCTGGAGATGCCTAGCAGTGCATCAGGGGGCGAGGCCCGATAGAAGTACTGAGCCCGCGCTTGAGCTCGCGAGACAGTTCTATGACCTGGACGGGCCTGTGCCTGACGTGCCAAAAACCTCTCTGGATCAGCTGGATAAGGTAGAGTTCTTCGCGAAGATCGGGATTCGCGTGTATGAACCAACTGAAGAGGGCACCTGATCCGGCAAGCGGCCCACTACCACGACACTATGACCATCGGGGTGTACGATCACCACGCCTTCTATATAAAGAACATCTCCAAGCTGGCACATACACTAGTCTGCGGGCACTGTCAGCAGGGGTTTACACAGGCATGCCATCTTCAGCGTCATGCTGACCGTTGTACAGGCGGCATAACAACCGTAGAGTGCCCTGGGGAGAAGGTTGATGCGCCGCAGTCTGCGCATGAGAAAGCCTTCTATCCACCCCAACCAGCCAGTTCAGCGGCTACTCGTTGGGTTACGTATGAGGCGAAAACCCAAGGTATCCACATACACCATGTAGAGTGTGGGCACGGTGGCGAGCGTTGGATCGAGGGGGCTCCCGTAGATGGTTATGATCCGACTACCAACACCGTTTACCAGTTCCATGGCTGTTTCTGGCATGGATGCCCTCAGCACCAGCGAGGTGAGGTGGCCGAACAAAAATACCTCAAGACAGTCCGGAGAGAGGAGAAGCTGAGAGCAGCTGGATACACGCTTGTGGTACAGTGGGAGTGCGGGATAAAACGCTGCCCAAGCATCCCTAAACGAGTTCGGACCGTCTCATACCCGTACTTCATCGTCTATGACTTCGAGGCGCTCCTAGATGGTGTCAAGACTCATCCTACGGAGACTCTCACGATTGAGTAACCACATACCGATCTCTGTGTCAGTCGGCTGCTCGTACGACGGCGCCGCCAGTGAGCCCACTCACCTCTGCAATCCTGACCCAGAAGCTCTGATCAAGGCTTTCATGGAGGAGATTACCAGGCGAGCACACAGAATCTGTACAGAAGTCTGGGCACAGTTCATCCCTTCAGACATGGACAAGCTCCCAAAACGCCAGCAGCGACTGATTACCGAGTGGTGTGACCAAGTCCCGGTGCTGGGCTTCAACTCTGGCCGTTATGACCTAAACCTGATCAAGAAGGACTTCGTGGATGAGCTGACCAACACTGGCACAGTGAATGTCGCCAAGCAAGCTAGTAAGACCATGTTCCTCATGACCCCCGAGCTTAGGTTTCTCGATGTGATTAACTACTTGGGGCCAGGAGTCTCCTACGAGGCATGGATCAAAGCCTATGGATGTACACAGCAGAAGAGCTGGCTCCCGTATGAATGGTTCGACACCCCCGAGAAGCTTAATTACCCCGGACTCCCCGACTACCCAGCGTGGTGGTCCAAGCTCAAAGGTGGCTACCTCCTGGGGCTGTCGGAGTGGAAACAGTGCAAACAGACATTCAGAGACCAAGGAATGCAGACGTTCGCCTACTGGTTGCGATACTACAACAACCTGGATGTCAGTCCATTCATCGAAGCCCTCGAGCGGATGCGGGAGTTCTACACAGAACGAGAAATAGACATCCTCAAGGATGCTGTCTCTCCCAGGAGTGTCTCTGCAGTACCTCCTACGCGGAACCGCTCAGCACATGCCGGATGTTAGCCTCTACTCCCCGGGCAAGGAGGCCTACGATATGCTGAAGGACGCGGTTGTTGGAGGGCCCAGCATCGTGTTCACCAGATACCACGAGGCAGGTGTGACCCGCATCCGCCAGAGTGAGCGTGTCTGCCAACGTCTACTCGGCTATGACGCAAATGCTCTGTACTTGTCTACGATGGCTAAAGAGATGCCATGTGGTAAGGAGACAGTACGGCAGTGGTCCGGTGCTAGCGACGTAGCCAGATTTAAGAAGGATGTGCTGGCTGACCACTGGTTCGGTTTCGCTGAAGTGGACATAGAGGTTCCTAAGGCCCTGTGGGCGAAGTTCGAGGAAATGCCACCTCTCTTCTACAACAGAGAGATTCCGGCTGAGGCAGTATCTGTTGAGATGCTCGCATACCTAGAGAAAACAGGTAGGAAACGCCCCACAACCAGTAAACTAGTCGGCGCCCTCTCGGCCAAGAGGAAGCTCTTGTATGCGCCATCACTCAAGTGGTACCTCGCCCATGGGCTGGAGATTACAGCGGTCTACCGGACAATAGACTACAAGCCGCAGAGACCCTTTGAGTGGTTTGTGAACAATGTTACCGATGCTCGCCGTACAGATGTTGATAAGAGCAAATCGCTCTTGGCAGATCTGTTCAAGCTACTAGGCAACAGTGCCTATGGGAAGCTCATCGAGGCTCTAGAGCGCCACAGCAACACGACCTTCACCAAGGATGAACGAGTGGTAGATAGAGCCCTCCGCAGTGCATGGTTCGAGGATCTCGAGGAGATCGGCGAGTCCTACGAGATCCAGAGACGCAAGGCAAAAATCACCATTCGCCGGCCCTTCCAGGTGGGGATAGCCGTATACGAGCTCGCGAAGCTGCGGATACTGGAGTTCTACTACGACTTCCTGGATCACTATGTGCCTCGTGACAGCTTCGAGTACCTCCAGATGGACACAGACTCTGCATACATCGCAATAGCTGCCTCCAGCCTCGACGAAGTCATTCGCCCTGAGATGCGAGCAGAGTATGAGGCTCATAAGCGGGAGTGGCTAGCTTGGGACAAGTGGTCTGGACGGACTCCGGGACTGTTCAAGCTCGAGTTCGAAGGCAACCGTGGTATCGCTCTCTGTTCCAAGTGCTACTACGTGGAGAGCTCCGAGGGGAAGGTGAAATGCTCAGCCAAAGGTATGTCTAAGCGCCAGAACGATGTCTCTTGGCAAAGGTTCTTCAGTGCCCTAAACGGTAGCATGGACAGAGCTACAAACCGAGGCCTACGCATGCGCAACCAGGGCATGGTGACGTATGAACAGGAAAAACTCGGGCTCTCAGCCTACTACGATAAGCGGCATGTGTTGCCAGATGGTGTCCATACCGAACCAATCGAGTATCATATCCCTCAGGCACCTGACGACGGTGGTAGCTGTGTGTCTGGAGGGACCACCTGAAGCTCCTCCCGAACAAACGGACGTTTGGGACAGCTCTCCGAGCGTGCCAGATAGTACAGCGTAGGCTGCCCCTCCATCTCGACATACCTGTCAAGTCTGTGGACATCTAGCGACCAGTTAGGATCTGTTGCACGTCGTCGCCCACCTTCCAACTCACCAGGTTCATACAGGTACCGAACCAGAGCATAAGATGGAAGGCACACCTGTTCCTTGTCCGCTCCTCCAGAAGGTTGGGCAACAGAGGATCGTTGGATAGCCTCTACTGGCTTCTTACCAGTTAACCGAGTTACCTCAGTATTGGGTCGCTCTACCACCCGGGGCAAACCTTTCACCCACACCCTGGACCTCTCTCCGGCCTGTGCCATTTCCTGGGCGTATTGGTGTGGGAACAGTCTCTCTGCCAGTGTCCGATTCCACCGCTCGACGATTGCCTGGGCACGGTGGTGACTAACTTCACATCGTCTAATTGCCACACCATGTTTCCGCATGAGGGCCGCAGTCTCGCCTCTGAACTCCTTCCTTACCCTCATCCACCTGCAACAATTCTGGCCACTGGAGGGGATTTTCCGGATCCTCGTAGACACCCTGGAATGCGTGGGCCACCTGGCCAGCTGACTTGTCTGTGAGCGGTGCTGCGGCCTTGTACCTGCTGGCGACATCGACGATGGTGAGGGCATACTTGTAGGTCTTTCGACCAACCGAGTCGTGTGGAAGGAATAGAACATCTGCCTGGTGAACTCTATTCGGGACAGTTTCATCGAAATGGGCATACCTGATGTGCCGTGGACGAGGTTTGTATATCTGCCACATCGCCTGGCGGCTGAGCCACTGGCTAATTGTCTCCAAGGTGAAGTTGTGGCCCTTGCAACGTACAGCCTCGAGTAGTTGGTGGGGCTCACAGTAATATCCACCAGGCTGATAGTAGAGTTCCTCAAGAAAGACCCCGGATTTCATCACTGACGTCCACTCCCGTCGTGTCACGCACGGTCTGGGTGAGGGTATCACTGACGTCCACTCCCGTCCTGTCACGCACAGCCTGGGCGAACTCTACACAGACGAACAGACGGCCGTTATGCATTCGACTATCACTGAAGACCTCCTCAAACACCTCCGTACACAGGCGTCTAGTCTCTGCTGGATCTTCGCTGAGCGGTAGCTTATCGACTAACCCTCGGAAGTTAAGTGTCTTGACTAGGTCGTACAGAGACGCCATCCTTATATAGTACGGTGGCCCAGATGGCCGCAAGTGCCATGGCAACATACGGTAGCCAAGGGCCTGCGACTCCGAAGAACGTACCTACTCCTGAGGCAATGGCTGGTATGGCTTCAGAAATCTTCTCCACACCCTGGAGAGCATTGTTGGCGATCTTGCGGACCGTCTCGCCCGCCTTCGTTGTGAACAGACCGATCAGAGCCCCAACTGCTGCCAGCGGGCCGATAGAACCTTTTACGTAAGCGCGATAGATTCCTTTCGCCCTGTGTATTAGTTTGAGGGATTCAGGCTCATCACCCACGGTCTCCGCTACATCGTAGTCGTCTGCATCCTCCTCATCATAGTCCTCGTCATCTATATCCTCCTCATCATAGTCATCTATATCCTCGACCGGATCTTCATAAGCCTCTGGTTCATACATATCCGTATATAGTAGCTTTAAACTGTAGTCTATAGCATGGCCTCCGCAATCTTGAATGCAGGCGTGTTTGCCTTAGCGAACTGGGGACTCAGCTTCGCCGACAAGAAGGCGGCAGATGTCGAGCGTGAGCGTCATAACCAGGCGATGGAGAAGCTGTCTACGGAGAAGTTTGAGTACAGCAAAGCCCTCGAGCATATGCGCCAGAGGGAGGCACGCCGACGACAACTCCGAGTTCAGGCCAACCAGAGCCTCAAAGAGGCAGATGAGAGTCTCGATGAGTACTACGAGGCCGTATCTGAGCCAACGCTCGACTATGAAGCATCGACAGGTCAGAAGACAGCAGAGCTTATAGTAGTAGTGGCAGCTGCAGCGGTGACGACAGGGGTCGTGCTCTACGCACGCTCAAGCTGAATACCTGATGTGTTCGATACGCATACCTTAGCATAGCCAAAGTAAAGTACCGTCACACCTAATTGGCGAGTCCAAGCTATGAGGTTTCCGATGTTGAAGCTGAGCCGGTTGTCCTGATTAGGTGGGATGTTCCTGCCACCGACGTGCTGACGGCCCTTGAGTGCTGACTCGAGGTCGTCGCTTCCACTGGTTAGTTGCAGAAGTGCGTATGACTTAGTTTTCTGTCTGTAGAGTTGGCAGTCAGCCAGCTCGCGTACCTCACCAAGAACATTGGTCCCAGCAACCACAAGTTTGAAGTCGTCCAGCTTACCCACCTCCTGGATGACGACTCCCTTCTGAACCAGGACCGCAACAGCGACACAGTCCGATGCACCACGATGCAATGTCAGCTCTACCTCTTGGTTAGCTGTGGCTTGGACCTGCTGGTGTTCTCGCTCCACATGCACGATCCGCTGTTTGGATCCCGTTTGCTTCAGTTCCTGGTCATTCTCGTCATGCCAGACATGAAGTCTTGGAGCATTCATCGACACATCTGCGAGATGCTCAGTGTACACCCGGAGGAACAACCTATCCTGCATGGCAGCTGGATTCATGTGTGTGTTCTCGAGGAGGGTGAAGAGTGGAACTGCCACAGGCTTCTCGACACCTACCAGTAGTTCGAATGCCGTGAACCCCTCACCCACAGCGTAGTACCCCTTTCCCTTCGCATAGAAGGTTGGGTCATGAGCCAGCGGACCTAGGACTCGGTACTCATCGTTCACATAGGTGGTGTCCACGGTGCTGTTGCTCTGTACGATCTCCCACCTGTTCAGAACCTGCGGGAGCTCTACCGTCTGTTCTATTGTGCTCTGAAGCTTGAACTCGAGTGTCATGCTCTTGATCTCGTGGATCTGTGCCGAGATTGCAAAGTCAATGTACTTCCCAGCAGCGGACAATGGGTTATCATCGTGTATACTGGGTCGAATGACCATCAGGCAGTCCTTCCGGGGATCAGTACAGTGCGGTCGCGGGTTCAACGGCCCCATCTGGATGTTGCACATACTGCAGCATGTTTAAGGCCTGGGTATATAGAGGGGTTAAACGGCTGCCATGTTTGGTAAAGTTCTCCAGCAGATTATCTTTGGGCAGCAGGCCAAGTCGGCACGACAGCCGCGACGTGCACTGTCCCACAGTGACAGGGTCCGAGGCCTGCTTCGTGACATCAACATTATCCATGAGCGAGTCAAGGTTACACCGCCGACGGATGCGGAGATACTGGCCGCCATAGAGGAAGGAGCGCCAGCTCGTAGTACAAAAGAACTCCTGACTCGGATACTCTACCGGAAGTTTGACAGCACCCAGGGCAGGACACTCGACCTACCTGTGGGCCAAACCAACAGTCCTGTTATTCTAGCTCTCCAAAAGGCGAGGGTCGACCCCAAAGATCTACTAATGGTCGGGAAGTGGGCTGCCGTATTTAGCCTACATAGCCAGGAAGTCTGGGGCAAATAACTACTTCAGGGAGGAGGTCAGTGCCGCTGTAGCGGAGAGCCATGACACCGGTCATGCAAAAGGTACTCAAGAGGGGTTCACTGTTGGCAGCAAGGAGGCTGTTGAGCATATCTTCAATGGAAGAGGGCGTAGGAGATTGGTCAAGAATCTGTCAGCATTTCTGAAATTCCCAGATAACTACCAGGACTACCTCATCAAAACGGCTCGCAAGTCAGATGCTCATCGCGCATGGAAAAAGTGGGTCTTCCGTGAGAAGTTCCAGACGAAGAGAGTCCTACCATCTGACCCTCGGTGGATAGAGTTTCAGCGACAGGCTTCTGACGAAGTTCCTCAAACTTCTGACGAAGTTCCTCAAGCTTCTGACGAAGTTCCTCAAGCTTCTGACGACGTTCCTCAAGCTTCTGACGAAGTTTCTCCAGGCTTATGACGACGTTCCTCAAGCTTATGATGAAGTAGCGGAGACCGCGCAGCCTGAACGAAAAAAGTCGCAACCGCGGACAGTCTGTCAGCGATGACGCGTAGAGCAGGCTAGTTTCCTGGCTGGATTCAGCTTGTAGGTGAAGGTCTGCGCCTTTTCCAGAGAGGGCTTGAAGTGTGACAGCTCACCTGTCTCCTTGTTGCTGAAGATGAAGCGGTACAGCTCAGCTGCCCCCTGCACACCTGCGATAAAGCCCCCTTTGGGCTCCTTGAGGGTTAGGCTGTCATATATGGTCTCGAGCAGGGCACGTCCACACTTGGAGCTGAAGTATAGCAACCGGGCATTGTGGCAGATGTCCGGTGAGATCTCGCGGGTGTACTTCTGAAAGAGGATGAAGACAGTTATCATTGTGTGCCGGATGCGCCTGGTGATGTTGCTGAGGTAGGTGACTGTCTTCTGGTCCATTGCAGGGTCATCGATAACTAGAACAAGTGGTTCTGTCAGTCGGGCTGCCAGCAGCTTCTCCATCAGGGCTTGCAGGTTCTGCGTCTTGGTGATTGGACCATTGTACCATTGATCATTACTGTCAACCGCCTCAGCAGCGGAGTCAGACACCAGAAGGATGTATTGAGAGTGTAGATGTTCGGCCAGGAGAGCCCGCAGCAAGATGTTTTTCCTGTGGCCTGACGGGGCAATGATCAGCACCACCTGGCCAGCATCGGCCGGCCTACTGTCGAATGGTACAGACCTGTGCGCGAAGGATGGTTAGCACTTGGTCGGCGGTAGCCTCGTCTATATCTGGGAGACTAAACGGCAGTACTTCCTGCACCAGCTTTTGCGCCTGCTGTGTGGGTAGCGTTGTACCTCCGGCGGATACGAAGGATGCCATGGAGGCGTCAAGCATGAAATCCCAGCAGCAGCTGAGAAGATAGCGTAGAGGGCCTGTGTCAGCACCCGCAGTGTCTAGCACATCCAGTATCTGTACGATACATGCGCGGGAAGCCATGACTATTATGTGAGCTTAAACGGCAAACCAAAGAACCCTGACTTCTTCACCTCTGGTAGCTGGAGGCTGTCGGTAGCACCTTTTTTGCCATCGACCATGATATTGCTCAGGCCGATGGTGCCTACCCTGAGATTCTCTCCGTCTTGTTGGAAAAAGCTCCGCGGTTTCAGATCCGTAACCAGGTCTTGTGCATAGGACTCAGCCATAACCTTGTTGGCACCAGCCTCGTCGACTCCGAGCATACCTCGCATCGTTGCCCTGTCTTTGATGCCCATCCCCTTGTATACAGTCTTGGCCTTGTTAATGGCCGATTGTCCTACCGTATCAGTGTTCCCGACGAGATCTCGGGCTGGGATGGTACCTCGGATCTCCCGCGGGTCTCCCTTCTCATCAAAGTCTAGGAAGGAGATAGGGGCAACAGTGTCCTCTGAACCGAGGCATGCCTCGCCCAAGTGAGCAAGATCGCCTAGCTCTTTGCTTTCTAGGTCTGTGAGTGACAGAGTCATAGTGCTATATACGTGGCTTAAACCCACTAGTCATACCCCCAGTGAAATAGTTGGGCATAGGAGGACCACGCAGTTGGCCAAGGGAATAGGTAGCAGTGCTCAGGGTACTGGCCCTCTCTGCAGGGGCACGCCTTGTGGGCGGTCCACCATTCCTGGGCATTGGCAATCCTCAGGCCGCATGCTCGACTATGGACTACACACCACCCTCCAGCCCGCCATGCCTCATATGCTGCAGGGGTCTCGTCATCCATCTCTCACTATTCAGAAGGGTTAAACATAGGCGACGATGATCTCGGCCATTGCACTCGTTGCTAGCCCGAGAACCGCGGCCTCCATTAGTGTAACACGTTCACCCATGATCTTGGCGGCGGCAGTGTAGGCGGCACCACTGAGGGCGATCTTTGGGATGGGATGAGTTATTCCGAGACAGTGGCCGGCCACCCCACTCACTACGGAAGCGAGGACAGCTGCAGTGGCGGCAGGAAGAACCTCATTTCCCCCTGTCATCTTCACCACAGCCACATTTGCCGCCACGTTACTGGCGACATGGACTGCCAGAGGTTTAGCCTGTGTCAGTAACTTCTCTGTCTTGGTTCGCAGCAGGTTCTCTACCTTCTGAAGACTCATCTGGCTCTCGGGCAGTTGCTTCACGATCTGTACCGTTGACGGCATTGTTTAAACCCTGAGTATACAACGCAGTTAAACGCCTGTGTTCCCTGTCGAGTGAGCTAATAAGATCTTCCCAGTCTGCATCTGCCAGGTGGCCGGGTTTGTACTCAGGAATATTCATCTCTCTATTGAGTGATGTTAAACATGTCCGTGCTATGCGAGAAGTACTATGAGGTCTTCCAGAGGGAGCTGAAGGCCTACAAGAAGAAGACGCCAGATGAGCTCGCTCAGCTCTCTGGTGCTGAGCTGACAGAGGAGCTGACAGCTGTGAAGCTCTATCTAGGATTTGGAAAGGGGCAGATCTGCTTCCTAGAATACCTTATCATGGGTGGGAGTATCGTCGAGCAGCTCCTGCGAACTAAAGGTTTCTACAAGGATCGGGAGTATCTGTCAGATGTGTTCCAGCAGTTGCAGACCTCCATGGCCTCACCTAACTCAGAGCTAAACAAGGCTCTGCGATACTAAAAGCTGGAAAAAGGATGCACTGCGGAACCCTCCAGCCCTTGGATGTGCATGTTGGCAGCGTGTATAGGGGCTGTTGGGCAGGCCAAGCTGGCTCAGTGTCTCACTGTGGTCCCAGCCGAGACTGACGAGATAGCTGATTTGCTAGCGGCGGAGTAGGCTGATCCCGAGCACCACGATAGTTAGGCCTGACACCACTCGTAGAGCTGCCACGGGAAGTGGTGTCGTGGCGACTGGCTGCAGTGGTGGGGTTGGCGCTGCCATGGGAAGCGCCGTGTCGACTGGCTGCAGTGTCGGAATGACTGTATGGCCCGTATTACGTCTAGGTGTGTTGATATCCGCGTTGAAACCGAAGTGGACACCGGGAGAACTCCCCTCGACTATCATGTTGTTATAGCCCCTGACTTGGAGGTCCTCGATGTTCACGATCATGTTGCTCGGAATCAACCGTAGGTGTGGTGAAAGAGCAAAGTCAAGTTTGCGATGGGCCTTCTGCAGCCCCTGCTGGAACTTAGCAATAAGACTGCTGGGATCTGCCACGATGATCATATCCTCAACGAGACTGATGAACATGGCCTGGACCTCTGCTCCGCTGACACCATCTATGGAATGACGCAGCTTGGTCTGCGCTGTAAGGAGGCAGTAGCACAGGGCTTCCAGGGACTGGTTGATCCAAACGATCCCTGCTGGTGTGAGGCCTGAGGTGGTGTGTGGGACAAAGTACTTCCACGCATCTGGCTGATTCCGGTGATGTGCATATTCTGCACTATCGCTCCAGGATCGGAGTCTGGATCGAACGAGAATGTCGCTGTCTTCCGACGGCCTACTCGTCAGGGGAATCCTGAGTAGTCACGTCCCGGGCCACCGTACATAACCCCTAGACCGTGGTTGTCGCCGCCATGCCACCGATAGTCTGGGTGAGCTCTGAACTCTCTCTGTAGTCTGCTGGCCGCTGAGACGCTATGACTGTTGAGCTGTGGATCGAAGTCGTTTGTATCAGGGAGGCTTGCACCCAGCTCATGGAGGATTCGTCGCACAGTGAAGTACACGTGGAATCTGAGACAGCTGGCGATGAGCACAGCTTCAGGAGTACCAGAATAGGGGTGAAGCATGGTGGAACTTACTCCACAGCCTGCCGTGGCACACCACACGGCAAAGTTCAGCTGCTGATTCCAGTATGAGAGGCTTGGAGCAGCCATCCAAGTATGAGCTTGCTTCGCATCCCTGATGGTGATGGGGCGGTTCGTCAGTGGTCGTGGGTTGACGGAGAAGCTGATTCGGGCCCGTCCATCCACTGTGATAGAGAAAGGTGTTAGCTCTGGTATATCATCAAGAAGGCCTCTCAGGCCAGTCAAGAGTGTACCCAGGAGGGGCGGTTGGCTCCGGTTGACTGTCGTGAGGTCCCGTGGGAAGGCCATCTATACTGGTGTTCTTAAAGCTAATGCAGCACATTATTTGTAGTCGCTCCAGAGACCGGCGAGGTGACCTCGCCGTAACATCTCGTTTTTTAACTCCTCCATATCAACCCGCCCGCTGGAGCCTTTGAGGTATTGCTGTCGCACTTTAGGTTTCTCAGTGCGGTACAGGGCTTGGACCTTCAATATATGGCGGTACTCCTCATCGGTGACCTGGCCATCCTCGAGAGCTTTGCTGACAGACTCGTCGATAGTCCGTAGCATACTCTGTGCTAGTGTCACATACTTAGCATGCTTCTCCAACCTCCTTGTGATCTGCCGCTGCCACACCCCCAAGCCCGTGGCCAAGACAGTGGTGGCTAGTGTCACGCCACCCAGAGGGATGGCGACGAGGGCACCCACCCCTGTAGCGAGAGCAGCACTGGCTTCAATCACGCCCGCAGCAGTGGTTGTATGCGCGAGGACGTTGTAGGCTATCTTATATCGACTGCGCGTTCTGCCGTACTTTTCTGCCTCATGGACGAGATTCTGCCTGATGGTATCTATCTGCTGGAGTCGCCAGCCGTGGATGGTACCGCCCTCGTCAGCAGTCAGGGAGGGGTATAGTTCTGGTTGCTTCCGCCACTCTGATTTTGCCATAGTATACCTGGGGCTTAAACCGACATCACCTGCAGAATCTGCTTATGAGACATAGAAGGGTTCATTTTGGAGAGTCTGGCAAACCCTGCCAGCTTTTCGGTCTTGAGACAGATGGCTCTTAGAACGTGGTCATCCAGCACTATGTCGGGTGCCAGTAGCGTTCTGAGACATGACATCTGGAACTTCACCGTATCACCAAGATAGTAGGTCCGCCGCTGGATGGCTTTCTTGATCTTATACTTCCGCGCCATCTCCTCTTCCCACTGTATGACCTCTGGCTCATCCTCGTCCGTGAAGACACCTGGCTCATCGTCGTAGACATCTGGCCGATCATCGTCTGTCAAGACTCCTGCATCCCGCTTACTCTCCTCCAGGAGGGCCTGCCAGTATCGGAAATTCCCCCCGTGCCTCCTTGCCCCGCGCATGTTCTGTTGATACCAGTTCTCCCGCTGTAGGCGCTCTCCTTCTTGTTGACAGATCTGTTGCTGTGCGAGCATCTGTTCATTTTGTGCAGTGGTCATGAAGGGGCAACCCTCTTTCTTCAGCATCTCGGCAAAGGACAGATATTGCTGGTATGATATCATGTTGTCGTCAGGTCAATGAGTAATAAGAGTGTAAACTCTAAATGGGCGTCCGATATCCCATCCGTGCTGGCGTATATGTTAATGGAGGGCTTGTCAAACAGGTGATTTACAGATGTGAACAGGCTAGGACTGATAGCTTTCCATAGGTTACTGTTGGCACCTGGGAGATACTCTATCACATCCCGGCCGACTTCTACCAGTGAGCTGCTGTGTGCCCTGCCCGGAGGTTGATGCAGCACATCGGCGTGTATGTATGTTGTGCCCCGCTGGGGCACCTCGAAGAGGACCCATTCTATACGGTACTGTACCCCCTGTCTCCCCTCTAGAGAGGGTGAGATTATGTTCTCACCACCGGAGAGCAGCAGTCGGACCATCGGCATGGTTATATGTCTCGTTTAAACCCCCTTTATAGCGTGCTATGGAACCCATATTTGCTCACTCGACTGGCCTTGCTGACCTCGCAGATGTGTACGCAGTTCATGCTGCCAAGGTAGAAGAGAGTGATGGCAAGTCCTTCGCCCTACAGTACGAAGCAAGCTCAAAGGCATTCTCCCTCCACCCCATTGGGGGTGATGGGGTGGAGATGCTCACAGACCTCAAGGATGTGTCGAAAGGGCGCCTGGGTCGCGACATAGATGGCCACAAGATCGTGTTTCGGTACGATTTCCCGAAGAGGAAGTACGTCCTCGAGCCGTTGATTGAGCTCTCGGATACAGATGTGGTAGACCTCAACACCCTAAATAGCGACATCAGCTTTCACCTGGTCAAACCCTATTCGAGCGGTGCCCCGCCGTTGGTCCGTGATGGCCTGCTATTGACCCTGGCAAAAAACCTGCAGTTCATGTTTGAGAAGAAAGAAGTGTGGTACCGCGCCGGACCTGGGGGTAACTGGCAACCATGGTTGCCCCTATATAGGCCTCCCGCACTCATTGACATAGAGGTTACTCCCATCTCCACTGTTGTGGAAAAGGATGGGACAGTTCGAAAGCTCTACAATCGGGGATCATCCTTCCTCACCTACATAGGTGAAGGTGTCTCCCTGACGAGGGTGGGTCACCGGATCGGGGTTACAGGTGGAAAGCTCCTGCTGCGTCGTCGATTCGATGGACCAGAAGAAGCTGTCCAGGAGGGCACCCTACGGGTCGATGGGGTGTCACATGTCTCCAAAGCCATGAGTGCTGTTAAACTGCTTCAGCGAGTGGGACTCATTAGCCCGCAAACGACTCATATAGTCCTAGAGCTACGTTTCTTAGCCGGCGGCAGAGTGAAGCAGCTAGCCCCTGCCCCTGAGGGGATGAAGATCACTATCGATCCGGATGGAGCAGGGCTCGATCTGGCACAGATATTTCTCGAGGGGTTCACTCTGTTCAGTTTAACTCTTCATATATAGCCATGCTTCTCATCGTATTGCTCGTGCTGGCGTCTACAGCAGTGGTGCAGGGCGCTGATAAGACCATGTAATGCGTGCTTGATCAGCTCGTATACCGCTGAGTATGCTTGTCTCTAAATGGGCGCCATGTAATGCGTGCTTGATCAGCTCGTATACCGCTGAGTATGCTTGTCTGGACGTTCAGACCATGTAATGCGTGCTTGATCAGCTCGTATACCGCTGAGTATGCTAGTCTCTAAATGGACGTTAAGACCATGTGCTAAGTAGTATAGCCGGGATTAAATGGATACAACGTCCCGGAATAACGGGGGTAATCGGGAAATTCGCCTCCCGGGTGCTTTCATTATGGGGGTGTGGCGTCGCACTACGTGCTGGCATAGTGAAGGGGGGCCCCTAGGGGCGGCAGTTTTTTAGAGGCCTGCGCTACCTGGACCTAAAAACACCTAAAAAATGCGGCCCTCAATTGTTAAGGGCCTGGGAGGCGAATTTCTCGATTTCCCCCGTTATTCGGGGACGTGGTATCCGTTTAATCCCGGCTATACTACTTCACACTCCTGGGTTTGACACAGCACTTTAAAGATTATTTGGATTTCTCCCCAGATTTTTCAGATCATGTCCTAAGTTTTTGAATCCTAGATTATGGCAACACTATTTCTTGTGCTAACATTTGAGCGAAATTGTACCAGTAGTTTCCAATATATCCAATGTATTATTGATGTATGCTCCCTGAAGGCATACTCTGCAGAGAAACTGAATGGATAACCCCGAAGGCATATGCTTCAGGGAAAGGTTTGGAACTGTGGCTCAGACACAGAGAACTGAACTTGAAATTGTCAATGAGATATCACCATATTAGGCCATCCTTAAAATATTGTTGGTTTGCAGTAATGATGTTAAATACACAATTTGGGGAGTAGGAATGATTCGGTGGGCCATCATTCTTTTGGTCTGGCGGGATTTGCCCTAACGAACAATTTGTTATGGATAGCTTAATAAAAGCAAAATCTAAGTTTCTCTAAATAAACACATTTAGACTTTGCGTGGCACCATATGAAAAATACATATAAAAACTATGTTCAAAATGAACAGAGATATTTTCTGTAATAATCAATACCAAGTTTGGTGACCATATGTGAAAAGGTGGCCCGGAGAAACATTTTCTGTGATATTCAGTCGACCATGAAAAGTAGGTCAGCATGACCTACCTTTCATACTGTGCACACCTTCTCCCTCAGATGCATCCACATACCAAGTTTAGTGACCATATGTGCAAGTCTTGAAACCATGGCACGAACAAACATTTTCTGTGATATTCAGTCGACCATGAAAAGTAGGTCAGCATGACCTACGTTTGATCTGCTTTTCATACTGCGCACACCTTCTCCCTAAGATGCATCCACATACCAAGTTTGGTGACCATATGTGAAAAAGTCTTGAAACTATGGCCCGGACAAACTTATATATGGTGAACAGACGGACAGATGAACGGACAGACGGACAAAGCAGCGACTATATGCTCCCGCAAAAAATTTTCGGGGACCATAAAAATTGTGCACTTTGTCATACAAGTATGAAATATGGCACATAGTTACTATGGCCCGTAAGTTTTTTTCAAAATTGGACCCCAAACTGATTTGACCTCTGGGGGCTGTAGCAGCCATTTTTCAAAATGGCCACCATGAAGATTTTCAATTTCTCATATCTTGTTTATTAATTAAGATAGGAACTTAATTTTGGTGTCTATAGCTATGTTTTCCGGGGTCAAGGAATCCAAATATAGCACAATCTTCACAATATCTTGTGTCAGCCATTTTGTTTTCCAACATGGACCCCATTTTACGTTAAATTTTTTAGTTTTCTTAATATCCTAGCTCCAAATAATGATATAGCCTGAAGGAAATTTCGATTTCCCTTTCTCCGAAATCTAACAATACTTACCATTCTATTACTTCTGATAACAAGCTAGAACGCTAGCTGGCTCTAGGAATCTAGATTTAGTAAGCTTTACCGGGTACCCATCTGCCAGTGAGGCTCATATTGTTTGCATAGCTACCAAACAAAAGAATACCTATGGCTTGCCTCCATAGGGCTGGGAGGCAGGGTCCATAATAGAATGGTAAGTATTGTTAGATCTCGGAGAAAGGGAAATTGAAATTTCCTTCATTCTCCTTCGATCAATACTTACCATTTTATTACTCCTGATAACACCAGATTTAAACAGTAACTTGATGAGAAGGGGCAAGCCATCAATTGCTTCTTTTGCCCCTAGAGAAAGATCTTAGACTTAAACTTGACATACGGAGACCTAAAAGGACCGACAAGTTTAGGAACCGAATCACATTTGCATCACCGCCCCACCCCACCCACTTTTTTCTCCTAAGAAAAGGGGGAGAACTCACGAACATGCATCTCGCCTGAAACACGAATATACTAAGAGGGTTAACTGCTCTTTGCATATATTAGCCTGGGAATGAGCATGAATATATAATATGAATGATCATGATATATAAACATAATACAAAAAACTGTCAATCTTGAATTACCTTATGAATATTGGATTTCAGACGTGGAGCCTTCAACCAAGCACTTTTTCAACCATCCGTGACAATATTGGTTGTAATCCTCTCGCTTTACTATGTCTGTTCCATAACTTTTGCTTTTTCAAGTACCAAAAGGGAGAAGAACAGTGTGGCCGTTTAACTATCGTCTCAAAACAGCTAAAGCGAGCGGATTGGCGGAGTCTGACACATCCCTCATATAGTAATCCGTGAAAGAGGACTCACAGCGCCATTGTGCAACAACCATCATGTCCTCTAACGGAACACCATTGTAGAGGGCGGTCAAGGCGGCTATTCCTCTGACACTGTGTGCCCTTGCGCATTGCACCTGGTGCCCAGTCGCAATCTCGTGGGAAGTTTGGATGCATTCTACCATCCAACGAGAGATAGAATCCATGGATGCGGCGCCATATGGCTTCTTATGGCAGATCCACAGATGTCTATCATTCGACCATAATGAGTTCATCCGGTTTTTTGCACTTAGTCAAAGCACGAACTTGGCACTAGACACTGGCATCACGATCAAACCTAGTTAACTTCGGTATAATGATTGGTTTGCTGGGATATTTCAAAGATTGTTTCTTTGACATAAACTCTGCTCTTGGCAGCAGTCGCAGACAATAAATCGGTCCCTCTCTGCTGAAAGCGCATGGATCTCACTGCGCCTTCTCACTGAGGAAGCTGCCAATAGTAAAACCGCCTTTAGAGTCGAATGCTTTAGACTAGCCGAATCCAAGGGTTCAAAAGGATGCTTGGCCAGTACATTAAGGACTAAAGATAGACTCCAGGCTGGAATGACTACCGGTTGTCTCGGTCACAGATTGCTCATTCCCTTCACCATCACATTTAACTGGGCCACCTCTGGACTATCTCTGTTGGCTAGACATGGGATAACTGATGCAATTGTGACAGGAGCTAGTCCTGAATAGAACAGCTCACAGAGAAAGTCTGCTATTTGCTGAATAGTGGATTGAAAGGTATCAATACCCTTTTCTTCACACCACTCTGCAAATTTGTTAACCGTGTGGTTATATGACTTGAAGGTTGACCTCCTCGCAGCTGCGATGAATTTCGTAGCCTGTTGAGAAAAACCCTCCGACGTGGAACGTTGTTTGATAACATCCACGCAGTCAATTTGAACAGTTCGGGACGCTTGTGTAGGAAGCGTCCCTTGGCCTGGGAGATTATGTTCGGAATCTCGGGTAACTGCACTGGATTGTCCACCAGATCCAGAAGATCCGTGAACCACGCGCTGGTGGGCCAAAATGGCACTATTAGCAGGACCAGACACAGTTCCTCTCGGATCTTCACCAAAATCTTCAGTAGAAGAATGGTGGGCGGATACGCGTAAGCATGCATCCCTCTCCAGCTTATCGCCTGAGCGTCTGTATCGACGGCATTTGGATCTGGAATCGGCGATACATAATAGAGGAGAGGATTGCACATGATGAAAGCTTAGTCCAAAAATTATATACGGATATCCTAGAGACGAATGCAAAATTTGACACATTAAACCGGCTGGGTCGTAGAGGTGAAAATGCTCGGTCTATGAGTGTCGATGGCATCTAAGGAAGACCACACCGAGATTCTCAGCATGGCAAAAAAAAATAGCAGTGTGATCATGAAATATTTATGAATATATGAATTAAAAGGGATCTGACTCCCATAGAGAGGGAGGAAATGAGAGCTAATAAAACCAAGAGACACTTGCAGACAAGAGTAAGCCAAGAAAGGTGAGACTGCAGACTGGAAGATAAGAGGAGGAAGGGTTGTAAAGCCGCAAGGCGGAAACACAACAGAGAACCAGTGAAAATGACCCGAAGCTGCAGCAGCAGAGAACGTAGCATAGCAACCATTGTATAAACAGAATAGCACGTCAAACTGTATATATTCTAATGTAGACAAGGAAATAAATAAAAGTACAGACGTTGATATTAAACAACATAGCAAATTAAACGGTATATATTCCAATGCTGACAATATATTAAACAAATGTACAGAACTAAACAACGTTATTGCACTCTACAAGCCCGATATAATCTGCCTGACAGAGATTTTTCCAAAGAAATGCCGTCTTCCAGTCCAATCAGCAGAATTGCAACTGGACGGATATGATTGCTTCGATAATCTTAGCCTATCACTGAGAGGGGTGGTTATAAATAGAAAGAAGGCATTAGGTGCTATCCCTAGCAAAGTAAACGAATCCTGTCAGATGAAAGAGTGTGTGGTGTGAGATTAAGTTAAATAAAAGGGAGTGCATGCTGATAGGGTGTATATATAGGTCACCAAACATCTCAGTGGAAAATAATGCCATAAATAATGATATCCGCCAAATCACTACTAACTACACACACACATGCTTATCACTGGTGACTTCAATCATCCAGAAATTGACTGGCCCAAAGGTACATGTATATCCACAGCTGGCCCCAACCACAATCCCTCCGCTTTCAATGCATTACAAGATGCATTCCTCTATCAACATGTTACCTCGCCTATGCACTTTAGAGCAGAGCAACGTCCAACTACCACTGATTTAATTCTCACAAATGAAGAAGATATGATAACAGATATAGGTTATGAAGCCCCTCTTGGCAAAAGCCACCATGTTGTACTTAGCTTTAAACTAACGTTCAAGTGCAAGATTAAACTATGCCAAGGGTGACAACAACAAAATGAGAGATGGTAGGAAATTATAACTGGATGGAGGACCTAAAAATATGACTGTTGAAGAGAGCTGGAAGATCCTTTCTAGTCGAGTGATAGATGCCATAGACAAAAATGTTCCTAGAAAAGCTGCAAAACAGTCCACTAAACGTAAGACCTTGTGGACAAATACACTATCCCTTGAGAAGACAAATAAAAAACATGAGGCCCAAGGGGACTGCGTCGCTCACCTGGAGCACCATCAATTTTTGTCAAAATTGTTGGTGGGTGGGTTAGCAGCCTTTTAAATGAGTTGGTGGACATTTTTGCAAGTGCAATATGGCCGCCAAACAGACTACATTTTGATTGGCCCACGGCGCCCATGGTTTTTTTATGGATCAACTTCCCTTGCACAAATTTTAATGGCCCAAATTTTGGCGTGATCCCTTCAGCGGTTCTGAAGGAGTCATTTTTGTGAAAACCAGGTCATCCAAGATGGTCGCTGAACCATTTGGTAAATCAAGTCCTCTTGAACAAACTTGGCTTACCTCCTGGCCTAGATGAAGATTCTGCAAGTGGTTTCGGAGAAGATTTATAAAGACATTTCCTGAAATTGGCCGAAATCCAAAATGGCCATTGGGAAAATTGGCTGATCGGGTTCATTTGAACAAACTTGGATCCTTATGCCCTAAGGATGCTTCCTGCCAAATATAATTGAAATCGACCTGATAGTTCTCGAGAAGACATTTTAAATTTCCCATTGCTTAAGCATGGGAGCTTTTGACGAGAAAATTATGAAAGATGGCCACCAAACCGTTTATCCGACAGTTTCGAAAATTGCAAATTTGAGATCAGAATAACCAAAAACACAAAAACAATTTCGGCCTCAAAATCCATCAAATAAAAAAATACAATATGGCCACCAAACATGCTATATTTTGATTGGCCCATGGCGGCCATATTTTTTGATGGATCAACTTCTCTTGAACAAACTTTAACGGCCCTTAGGCCCTAATCATATCTGCCAAATTTTGGCCCGATCCCTTCAGCGCTTCTGGAGAATAATGGAGATTTCCTAAAATCGGCCTAAATCGAAGATGGCGCCGGACAAATTGGCCGATCGGGTTCATATGAACAAACTTAGAGATCTCTATGCCCTATGAATGCCTCCTCCCAAACATAATTGAAATCGGTCCAGTGGTTCTTGAGAAGTCGTTTAAAGAATTCCCCATTGCTTTACTATGGGCCCATTGGTTTACTATGGGAACCTTTGGCGGGAAAACAAACCAAGATGGCAGCCAAAGCATTTATCCGACAGTCTTGAAAGTGGGATATTTGAACTTGATAAGCATATATAAAGCAATTTTCGCCATCAACATACATCAAATACAAAAAAGCCAATGTGACCTAGAAACGCTGAATTTTGATAGGTTGATGGCGGCCATATTTTTTAACGAACAAACTTCCCTTGAACAAACTTGAAAGGCGCTTGGTCCCTAAGCATATTTACAAAATTTGAGCTCTATCCCTTCAGCAGTTCGGGAGAAGTTGCTTTCGCGAAAACTAGGTCATCCAAGATGGCCACCAAGCAAATCGGCCAATCAGGTTGCCTTGAACAAACTTGGGTCTACCACTGCCACAGATGATGTGTTATGAGGTTTGAATCAACTCCTCCAGCCGTTTCGGAGAAGCTTTTTTAGTGTTTCTAAAAATCAGCCATTTTGGCCGACAGCCATCTTGGATTTTGACCGATCCGCTTCGTTTGAACAAACTTAGATCTCTATGCCTTATGAATGCTCCCTCCAAAATATAATTGAAATTGGCCCAGTGGTTCTTGAGAAGAAGTCGTTTAAAGAATTCCCCATTGCTTTACTATGGGCCCCATTGCTTTACTATGGCAGCCTATGGCGGGAAAACAAACCAAGATGGCAGCCAAACCATTTATCCGACAGTCTCGAAAGTGGCATATGTGAACTCGCACCACTGATAAGCATATATAAAGTAATTTTCGCCATCAAAATCCATCAAATATAAAAAAGCCAATATGGCCAACAAACGCTAAATTTTGATTGGTTGACGGCGGCCAGGTTTTTTAACGTACGAACTTGCCTTGAACAAACTTGAATGGACCTTGGTCCCTAAGCATATTTACCAAATTTCAGACCTATCCCTTCCGCGGTTCGGGAGAAGTCATTTTCGCGAAAACTAGGTCATCGAAGATGGCCGCCAGGTAAATAGGCCAATCAGGTTGCCTTGAACAAACTTGGGTCTACTATTGCAATAGATGATGTGTTATGAGTTTTGAATCAATTCCTCCTGCGGTTTCGGAGAAGAAGATTTTTTAAAGGGTTTCTAGAAATCGGCTATTTTGGCCAGCGGCCATCTTGGAATATGGCCGACCGCCTTCATTTGAACAAACTTGAATCTCTATGCCCTAGGGATGCTTCCGGACAAATATAATTGAAATCGGCCCAGTGGTTCTTGAGAAGTCGTTTTAAGGGAAAAGTTGACGGACGGACGGACGACGGACGGTCACCACAACATAAGCTCACTTGGCCTTTCAGGCCAGGTGAGCTAACGAGTAGCCTTCAAAAAGTATAAGTCAACAGGATCGGGTAAGGATTATAAGGAGTATGCAAAGGCACATAACCAGGCGAAGGGGGCATGCCGCAAAGCGATGCATAAGTTTGAAAAGAAAATTGCTACGGAAGCGAAGCAGAATCCAAAGGCCTTCTATGCATATGCACGAAGCAAACTGAAGACAAAAGATAGCGTAGCAGACCTCGAGGACAGGGATGGAACTATAGTATCGTCAAGCAAAGACAAAGCTGAAGTTCTAAACAATTTCTTCAGCAGCGTGTTCACAAAGGAGGATACTAGTGCAATATCCAACTTTGAAATGCGCTGTGAAAACATACTAGATAAAATTGAGTTCAGTGTAGAAGATGTGACAAAGAAACTGATGAAGCTTAACACCTCAAAGTCATCAGGGCCCGATGGAATGCACCCGAGATTGCTGGCGGAACTGGCACACGAACTAAGTACTCCCCTCTGGATAATTTTTAGTAAGTCATTGGATGAAGGCATTCTACCACAAGCACGGAAAGAGGTCAATGTCCCTATCTTCAACAAGGCAAATTAATAAATTGATGTATGCTCCCCGAAGGCATACTCTGCAGAGAAACTGAATGGATAACCCCGAAGGCATATGCTTCAGATATATATATATACAGGCCACACAAGCAATTAGTAATATGTGCATTACAGTTTACTGGCTACTCAAGCAGGCCACACAAGCAATTAGTACAGGCCACACAAGCAATTAGTAGTATGTGTATTACAGTTTACTGGCTACTCAAGCAATAGCTGTTTCCAGTGCCAACTCGTGGAGGATCTACATTATACACATGCAGCCGGTAAATGTATAATATAAACAGGTCATGCAAGGTGATATCTCATAAACAATGATTATATTCAGCAGGACAAATCTATGTGAAATTAATTTATTTAATAAACATATAACCAGAGATTCTAATAGCAAAATACAACAAATTTTTTCAGTGAACAAAGTTTAACAGAGTCTAAACTTTTTAGCTAATGAGATATCACCATATTAGGCCATCCTTAAAATATTGTTGGTTTGGGGTTAATGATGTTAAATCCACAATTTGGGGAGTAGGAATGATTCGGTGGGCCATCATTCTTTTGGTCTGGCAGGATTTTCCGTAACGAACAATTTGTTAAGGATAGCTTAATAAAAGCAAAATCTAAGTTTCTCTAAATAAACACACTTAGACTTTGATTGGCACCATATCAAAAATACATATAAAAACTATGTTCAAAATGAAGAGGGATATTTTCTGTAATGTGAAAGTCTTGAAACTATGGCCCAGAGAAACATTTTCTGTGATATTTAGTCGACCATGAAAAGTAGGGACCTACTTTTCATACTGTGCACACCTTCTCCCTAAGATACATCCACATACCAAGTTTGGTGACCATATGTGAAAAAGTCTTGAAACTATGGCCCGGAGAAACATTATCTGTGATACTCAGTCGACCATGAAAAGTAGGTCAGCATGACTTACATTTGATACTCTGCAACCTTTTCCCACAAGATGTACCCACAGACCAAGTTTGGTGACCATATGTGAAAAAGTCTTGAAACTATAGCACAGACAAACATTTTCTGTGATATTCAATCGACCATGAAAAGTAGGTCAGCATGACCTGCATTTTACCTACTTTTGATACTCTGCACACTGTCTCCCTAAAATGCATCCACATATCAAGTTTTGTGAGCACATGTGCAAAACTCTTGAAACTATGACACGGACAAACATTTTCTGTGATATTCAGTCGACCATGAAAACTAGGTCAGCATGACCTACCTTTGACCTGCTTTTCATACTCCGCCCACCTTCTCACCAAGATGCATCCATATACCAAGTTTGGTGACCATATGTGCAAAGGTCTTGAAACTATGGCATAGACAAACATTTTCTGTGATATTCAGTCGACTATGAAAAGTAGGTCAGCATGACTAAGATGCATCCACATACCAAGTTTGGTGACGATATGTGAAAAAGTCTTGAAACTATGCCCTGGACAAACTTATATATGGTGAATAGACGGACGGATGGACAAAGCGGCGACTATATACTCCCGCAAAAAAAATTTCGGGGAGCATAAAAAGGGGAAGAGGGCCGGTCAGCCTTACAAGCATCGTGTGTAAGATTCTAGAATCCATAGTTAGGAACAAGTTAATGTCCCACATGAATGATAACAACCTTTTGACAGAATTCCAACATGGCTTTCTAAGTGGAAGATCGACCAGAACAAATCTCTTGGCTGTACTTAATGACTGGACCACTTCCCTGTACTCAGGTGTACCTGTTGATACAATATACCTCGATTTTGCCAAAGCTTTTGACTCCGTGCCCCACCAAAGACTACTGCAGAAACTTAAGGGTTATAGAATTTCAGGCAAGTGTGTGAAGTGGAGTGGAACCAACAGACAGCAGCGAGTGATAGTCAATGGGGAACCATCAAATTGGCCGCCTTGTTCTGAGTGGCATCCCACAGGGTAGTGTTCTTGGACCAGTATTGTTTGTTGTCTTTATCAACGACTTGCCAGACAGCGTAAATTGCATGGCGCAGATGTTTGCTGACGATACCAAAGTCTACACACACATTCATTCAGCGACTGACCAGCAAGATCTGCAAGATGACTTACATAAACTAACAGACTGGTCCAGCACCTGGCAGCTTGGTTTCAATGCCTCTAAGTGCAAGATCTTGCATCCTGGAAGAAATAACCCTAAATACACTTATGAAATGTCCAGTAGTGAGGGCAATGTCCAGTAGTGAGGGCAAAATAAATCTCGAGACAAGCTCAGTTGAAAAAGACCTGGGTGTGAATGTTGATGATGAGTTGAAGTTCTCTACTCACACAGAGATGCAGGTTAACAAGCCCAACAAAATTCTTGGTCTTATAAAGTCATACGTATACTTGGACACAGCCTCATTGAAGTCTCTTTATTGCCCTTGTACGACCCCCACCTGGAGTATTCTAGTACAGTTGCAACACCTCGATATATCAAAGATGAGAAGTTACTTGAAGGAGTCCAAAGGAGAGCGACAAAAAGAATGGGCTAAATACACATTTGCCTGGTGTGATGAAATTATATAAATGGTAATAAAAGTCAAATGATTGGACTGTGTGTGGAACTACACCAGTCTGCAGTGTGTACTCTGATACGTCTGATCAATGCAAGACTACATTTGTGTTTTAGGTAGAATTGGTATGAAACTTGTATATATATGTATCGCATGACGTTCTCATTATGACGCCCATTAGATTGCACATATACCCAAATGAATAGCCAGAGTGTGAAACTGCTCTCATACCATGCGGCCATGCCACAAATAGATCTGGTGTGGAACCACACAGGTCTATTTTGGACTATTAGTAATCATATGTACTGTTTCAAAATACAAACAGATTGTGGGTTGAACCAGTCTATAATGTTATATAAGTAATTGTTATGTATTGAAGGTCTATAGAATTGTGTGTGAAACCACACTGATCAAGGCCTTAAATAATGGTATTAATGTGTTCGTGTTGTACTGTACTGAACAGATTGTGTGTGAAACTATACCAATCTAACTGTAACGTGTATGTGTATATGTATGTATGTGTATATAAATATTGCATTACAATCGGCTTGCGTGTGGAACCACACCGACCTGTATGCTATTATTAACAAGCTGTGTGTGAAACCACACCATTCTTCATTGTGAATAGTAAATCAGTTATTTACATAGTATTGTGCCACAAATAGATTGTGTGCGAAACCACACCAGCCTATGTAGGTATAGACTGTGTGTGAAACCACACCAGCCTATGTAGGTATAGACTGTGTGTGAAACCACAACGGTCTATGTTATTTGATCAGATGTCTAGTGTGCAACATATACTGAGCTACACTACATACAGTCATGACAGTAGGAACAACTATAGAACTAAATACGTGTAGATGTATATATGGATAGATGTATATATTTATATATATAGTGTAAATATACCACGGTTCAGATCACTACTTTCCGGAATGAGCTGTGACCCTTGTAAATAAAACAAAAGTGTATATAAAGTTTGGAACATTCGCAAATCAAATGTTCTGTATAGCACGCATATAAACTTTTGTAAACTCCAATACGTTAGTGGAGAAGCAACTAGACTTGACAAGCTAGGACTGGCTGACAGGCTACACTAAGCCTAATTCACTTTCAGCTGTAAACGATATCATATCATATTATATCAAGTGTGTGTATAAAAATTTAGCAATTCAGGAAAGGTGTAAAACTACACCTTCGATAATTTTTTTATACAGTACATGATTGGAGAAAGGTGTAAAATCACTCTTCCATGCCTATGTATATATGTAATAGTTTTGGGGAAGGTGTAATTTCACAAATTTGTAAAAATTTTACAATTTTTCTAATTACATTAGAAATTGTATAAAGTATATGATAGGGGAATGGTGTAAAACTACACCTTCCATATGTGTAAGTGAATAAATATATTTAGGTGTACATACTGACATGACATTAACAGTTCTGGGAAAGGTGTGAGATTACACCTTCCTTCTAGAACAAGTAAATTATTAGTAATGTAAAAAGAATACAGTTATAATCCATAATTATAAGGGTCATTCCATATAAGGACCAAAATTTTTGAAATCCGTCAAGTCATAGTTTCAGATTTCCTTCAAACTTTGTCAGAGTAAGCATATGTATGTATTAACAGGAAATTCCAAGTATTATAGTGAAAGGTCAAATACTTTTTGAAAACTGGCCTATCCCCTGCCTAAAATTGACAAAAATTTGTAACAAAATTTCTATGTTTGAGGCTTCATATCTCACCGACTACAGTGCTCACAATACTAGGTCTTTTTATTTTAACAGTCTGGTCACCATAGTTCGAGAAAATCACAAGCATTTTGTGCTGACCTGTTTTAGGCATGTATTAGGGATCGTCAAAAATGCCAAAAAATGTGATTTTTCATATTTTAATCCAAATTTGGTGATGCCGTAAAATGTATTTGTATTTGGTTTACACAAATGATTTCTATCCTGTTAACTAGAGCTACTGCTACTTTAGTGATATTTATTACCTAATGGCAAGATATGCTCCGCAAAAAATTTGTGGGAGCCATACCCCCACCCCTGTTCGCCAAAATGGGGTGACTTCATAACATCTTTTTTCAAAATAACCCCTTTCAATTTTTTTAATATTTTGGTGAATGTTATATATATGGTCAATGGTTACAGGGCCAAAAGGTTCACTCTTACATTTGTTTCCTTTTAGAGCCATGGCAAATACAAAATCTGATATTTTTTTAAAAACTTGTATGATATACGATTTTGGGGGGTTAATAATTTTAAAAGTATACACTCTAGAAGTATGAAACAAGAGATGTAGCGCGTTTCCCTGCCTTATTAAAAGAAACAACCAGCATTTCCCTTTTACAAAATAGATAAGCATGGATTTTTAGAGAAGTCAAAACCTTACTTTGTTAAAATTTGACATTTTTGTGGGTAAACTACAAGTCATTATTCAACAACATTTTCAATGGGAATAACATATTGCCTGGAGAATATTTAAAAAACAAGTTGACTATAAGTTGTTGCTGACTTAGCCATCAATAATTTTCAGTCAAATCATTTTCAAAATATACACCAGGTACAGAGTTTGTCCTGTAAGCTGGTCGAGCTGCAACAGCTCATCACTCAGTCTTGAGTTATCCAGTGTTAATAAAGACTGAGAGATTTCATATCTAGAGAAAATAACTCAACCTTCAGAGCTTTGTATATAATTAGGTCAATTGCTGTAATAGACATAGGTAGTGAGGTGAGATTGATTAGTCACATGGTCTCAGTTTTTCTCAGAGATCTGCATGCAAGTATTTCTATCAACAAGAGTTCAGTCAAGCATTTTAAGTGATCAAGATTAGGCAGCATGACCAGTGAAAGTGTTTAATAATTACTGCTTTGAAACATTGACATTGTTGCTGATACACACATGTTTAGATATTTACTTTAGAAATTTAATAATTCACTATACATTTTAATGATAAATTAGGCCTTTTAATTTGAAAAGTGTAAACTTTGACTAGGACACGTTGCACAATGGCTGAATTACCAGAGACATTTTGTTCAGTTGGACGTCTCACTAATGATAAATGTCATAAGTTTACGGATAAATGCTCTGTAAATGATGTTGTACAATTGACGGCTAAAGATAAAACGCTTGTTGCAATGAGAAGCGGCCAGAGTGAGGATAGTTTAGAAACAGTGTGCTGTTGCCACAAGAAACACTATCTGCATATATTCCCGACGATGAAGCAGAACACTTCATGTTGTGATCCGCTAAAAGTTCACAAAAAGCTTATTAAAAAGGGACTAGTTAATATAGATCAAGAAATTGTGGCATTAATACAGTCGAAAACTAGAGAGAGAAAACAACCTGGCCAAAAGATTTGCCATCATTGTTTGCAGAAAATTAATAACCTGACAGATTGTAGTGACAGTGAACCGGAATCAATGGCCATAGCAGATACTTTGTACAGTAATGCTGAATGCCTCAACTCTAGTTTCTCAGCAGTTTGAGTTTCTCCCCTAAAGAGTGTCCATTCAGAAAGGAAAGTATCATATGGTAAACGAAAAATCAAACAAATGGCAGAAGCAACAACAAGTCACGTGGCATCCCACCTAGGTTTTCCACCTAATAAATTAGTTGCTGACACTTCACAAACTGAATGTACATGTGATTCTAAGTTAGATGTGGACTACTTGGTATCGAACATGAATGAAAAACTGTCTGTGTCATCACGAAATCAAAAGATACAAGTATTGACTATTACACCTAAATCATGGTCGATAGATAAAACTGTTCAGGTTTTTCAGGCATGTGGTGTTACGCGTTATATGGTGAAACAAGCCAGACAACTTGCGCAGAATGATGGAATACTCGCTGATCGTGAAACCTTTAAAAGAAATAAGCTTGATCAGCATACACTAGATAGTGTTATTAACTACTACCAAGATGATACTGTATCTAGACTATTACCCGGGAAAAATGATTTTGTTACTATAAGAATTTGTGGTACCAAAGAACATAAGCAAAAACGGCTAATCCTGACAAATTTGAAGGAAGTACATGCTAATTTCAAAACAGAAACTGGACTTAAAATTGGTTTCTCTAAATTTGTTGAGTTAAGACCCAAATGGTGTGTAACTGTTTCTTGTAGCGGCAGCCACAATGTTTGTGTATGCGAAAAACACCAAAATGTAAAGTTTATGGTGGATGTTATATCTGAAGACTATCATAACCTAATTGACAAATCTGTATGTGACAGTAGTTCTCGAAATTGCATGCTGCAACGATGTGAAAAGTGTCCAGGAACTGCATTTCTCAAAACTTACTTAGAGCAAGACCTTTACGAGCACATGGATGAGGATGACATCATTAAATTCAATGAATGGGTATCCACAGACCGAATTGAAATCATGCGCCGAGAAGTATCAGTTGAAGATTTTATTTCTATATTATGTCAACGGATCCAAGAATTAACACCACATTCCTTCATAGCAAAATCTCAAAGTGAATTCTTGAAAGCGTGCAAACATGATTTAGATGACACTACTGCCATTGTTGTTCTCGACTTTGCTGAAAATTACAGCATTATTGTGTACAGGGATTTTATTGGAACAATTCTCAAGTCACGATACATCCTTTGGCATTTTATGTTAAGGCTTATGGAAAGTTGAATGAAGAAAAGGTATGCCTCATCTCTGAGTGTCTGAAACACGAAACAAATACTGTGTACTGTTTTCAGGAGATTTTTACAAGATATTGGAAGGAAAAGTATCCCAATATTCATATAATTAAATACTTTAGTGATGGGTGTGCAGCACAATACAAGAACTTCAAAAACTTTATTAATGTCTGCCATCATTATTCAGATTTTGATATTAAGGCAGAATGGCATTTCTTTGCTACCAGCCATGGTAAAGGTGTTTGCGACGGTATCGGTGGCACAGTGAAGCGCTTAGCCGCAAGGGCTAGTCTGCAAACAGCGCTTATACGAAATGCTAGTGAATTGTATGAATTCAGCCAACAGAACATAAGCAAGATCAAGTTCTTCTTAGTTAGTAAAGATGAGATCCAGAGCCATCATACAATGTTGGAAGAGCGGTATCTCCTTGCCAAAACAGTGCAAGGAACCAGGTCATTCCATTCGTTTGTTCCAAATGACACTAACTCTAACACAGTAAAGCGAATTTCAACTGATGATGTTTCATACACTCGGTCATTTTCTAACACACAACCTGGTATGTCATCAGAGATTCAGAAAATATC
This sequence comes from Chaetoderma sp. LZ-2023a, assembly GCA_034401795.1. Taxonomy (NCBI): domain Eukaryota; kingdom Metazoa; phylum Mollusca; class Caudofoveata; order Chaetodermatida; family Chaetodermatidae; genus Chaetoderma; species Chaetoderma sp. LZ-2023a. The sequence continues at coordinate 146,524,040 of CM067369.1, forward strand.
CCTATGGAACTGTGTTTGAGTGACTATGTTGGTGCATTGTATGACAAAAATTGGTGGCTTGGCATAGTGTTAGAAATTAGTCTAGAAAATGAGGACTGTCTCATTTCGTTTATGAAGCCGCATGGACCAGCTCGATCCTTTAGTTGGCCAAGGCGCACAGACCAGTGCTGGGTTCCTTTTTGTGACATTCTAAGTAAGGTGTCAACACCATTGACAGCAACTGGCCGGCAGTACACTTTTCCACAAACTGATATCGACTTTATAAATGGACTATTTAAATAATTTGGAGGAGCGGTATATGCTGGATCATGTACCGTATCATCAATTATTGCTGAGGTATGTAGTATTATGTACTATCTCTTAACACTTTTATATTATATCATGTGTATTAACCAATGCCTGTCTCAGTTTATTAAATAATTCCATGAAATGGGTGACATTTAGGCATACTTTAGTATGAGAGATTACACATATTGGCCTGGTCGCAGTGTGTCAAAATTGTCTATAAATGGCCATAGAAGTCCATGTAGCTGTACTAATATGACCATAATATACCATTCAATGTCCACCTATGATGAAAAAGTATCTAAAATGCTAAAGTGGAGATATTTTAAACTTTTTAAAACAAATTAGATTGTCGCGAAAAATGTCAAATTTTAACAGAGTCAGGTCTTTGGGTCTAGGAAATCGATGTTTATGTATTATATAACCAGGGAATGCTGATTGGTTCTTCTAATATAGCAGGAGAACTGGTTGTATCGCTTGTTTCATGCCTCTAGGCCCTATAATTTTAAAATTATTAACCCCCAAAAATGGAATATCGTACAAGTTTTACAAAAATATCACATTTCTAATATGCCATAGCTCCAAAAGGAAACAAATGTAAGAGTGCAACTTTTAACCATGTAACTATTGACCATATATCTACCATTCACCAAAATAAAATAAAAATTGAAAGGGGTTATTTTGACTTAATAGGCGATGAAGTTGGCCCTCTTTTGTGAACAGGGGTGGTGCATTGGGCCCCCAAATTTTTTGATGAGCAAACCTTGCTGTTAGTCAGTAAATATTACTAAGCTAATATTAGCTCTAGTGAACTGGGTAGAAATCATTTAGTTACAGCAACTATAATATACATTTTACTGTATCACCAAATTTTGTTGAAACAGGAAAATTAACTGTTTTTAACGTTTTTGGTGACCCCTAAAACACACCCAAAACAAGTCAACACATATTGCTTGTTATTTTCCTCAAGTATGCTGACCAGAGCATTAGAATGAAAAGATCTAGTATTGTAAACAGTATATTGGATGAGATATGATGTCTCAAACATTGGATTTGTACTTGAAACTTTTCCCAATTTTAGCATAGGGGTCTTTGAGAGGGCATTTTTCAAAAAGTATTTCACATATCAGTTAAAAAATTGTCATGCTCAACTAAAACATCCATATGCTCACACTGAGAAAGTTTGAAGGAAATCCGTGACTATGAGTTGACGGGCATTGGTCCATCTTATACGGAATGACCCATAAGTAGATGTTTTCCACATCACATTGTCCCGCTTGACTTCTGAGTCTTTTGGCAGAACATGATGTCTACAGGTTTGCAGGACTTTGGGCATGTGGGTTGTTTTTGAAGATAGGTTGACTGAAGGTCAAATTGTTTCCTAAGTGCCCTACATGCCTCAGATCACTGAAAATTATATAGCAAGCACATACTACTGTCTGGCTGCATGTGAAAGCATAACAGCTTCCTGATATATTCCGGAACTAAGTTAGGTCCGTTTATATATATATGTATTCATAGTTGACCATGTATACAACGTATAAATCTATAAGTAGGCTTGTGTGATTTCGCGATTTAATCGAAAATCACGATTTTGCCAAGCCAGAGAAAGCATGCGGGCCCGAAAGAGCAGGCATATTAAACTGACTGGCCAGGAAAAGTACCATAGGAGGAACTGGTACCTGCGGTGTGCGGATATTTCTGGGCTGATAAGCAGGCACCAGCCTCCAGCGACAACCGTCCACGGATCACCGGTACAGCAAGCCTGCTGCCAGTGTCCTGGACCACCCCCTCTAATGGGGCCACCTCTGAATCTTAATCGAAAACTGGTATTGTCCTAAGGAAACCTGATTCAGAGGCAGGGATTATGTTCCGAAGCAGATGATGAGGACAACAAAAGATTTGGTCCAGGAAGCATGCCACGGAGCAACTCTGGAACCAAATCCTTAATTGTCCTCTTCATCTCTCCCAATATCTCAACTCGGAAGGCCTCCATATCCACAGTGGATGAGGCCTTCCTCTTACCCTTCTTACTCGGCACCTCTCTCGTCGCTCCTCCTCACACACCTTCTCCCGAGCCTGTAATGGCAAGAATTCTGTCATTAGTTCCATCCCCACTGTTTACATATCTCACACTTAAGCAGTGGTCCACAGGGAATGGCAGTGAAAGCAGAGATGATGGGCGAAACGTTCTTTAAGGAAACATCCACAAGAAGGACAACCAGGTTTCTGAAACAGGCCAGAGGACGAAGACAATGAGTATTTTAGTTACAGAATTAGTAACTCAAACCAAAATAAGGAGAGGGAAGGTGGTCATACAGACCACCTACGAAGATAATAAACCAGCGTTGGGCAAAACTTTAAATGTTAATAAAGTGCAAGGCTGATTATGATTTCATAACTTAAAAAACAACAAGTTAAATCGATCCGAAACAAACATCCAGGTGTAAGAACGAATTGTATTCTTATCCAGAGCATCTTAACTGGAAAGGATAGAATATACAGACTATACAAACATCAGATATACAATGATAAAATGGCAGCAGATATTTTCAAATAAAATTGAAGTGCCTCATATCATAACTAGAATACCTGAGTCTTTAGCATCGACACACCATCCGATCTGATGAACTGGAAGCTCCACCAACTCTATGACCTCTTACCTCTCTGCACCTATAAGGGGAAGGAAGTGGACCAAGAAGGCAAAGTGAGAAGACCTTCTTCCGAGGCCTCCAACTCACTGGCATAGATTTTGGTTAGATAACCTAACAATGTTAGTAGGAAATGGAACCTTGGTGGAGAGAAAAACAAACCCTCTTACGATGTGCTGTCCTGTACAATCATAGATAAGATACCTGTGGACATAAACACAAAGAGAGATTAGTATTTCATAGTGCCACAATAGAAATAAACCAGTTTTTTTAGGTGCTTATCACGTTAAACACGAGTCCCGGAAACACATTACAAAGGAACAAAACTCGCTAAAGTGTAATTGAAATCACCTGATGATTAGGTCCTGGACCCTCCTCTGGAGACACAGCGCGCTCAGACATGATCTCAGGTAATTAGAATCTTGAATTTGCTTATCCATCTTCTATTTTTAATTGAAAACCAGCAGAAAACTTTAAAGACAAAAGTCGCATGCAAATAAATTAGCAAAAAGTACTACTCTGCGCATGCACGGTGGTTGGGGCTAGCATCCGCCAGACTGTCATCTGACTACCTGCCCAGTAGGGGCACCTAACTTTTAGTTTTTATTGAATGAAAGCCGACATTCAGCAATATCAAAGAGTATTAGGGAGGTAAGTATACTCTTGAAGTGAAAAGGTGCAATGCCGGTTACTAATTTCAACAATAAAAATTATGTCACGAATCAGCCTAGAGGGTGGGGGGGGGGTGGTCTGCTGATTAACCAGTAATGAGAAATGTCTCACGCGACCACGAAGTCATAGTTAATAATAATCGATAATACGCAGATGTATTTTATGATTGGCTCGCAGGCCATCCGATGTCATTAGGCATGAATGAAAAATTACTATCGTAGTAAAATTTTGATCACGTGACTCGTTGTCATTCGTAGCGAATTAATCACATGATTTATTTCAACCAATCTCTGTGCGACTCTCATGATCAACATTGATGGATAATGGCAGAACAAAAAATCTAGTCACTGTGCCGCTTTTAAATGCAGTAAAGCAATATCTTAGCGCCCACTTTGACGTGTTATACGACCCAATATATCATTACTGGAAGGTTCCGAGAGTAATACCACCCGATATTTAAGTGGTTCATTGATTTGGAGCGACCGAGAAAACAGGTCTGTCTATATGTCAGAAAAACTGGTGCATAGTAACTCTTATTTCCAGTAAATCGCATTTCCATTAAATTGTCAGTTTAAAGCGTACAAGTTAAGAAGGGTTACGCTATCTACTAAATTCCTTAGAGCTTGTAATTCTTAAATTTTTAAACCAAATCCGTTCACGGTTAAACCTAACTACGACAATTGGGCACCATACATTGGAGAATACAGCAGAGCGTCACCACTCTTGTAAAATACAGAATACGCCAAGATACATTCCACAGACCCAGAGCAGCATGAGCCCATACCAGAAGAAATCATAACGCACTTGCTTGGAGATGAAAAGGTAATTGAAATCTATTGCTTATATAGTTTCAAGTTTTATTTCATATTCCAATGTTTTGAAAATCATTTGACTGCGGGCTGTACAGGCAAAAACAGCGTTAACTCAAATTAGTTCCAAAACAATCGACAGAATTGGTGAAAATTTGCATGGAAATTTAGTGAATTTACTATGAAAAACAGTAATTAAATTAATGCTAAGAAAGCCTCTTGGCTTACTGATAAGTGATGTTGTTATGATTACACCCTGTGCACGCGACAGAAATAAATGTTTTCACACTAGAGCTGGGCGGTATTGACATTTACATGACGGTATCGGTACCATGAAAAAATACCGCGGTACCACAGTATACCGTCATCTGAGATTAAGGCATGCCACGAAATTAGAACAATTTTCTCCATTTCCTTTTCACTTCCAACTCCAGTCAACGGTAAATATAGGTCAAATAAATAAATCGGCTTCCTGATTTAGAGAAGAAAAACATGGCTATTGCGACTGTTTAGTTTCACGGTTTTATTAGGTCACTATTTTTATTGACGTAATATCATTCACGGGAATATCGGTCAAAGGGTGTGGTCGACTCGCTAACTTTAACCTGCTGTTTGAGGAATTGGGGCGCACTATTTTTAATCTGGATTGTTCTTGCTATTAATGCGTGTAAACGGTAAATTTTATTTTGGCAGTCGAGCGCCTTGATAAACAGACTCCAGACAAAATCCGCGAGTATTTAAACGGGCGAGATTTGTACTCTTTTATTTCTGTTGGAGTCGTATATTCTGTTACTCGCGAAAACAGGCCTATACACATACATATAACACGACATTGAATATAGCCGATTCCAAAGCTTCTGATAATTACCGAGTACCCGATGTGCAGACTCGTTACTCGCCATGCTTCACGTGAACAATTTCCGACGAAAAATTAATTACAAAAACTAAAACACTATAATTTTTAGGTGTCGTTATTTAAACTGGATTTAATCCGTAAAGAAATTTCTTAAAACACGCCAGAAAAATAAAAAATAACGACTTCAACACTGCTTGTTGTTAATAAATTAGCACGTGATCAATACGGCGCGAGCAAATACTACGTTTTAGTAAACTTTCATTGATAAATTCAGCGTAGTAATGTATTTTCCCACGGTATAGTTCATGAACAACCAATCAGATACGTCTTTGCAAGATTGCTGTTGTGTTTGAATAGCACGCAGTTTGTATGTTATTTTGTTATTCTAGCGTGTTTGTTCGGTGACATAATGCTTGGAGTAATAAATTGCAAATAAAAGAAACGGGAATAGGGAATATATTATAGTGTAATTACTACCGACGGACGGCCAGAGAATGTTAGATGTTTTAAATAAAGCACGTACGTTTGACATACAATTCTGCCCGTCATTATTTTGTAATTGACATCTTGATGTTTGTTTTTACAACGACCCTTTCACCTCAACTCGGCTAATAGTTAGGGATGCCTGTATTTTTGGCACTATTAGCACTTATTTACCCTTGGTCAAGTCAGATTTTAAGAATATATTTCTCAACTATTGCTCAAACATTATAGACAGTATTCACGGTATTTGGAAATGTCAACAGTCACGGTATCGGTTCACGGTATACCGTGGTCCTCACGGTACTACCGTCAGACCGCCCAGCTCTATTTCACACTAAGCTTAACTTCCTATGTAGATAAATTGAAACAGATTGGTGTATTGCAAAGGTGCGAATCATTGTTATTATGTAACCCTAATCGCGTGACCGCTAAATAATCATTGATCACAGGTCACTACCGGCAAACTACCAGACTTAGCTACCTTAGTAACCCTTAACTGCGGACTATTTTGACATTTTGTATTTCTTAGCAATTATATCACGGGCTGACCCTGACTAGTAAATTTATCAATGTTGATTTATAATATCACATTTTTTTCAGATGGCTATATAATAATAATTATTATTATTTAGCTTGACACTGTCCGCCAATTTTGCTGCGTTCTCGGTCTAAAGGCTCAAGGTAGCAAACTAGACATGTTGTGCCGTATGAGAAGCCAGTCCGTCACCAAGGCTAACTTTAACCACGCGTACGCAGCTCTCTATGGACATTCTGGTGAGTTAGATAATCGAAACCGTTTTGAAATTTCTTGACCTTTCATGGTTACGCTGATCAAAAACTGTAACCGTAGAGTTCTTAAATTTCTTGGAAATTCTTGACCGGGGTTAATAGATAGAAGTGGCTTTTTTAGCGTTTTGAAGAGCTGTTGGCGCATGGGGTTGCGGCCCTTTAATAAACTATCTAAATATATTGTTAAGATGGTAAGGAGTACTAAGGGTGATAATAATGATTATGATATTGATAATGATTATGTTGATACTTGATAAGAATAATAACATTATTAATAGCCTTTTTTATTAATTTTTTTAAATTTAAATTATTAGTAGTAGTAGTAGTAGTAGTTGTTGTAGTAGTATTTTTATTATTATTTTAATAGGCGGAGGATGGCTATCCTCAACCTGTCCACACAATGTAACATATGCTGTGAAGTTCTTGTTGAGATCGGAGTCACCAAGAGATTATGTCGACATTCTCAGATCGCTTAAACATGTCCCTACAGTGAATATTGCTGATATTGCCAACATGATCGCGAAGATTGGCAATAAACTTGTCCCCGGAATGTTCCATCCAAATGAAGGTCGTGTTGCAGCCACGACACCCGAGAACACCGCAGCAGCAAAGAGTGGGCGGATGTGTGTTAAAATGCCATGGCTATCTGATGATCGGCCGAAAAAAACCACGAGTACCGCAATGCATCCGATTACGGGATCAATAGAGAAATTTATGCTTTTTGACTGGTTCCACGAGGAAAATTGCAGCGTGGATGAGGTTTTGCGTCGGTCGACATTAGTTCGGGAGATTGCCGGTACAACAAATACTCAGGCCGCCGAGGAGTTGCATCGTGACAAGGCACGCGATCTGTACTGGATCAACGAAATGAAACCAACGAATCACATATTTGCATTTCGTTTAATGACACAGAACATGTCAGTTAACCAGAAAGCACTGGTACGCCACCAGAAGGCAGGCAAGGATATAACTTTAAATAGCTTGGGACAATTCATCCGAAACATTGGCCTCCCGGAAACCTTTAAATCTGTCACATTACCAGCAACTGTGACTTGCAATGTTGTGCCACCAATTCCGACAACCAGTGCCAATTCTAGCGACGATGAGACTTTCATTGTTTCTGGGATTAGATACCAAAGACATCGTGTGTCTGGAGATGGCAATTGTCTATTTCGTGCTGTGTGTGTTTCTGTACCTGATAAGGACGAAATAGAACATTCCGTTTTGAGATAAGATGTGTCTGATTGGTGTATAGCTAATCGTACGGTGCATGACACCTCAGAGGAAGAATTGCTTGAAATTTCTACACCGGGCACTGCTGTCGGAGAAGTGGCAGTTATTGCAATTGCCAATCTACTCAACATTGGTATCGTCATTGTGTTTAAAACTAAAACGTCGATAGAACACCAGCCAAATCGACCAGTGACTGACAATCCTGTTTCAATGTACCCTATACTATTCGACTTGGGTGGTCACGATGATGCACTGGTGACAGATAAAATCGCGCCTGTCTGTAACAATTATGTTGCAGCAAAAAACACTCTTAAACGAAAGCGACCATTCGCAGCAACACAAAGCCAGAAACAGAAGAAAATTACACTCGTGCAGTTCACAGATTTACCGCTTCACGATAGACAACGACGAATGTTATCTTGGCTGGTTAGCGACGAAGACGTTGAATTAGCATTAACTGGTACAATTCTTCAAGAGACATGTGTTGAAACTAGGCCGGAGTGTGTATCTGTTTGTATTTTGGATTTAAACGTTGACATTTCCAATATAAGGTCAATGTTTTCTGATGATGCATGGGCCGTTGTGACGTCAACGATACTGTCTAAGAGACATACTGCAGTTTGGATATGTACGATATGCCAAACACCCATTCTTGAAGGTGTCAAGACAATTGTTTGCGAATTGTGTCTGTCATTGCTCCATATGTCGTGTGCAGGATTAAAACGCAGTCCAAAGGCCAAAGTTAGGTTCTGTGGCCACTGCAAGTAGGCGGTAGTGTAACTACAGTTTATGCACACAGTTGCTGTACAATGGATAGAACCGATCACTCAGAACACCTTTCCAGAGTGCCCACCCATCATATGACGTCATAATGAACTACGTGATGTGTACAATGACATCATAATGAATGACATCGATAAGCACGTCACGAACGCATATTTGAAGACGGTCTATGCGTTGTTGTACAAATTGTTTGTTTTTACTCTTTTATAAATATTCGGTTGACTATTTTTAAACTAATTTGACTGGGCGCTGTTGCTGCCATAGGCCACAAATTAGTTACAAAATATTCAACAGCTTCCCTGTATAGTTTTCAGAAAATGTATAGCTAGAGCATTTGGTGATCGATCGGTTAGTGGTGGGCGGGGCATAGCTAAAAATGGAAAGGTCCATTATATAACGTCACAACTAATTACATCGCATGTAGACTGACGTCACAATCAAAGTGTAATGAATGTCAGCGCCATGAACATTGAATGATCTTAGTGTATCATAATAAACATGGTAGAATATTTTGAAACTAATTTGACTAGCTGCGAATTGTATGTCTCTTGCATGTCTTTACTAACGTTAGTAGGCATATATACACCTGTGCAAAAGTTAAGCACCACCCTATTTTTACGCACATGCGAGGGTATATTCATGTGCTATGAAGAAAGCAATAGCATAAACATTTATGTACCCATCCATCTTAGTGCAAGAGGTAATAATGCAACTAGAGGAATGCTGATTATGATGGTGGGGAAACACTGTATGTTTTTGTTTGAACTTGAAAACGAGGCCTGAATATGGTTACGTTGACACAACTGACAACTATTGCCCTACAGTTGACACACGTGGCTAGATTGTCATTAATGGTGTCTGAAAACGAAGTTTAACATCTGTGCACGAGTTTGAGACTGTCATTATTAATACCGGGTATATCCACCTTGTGCCTGGATGACGGCCTGGACACGACGTCTCATGCTGGTCATCAACCGACTGATACGCCATTGTGGTATTCGTTGCCATTCAAGATGGAGTGCGTCTGTTAATTCCTGTAGGTTCTGCACAGGAGGATCCCTCCTTCTCACCAAGTTTCCCAGAATGTCCCAGATATGCTCAATAGGGTTCATGTCAGGGCTCCTTGCTGGCCATGGTAGGGTTTCGATGGCATTCTGGCGGAGGTATTCATGCACAGCTCTAGCACGATGTGGTCGGGCGTTGTCATCCATGAATATAGGGTGGGTTCCAGGTGCATGATTTACAAAATGAGGGACCACAACTCTATCCAGTATGGAATCTTGATATCTTTGTCCATTTAGTGTTCCAGGTACAGTCAACAGATCCAGCTTACAATCAAATGAGATGCACCCCCATATCATAACGGAACCTCCACCAAATGGAACTTCTTCCATGATGTTACGTTGGTCGTACGCCGTGCGTCTGGACCTCCATACACGAGTTCGACCATCTGTGGCATGAAGCAGGAACCGACTTTCATCGGACCAGTGTACCCGTCTCCAGGATCTCATGTTCCAGTGTCTTCTTTCGTTGCACCACCTCAGACGCTCCCCTTTGTGGTGTGCAGTGAGGAGAGGACGTCTGACAGGTCTCCTAGCTTTCATGCCAGCAGCATACAGTCTCCTTTTGACGGTAGACATTGACACTCTATTGCGCGTTTCCCATTGATGGCTGAGCACTCTGCTGTTGGTGAATGGAGATCTCCTAACAAGGCGTACTAGGGCTCGATCATCACGGGCAGTAGTCTTCTTCGGTCTTCCAGATCTAGGCCTGTCCTTCACCTCGTTAGTTTGCCCATGTTTTGCAATCAAACGACTGATTACAGTATGGTTAATGTTCAGCTGTCTGCCAATCTCTCTGCAAGACATACCAGTGGTATGCATGCCTATGATTTGCCATTTCACACGATCACTTAACCTTCGTCTTGCCATAGCGGTTCACAATCAAGAGCTAATTCTCTCTGTACAAATAAACCACGGTCATGAACACAAAATTCCTAATCTTGTCGCCTAAATCTGTATGTAATGTTCTACACCTCAAACTGGACTTTTACATAACTGAACACGTGTGCTGTTTCCCGCCACGCACGGACATCAAGCGGCATGAAGTCATGCATGCATGTGCATTTCGTACTTGGAATTATGTCAGCTAACGCGGGGACAAAAAGTATGGCAGCCTAGTTGTACCATCATGTTTCTACGTTCTATTGTTTTTGCTGGTGCTTAACTTTTGCACAGGTGTATATATGATTATTGCATTATGCGACTGTAGTAATTGCCTCACAGCAAGCTTAACGGATATCCTGGAAGCAGACTATTTGTCTGTAGTATAACGCAGTACAATGGATAGATCCGATCTGTCATAATTAATTACATCACATATAGGCTGTCACAATCAAAGTGGGTCATGAATGGCGTGTCTAGATCCGTCATGAGCATTGAATAATCCGTGAACTGTACAAAGTGTATGTCAAACATTGTTGAATAAGCAGCAACAGAACCCAGTCAAATTAGTTTCAAAATATTCAACATGTTACCTGTATAGTTAAGAATTGTATGTCTTTACTAGTAGACCTGTTTACTTGAAATACAGTGCGCGCATGTGTGTTATTAAAAGCACATACAAATAGTGTTGATATTATTAATTGTATTATGTGATTGCATCAGGGTTGGGTTTTGGACTGTCCAAAACTAATTTTGAACAGACTTTGTCCAAAACCTGTCTAAAAGGGTTTAAACCAGTCCAAAACTGTCCAAAACTAATTTCAGCATATTTGCATATGTAGCGTAGAGTAATTTCAGCAGTGAAAGGGTTAGCTGTACTTGGATTAGTTAACTATAATAGCAATTAAAGGCTCATTCACTTGTAGGTGTTACAACATAACATCTACTGAAGTGCCTGCTGGTCATGCAGGTTATCTGACCTTAGATCTGATTCCCCACACAGAGCCTATTGTTAATACCGCCAGCCATCTTCCACACTCAAAGGCATAGACATCATAGTTGAATAATTACAGCCTGTAGTTAACTCTTTCAATAATAATGAATGACCAGAAATGGCAAATTCCTTACAAGTTAACAGATTTTCTTTTGAATATTTAGACAGTAATTTGCCTGGAAGCTGTTGCTGCCTCAGGCAGCAACAGCTTCTAGTCAAGTTATTTTCTAAATATTCAACAGTTTTCCTATTATACAATCTGACTGAAAGTAGTTGCTATCTTATTAAAGGATTTTACTGCAGTTACATGCTCTAAGATGATGGGTTCTGGAGTCGGTGTCTCATGCTTCTGATAGTGGGCTTTCATTCTTGCTACTTTATTTACAAGTTTGTAATCACATTCTGTACACTTAGCAAATGATTTTCGATTACTCTGAACTTCTAAGAAATGCTTCCAAATTGGATCCTTAGGCCTACCACCCTTAAAATACATCTTTGATCAAATATTTCAAATAACATCCAAAGTTAATATTATACTGAGAGAACATCCAGACAGGAACTAAACAGATGAACTTAATTAAGAAGATTTACTTGATAACTGATTTCTAATAGAAAGTGGAGTAGAATTATATAGTGATGAAATAAGCTGATAATTGTATTAATTGTCAGACTAGAGGTTAGTCACTGTTAGTCTCTATGAAGAGCTGCAGTCTTCATAGAGACTAAGTCACTGTATGCTAGTTGTGTAAACATGTATCAGAGGAATATTGTAGTATAAACATAGCCATGATAGCTATCAAAAAGCAATGAGAAAACTTAACTAGCAGGGCTAAGTCAGCTAATAGTAGTAAAAACATCTTAACAGACTTACTATCACTTACATGTATGAGCTGTGATCTTATGATCAGTGTATATATGTGTTGGCAATTTTAAAGGAGGTAGACAGGCACTTAATGTTTAGACAAATACATGCACTATCAGTAGATTCAGTTGTATGTCTTCCAGGTTTTAATCCCTGAATCACAGTCTAGTCTCAATTATAAGGAAAACACCCTGCTGAATATTTTTGAAACTAATTTGACTGGTAGTAACAGGTTTTAATCAACTTAAAATATAATTTAAGCTTATGGAGAAATATTTTTGACCAGGATTTTAGGTTTTGGACAGTTTTCAGGTGTCCAAAACCGATTTTGAGCGGACGGTTTAAACCTGGTTTAAACCATGGTTTAAACCACTAGTGTCCAAAACTTACCAACCCTGGATTGCATTCATAAGCAAATATACGCGTGATTATTGACTTGAAAATAGTGTTTTCAGAGTTTATTCTTTCTAAATGTTGATCCCAACACACCCATCCACACACACATCAATGCATGATTCTCCCGCCCTCTCTCTCTCAATCCCTGTGTAATATCGTAACAGGCATTTTGCAAACATCGTTGAACCTGGAACAACCTATTACTCACCTCCCTCAATGACTGCATAATAACAGACAGAGCATACATGCAAATGTAGCGTACTACTGGAGAGATAGCGCTCAGCCGCGACGAGATTGCAGCAATGAGCGCAATATATGCACTCAATACTAACCCTTTATGGCTCAGTGGCGCAGTACTCCGTGGCGCTGTCTGGCGGACTACGCCACTGACGCCGGTATGATTTTGAACCCTTATCAAATTGATATGATATATTATGATAAAAATAAAAATCACTGAAACACCATACATTTACTTCTACGGTATGAATACCGAAAAACAAACCTCTCGTCGAAACCAAGGCTCAAGTAGTTCCATTGCGTGATTAGAATTGTGTGCCTTCAAAATCTATGACGATAAATCTATCTAATGCATGCTTTTTTCTGTTCGGTTTCAAATTCTGGGATTTCTTCTTTTACCGCGACGATTATTAGCTTCTTCTTCTTGTTGTGTAGATACCGCCTCTCGAATATGTTCCCTTAACTTTAACGAGGAGTACAAGCGACAGGCAGAATCTGACATCACAGGCATAATACATCTGGCTACAAAGAATACAACCTATATGAAACCAATAACGGCAGAGGAAATATTTAAAGAATCCAGAAAGCTTCATAAAGGCAAGGCTGCAGACTAATATGGCATTGCATCTGAACACCTTATCGACGCCATTAATATCCTATCAGTGATCCTTACACATATATTCAACGCAATACTTGACATCCAACAAATCCCTCAGGCTTTCAAGGAAGGCATCCTTACACCAATTCTCAAGAAATCTGATAAGTGTAAAAGGCAGCCTGACAACTACAGAGGCATAATGGTTTGTTCCACTCTTGGGAAACTCCTGGAGATTGTTCTAGTTGAGAGGATGTCACCCTATATAGAGCGTATCCAAAGCCAACTACAGCGAGGGTTTACAGAAAGTGCAAGCCACCTACACACCACCTTTGCCATTTCTGAAACCCTTGCAGAGTTCGAAGAAGCAGGTGATGACCTCCTGTTTATCACCTTGGATGTTCAAAAGGCATTTGACGAAGTATGGCATTGCGGCCTCCTCTTAGAACTATATAAGTTGGTGATACCTACACAGATGTGGAGTCTGCTCGATTATTGGTACAAAGGACTAACTGGCCAAGTAAAGTGGGAAGGTGAGCTGTCCAGACTGTTCAAGATTCTCCAGGGCAAGGGAGATCTTTTTCTCCAAGCAATTATAAAGTGTTCAACAATCCCCTCCTCAAGATGATTGAATCTGCTGGAACAGGAGCCTATATTGGAGATATCTGTGTAGCCGCACCAACGTGTGCAGACGATGTCACCCTCTTAGCAAACACCAGCACCCAGACGCTCAAGTCGCATTGAAAGCAACTCAGAATTTTGCAAGTGACCATTGGTATGTCATAAGGATGGCTAAAACCAGTGCTATCATTTACGGTACACCCTCACAAGAATCCGGCATGAGCTACAAGAACGAGAACCGGGCAGTGTCTGAGGAGACCACACACCTCGACACTCTAATGAGCGCTTCCAGCCAGGTGAACCAGAAAAGGGTGGAAAAAAACATCGCTTCAGCCCAAAGTGCAGCATACAGTCTTTTCAGTTCCGGCCTACACAGAAAAAATGGCCTGAACCCAGCTGTCTGCCGGAAAATATGGTTAATATATATTCTGCCACGGCTAACTCATGGATCCGAGCTTTGGAAATTGACCACCAAAGAAACCGAGCCACTAGAGATTTTTGCTAGATCAATCCTGAGGCAGTTACAGAGCTTGTGTCCAAATACAGTAAAACCCAGCTGTATGGGCTTCTCAGAATCATACCTGTCGTCGGTGAAATACACAAGAAGGCACTCACTCTTCTAAGGAATCTGGTAGCAGACTCAACGCGTCGAGAGCATACAATCATACTGCGACAACTTGCAATGAAATCTCTCTCCAGTAAGTCATGGCTGCCATACATACAACAGCTCCTCTTGAAATAATGTCTACCATCGGCCAATGTTCTTCTAGCACAGCCTCCCTCAAAAATAGAATGGAAACATCAGGTCAACAAAGGAATAGCAAGCTTCTGGGCCACGCACCTATGGGACACAGCATCTGGAATGTCAACCATGCAGTTTATGTTGCAGTCAATGATAACACTTGAGAATGGTTCAGCTCCAATCTGGTCAGAGTCCACAGCAACTCTACGGGAGACCGAGAAGGCTATCATCAAGGCCAGACTCCTGACCGGAACTTATTAACTCCAGTCTACCGTGGCAAAATGGGACAGAAAAGGTACCATCTCTCCAGTCTGTCGGCTATATAATGATGGCAACGAAGCTACCTCACACTTCCTGGTATCCTGCGCTGCCTTAGCAGAGACTCGACAGCCACACTCTCTCCAGCTGTACAGAGCAATCCAGTGCAAACCGAGTGACGAAACCATGACCCTGCTGCTGCTCAATCCACTGCAGCCTGACATACCAGCGTCAATATCAGTAAAACCCATATCCTTAATTGAACGAATCAGCAGAGACTGGATTCTAACCTGTCACAAAGAACGAACCCGTCCCCTGACATCTCTACGTCAGGACCACTGACCAACTGCACGTACATGTTTCTTTGCTCTTGTTTGCTGTTCTGTTTTTTGCGTCATAATTAACTATCGCTATCATGTTGCTTTCAATATAAACTGTTTTAAAACTCCACACGGAAGTGCCTCATCACTTGGGGGAATCTGCATGTAAAAGAAGAAGAAGATCCAGGGAATCAGAATCCTTTAGGCGAACCTCCATGACGGAGTAGTTCCTATTATATTATAACTTTAACTGTACATATCAGACTAAATGTACACATCGCGCTAGGTATATAGATCTATACACAAGAAATTAACTATTGAATTTTCGTCGAATGTCAATGTTCAAACCGCAGGATTTATCATGTGTTCTGACTTTAAATGTGTAGTTCAGTAGAGTTTTTAGACCGATTTTAATGGGTTAACAGAGTTCCAACAGATGATGTGTTCATAAGTGATGAACGTTTTAAGTGTAGACTGTATCTGAGTTCTCTTGATAATTTTTCGAATGTTTCTAGATTGGTGTCTGATAGCTTGCTAGCATCTAGAATAGCCTGCATATAGTGCTCACTGTTCATGCTGATGTTGAGTCGCTTTAGCAGTTTAAGTATTTTTATGGGATATGGCTGTCTGATATGCTCTAGCTCTTGGCAGTCGATAAGGAAGTGCTGTAGATCTTCTCTGTGATGGCTGGATAGCTGACATTTTGCTGCTCCTCCTCTGTTCCTGGTTGGGCCTCCGAAGAGATGATATCTCTGCACAAGTAGTCTTACTTTCACTGTAGCTTGGTAGACTGAGGTTTTATCTGTCTCGCAGCTTCTCCATGCTATGTGTGGTACACCGATCATATAGGTATTCACGTTAAAGTATTGTAGAGTGCTTTTATTTTCAGCTTCGTCTTTTAGTTTGTTTTCCCAGTAGTTGTTTACATTTGAGAGACCCTCAGTAATGGAGTAGCACTATCATTTTATTAATTCTATTTTAACTGTACATTGTAGTTCGGATCGACCGGTCGGGTACCAGCCGTACAAGCTAAGCTGGGTACGCGCCGCCCATCCTGGATTCGTTCCCTGAACATGCCCCCCCCCCTGGGTAGAGCCATAAGCGTATATAGGCCTATAGGAGAGATCGCGTTGTAAAAACGACTAAGTTTGTTAAAGCGCATAGTGTGCATGCGCATGCTTGGATGCTATTTTTGATGGAGCACGTAGTTTACGACCAAGATAGGATGACGCTTTTAGTGTACAGAGATGGTACACTGTAATCCTTTTTGATTACCTGTTCCCGCTGAATCTGGCATTAATAAAGACCAGAATTCGACGGGCTTTATAAATCTGTAAACAATTTCAAAATCGGTTAAGAAATGGCTACGTTATCCATGGAAAAGCCTTCTTGATTATCTTCAAAATATTGCTGTGACGTCATAACCACGTGGACACAGAACTTATTATCAGCTATGCGCTGATTGGTTGTTGCTCGAACGATGATTGGTTGGAGCCTGCGCCTGTGACGTCATGAGGAGTATAAAAGGAGACGTGATCCAGAGATCGAGAGCATCCTCGGCCAGGGGCCGAACAGGTTGGACCTGTAATAGCTACTATTGAATGACGATACGCATATTACTTTGCTTTCAGTCCGTTTTTCTCCCGTAGCTAGCAGTTACCCAACCCACCGCACTAAAACAATTTTGTAACTCCCTACTTGCTGGAGCAATTTGGAACTTTCTAATTAACATTCACGAGTATCAATATCTACTTCGGAACACAAACTTGCAGTGAGGCCTTTACGGCCTGAATATGTGATTATACAGATGTAGAGGCAGGATGTTCTTTGATGGATGACTCGCTGGATCTGCCGGCCACGCCTAAAAGTGGTATTTCAACCGTCCCCGCACTAATGTTGTGCAGGTTCTTCTAACTTTCGACCGCAGCAAGTAAACTTTGCCCGGTGCGTCTTCAGAGCTGGCTGATGCACCCAGCACTGTTAAGCTTTGTTTTGTATCTTCATTTGCATCTAACAACCCCCGCTTGTGATCAGGTTGTTGACAACTTCCATCCATGCCATCGGTGTACGGGAACTTTCTTAACAGCAGTAATGCTATTGTATCTCTTGCTGACTACTCGTTAGACATTCCATTGTGCTTACAGTCCTGCCCGATGTACTCCCGCCATGAGCATCTTGCGGGAATCCTGTTTGCGGGAACCAATTTGCGGGAACCAACCTGCGGGTACTTTCCATCTTCCAAAGAATGCATCAACTTACGTCAACTAAAGGATGACGTATCAATTTCAGTAACATGATAGCCTAACTTAAGAATGGCTACCGAGTATTCAAGTAACTATAATTAACATTTTAATTATTCCGCTAAATGTACTTCTCTAATAATATTGTATCCGTAAGAACGGTCTCGATGACTAAAAGGTACCATACCGGTCTTAGGGCCGCTAGTTATAATTTCTGTATATGTTTATTGTTATTCTCATTTTCTGTAGGGTGTTTTCACTAACCGCACCATAGTAGGTTCGTTAACCTGTACTAAGATATATAATTCTGATCATTTAATATTGTATTAATTGTTCTGGTTAGTTTATATATATATATATATATGTTTTGTTTATTTGTAGAAAATATAGGACTGCAGTGCACATAGGAAACATTATACAGCAACATTTATATATGCAGCACACTCTTCCACCACCAACAATTTTTCACTGAGGTCGCTGTCTGTGCTATAACTTTGTTTAGCCCGGCATGTTACTGACTAAACCGTTTCTATTCAGCTCGAAAGGATAGGTTTAATATGATTAGAGACACTTTCTTCATTAAGAAATCGGTAGTATACTCTTCTCTTCCGGCAATGCGATAATCTAGCCCTGCACTCCGGTAAGACTCATAACTCTAAGATTTTGTCTCTCTTCATGCTCCACTCAGCCTTGTGTCTTCTTAATTGTTAGGATGTCCCTATCCGCACCATGGGCTCATCCGACCCTAGGAAACTGTTGGTGTTTCCGAGCGGTGATGGCCAGGGTGTAGTATCACACACATTCCCTCCATATCTTCGGATACTTAGTAGTTGGCACTTTTGCCAATGTAGGAAAGCACTGCGAAAACATATCTTAATTATTATTTTATTTGCTGAACAATCCTCCCGCACCGCAGTGCAAAACTGGGCAACTTGTATATAAACCTAACGACAGGTTAAACGGTTGGTCCCATAGGACCCGGTGACGGGCGAGATACGTATCCCCACCGAAATCCATAAGAATTTCTGGGCATGATATTTAGATCTGCCACATCCTCACGGGAAGGGCATTTACAGTGGGTATTCGTCTCTCTTACCCCCACCATAGCGATAGGACAATTGCCTAACAATGCTTTCGTGAAAAGTAATCTGTGTCTTGTAACGTTTTATGTGGTTACGGAGCGAGATGTCCGGATACTTATTCAGTTCGGCGATCTTACTAAGTAACATGTATGAGTGCTGTCTTCAGTATTAACATCTTGGGGCATCTGTTCTCAATGACAGCCTTGTCTAATAGCTAGGTAGATACGAGCCATTTGCGGCCTAAAATAGTTCTTGTTTCTAAAAACTAAAAGCTAATTAAGCAAAGCAGAAGGCTACTAATTCAGCATACTAAGAATCACATAAGACGGTGACGTGGGAATCCTTCGGGAATCGTTCGTCCCGTCTTCACGTAAAACCACACGCAACCATACAGTCATAATCTCACTAGGTATGGTATTTTCTTTTTCAAGCATTTTTGGTTGAAATATCAGAGTGGGCCCATTTGTGCCTACTACACTTCTCCCACTTTAAGCAGTGGCGACACCTTCCCGAGATGGAGGCCCGCGCGAGGCACTTGCCTCTCGCAATGATTCAGTGATGACGGTCCACACGAGGATAATACTCCTCACCCAAACTAGCACTAGGAGTAGTGCCCGCATGAGGCATATGACTTTTCGTCCGAGATAATCTCTTTCCTTTCAGCTTAGAGGTATAATAACTTATATTAAGTTAATTAGTTAAGTCTCGTGTACGGGAGCCTCCCTTGCAGGGATACCTCTGCAGACCTACGAGTCTGTGTGGTACCTCCGGGGGCCCCATGTTTAAAAGTTCATCTGGTTGTCTCTATGTCTTTTATTTTCGTATGCTCCTCATTTTTTTATCTAGCATACTTTAGTTAGTTTGTTTAGGTAAAATCATTGTATAGACTTAAATTTTTAGGTCACCAAATCAAATCTTGTAAGTCCATTGATCACGAAATTGCTATGGACAGGCATACTGGTGACACAAATTTTTGGGATGAGACCATTGTATTTAATGTTCGGGACAATGGTTGCACAGCCCCACTGAAACGATTGAGTTCCACCGGCCTTAGGAGCCGGTTTTTGTTACCCGTACGGCAGTCTCATACAGGATCTGTCACCCTGAGACCGGATGCTAACCAGCATCATCATTTGTCATGCCCGTATCCGCTTCCCGGCTCAACTGCGGCCTTTGTACAACAACGTTCAGTGGGCAACAATCATCCGCCGAAATCAGCTTTTACACCGACACCCAAATGCATGGCTTCCCACATGTCAATGCCTACATTGCCTCCTCCATCCACAGCATTGCCATCCCCCTCTTTCTCTGCACATAACAAGCCTTCTTTCCTATGTAAAACGGCAGTGGTAGGTTGTATCACCTCCGCTGAAACAACGTTATTGCAAGCACCACGTCCCGCCACCAAGACACCAAATTCTTGGTGTCCTTTTGTGGTATGCAGAACACCACCCCATCCAGCATCATGTTCCGCATCCACAGACAGCAGCGACTTGGGAGAAGCAGTTCGCTCCGCCTCATGGATTCGCAAGCACCGCCGTAAACAGGGAAAAACACGGCCCTGGCATCACTGTTTCTTCTGTGCTTCACCAAAACATCCCATGAAGCAGTGTAAGAAATGGCTTGCACAGGTAGAGCTTATCCATCATCCTGTGCATACCGCTGTCTACACCAATACAGCATACCGGGAAACAGGAACCACTCCATCACCCTTGCTACCCCCAGCTCCGCCGTCACCACAGCCCTCCCAGCAGCAGTGACGACGAACTGGCCCTTTCGTCACTCAGCCATCGACCACATTGAGAGAAGTAATTAGGAAACAGTCAGAGTACATACAGAGTGATTCCGCTCCAACGCCATTGTCGCAGACGGCGTCACTGGAAACTCTTCCACAGGTACACTGCAAAGTAATATACAAATGTGCCTGTCTGTTTAGTGATGTTTCCACCAGTGCCACCGTCGACACTGGTGCTTCAATCACTGTATTTAACAAGCGCTTATATGAGAGCATCCCACCTCATAAGAAGCCTCCCCTTAATCCTACAAACATTTACCTACAGGCGGCTACGGGAGATGACGTGCCCGTAGCCGGTGTAGTCAATTTAGTTATCCAAATAGAGGAGATGCAATTCATACAGCGAGTTGTCATCACCTCTATTCATAACGATGCCCTACTTGCCTCTGATTTCCTCAGTGCCAGCGAAGCCATCATACATTGCAAACAACAGTAACTCGACATACACGGCTGATGAATACCTCTTGGACCGGCATCATCGTTATATGATACGCGTGCGGTTATATTATCAAGTACTGCCACAGTTGAGCTGGAACAGGAACAAATCTTATGGGCCACCGCACCACAGTTAGGAAGCAACACACACATCGCCATGCTGGAACTCGATCATGATTATATGATTGCCTCTCAATACGCAAGTCCCCGCATAATAGTAGACACTACTAATAAGGAAAGTATACCTTTTAGAGCATTCAATGGTACCGCAGATCCCATCACTCTGGAACCAGGAGTACTCTGCAGCCATTTAGTGGACATTATCTCATTGGAATCACCTACACCTGCTGACACACCACCACATATGACTGATGATTTACCCGAACATTTACATTATTTGTATCTACGTGCCACAGTTGGATTACTGCAATCACAGAAATGTGAAATTCGGAAATTGCTACATAAATATCGCGATAGTTTTTCCTCCAGAATCATGGATCTCGGAGTGACTCATCTCGTACGACACTCCATCTACACGGGCAATAATCGCCCATACGACAACCGGTACGAAGGAAGTGGAAGCACACCAACAAGTGAACGACATGTTGCGGACTGGTATTATTGAACCCTCAGCATCTCCATGGGCTAGCCCAATAGTACTAGCAGGCAAAAAGGATGGAACCGTACGGCTTTGTATTGACTACTGCCGCCATAATGATCTTAGCATCAAGGACCCTTATCCATTACCTCGGATAGATCAGGCCTTGGATTCCTTGTCCGGAGCCAAGTGGTTTTGTACCCTTGACTTAGCTAGTGGTTACCGGCAAATAGCCATGGATGAAGCTGACATGGAAAAGACCACATTCATTTGTAGGGATGGCCTTCTCCAAATCCGCAAGATGCCCTACGGGTTGTGCAACGCTCCCGGAACTTTTGAATGACTCATTGAGCAGGTATTAACCACCCTGTTCGAAATAAAAAGTCAATGATAATCGTAAACAGAATTGAGCAATGCATAAATATACGCTATATCGTGATAAAACTTTTAACACGGGGTAATCAAGCTGTGGCGAGGCACTTAGTTGATTGTGACGTAAAGCATATACAGTATAACGAATGGATGCAATCTGAATGACGTCAGAGAAAAAGAATTGTGTACACCCCATGCATAAATGATTAACGTATACATTCCAAAGGCCCATAGCTGGAATTATCGGGGGAGGAATATTTTGAAAATAATTTGACTGAACATGGCTAGTGCCGTAGGCAGCAGCAGATTTCAATCAAATTTCACCCAAAATAATCACAAAAAATACGCGAATATTAGACAACAATGGGTACAAGATTGAAATGAGCAGTCAAATAAAATACAAACTTTCTCTTACCTGAGGCATGACCAATCAAGATGTCCAAGACATGCGTTAACCAATGCAAAGATATCGCGCACAGTGATCTGCTAACTTAAAACTGCATACCAGCAACAATAATGAACGTGAAGTAACGATAGCCAATGACCAAAATTCAAGGACTGCATACAGATAGAAAGCAACACTAATTTACATAACAAGTGTAAGCAAGAAACCAAAGTAGCTATAAATTCATGAAGTCAAGAATTTTAGACAAGACAGTGAATACACGTGACCTGAGTGACGCTGCAAAATTTTCCCACACTCAAAAGTTATGAATGAAAATACTACGAATTAGTATTACGCTTGCATCATAGTAAAATTAAATTAAAATAATAAAGGATTCCGAGACCCCTTACTTCAACAATCGCACAAACTGCAAGCACACGGCAAACATGCGATAAACAATTAAAATAACAAAAGATTACACGCATTACTATGCTAATGCTCTTGCACGCACACACACGCGCTGCTAACAAAATAATAGTAACAGAAATACGCATGCTAAAGCTATCATTGATGATAAAATTATTTACAAAATTATGTACGATATACAACTGGGCATGCATAAATATCACAGCATACAAAATCGTGACATATACTTAGTAGTTAGCACTTTAGCCAATGTAGGAAAGCACTGCGAACACATATATTAATTATTATTTTTATTACTGAACAAACCCTCGCACCGCAGTGCAAAACAGGGCAACTTGTATATAGACCTAACGACAGGTTAAACGATTAGTTCCATAGGACCCGGTGACGGGCGTGATACGTGGTGTAGTTTGGATCGACCGGTCGGGTACTGGCCATACCAGCTAAGCTGGGTGCGCGCCGCCGTCCATGATTCGTTTTCTGAACACGCCCCTCAGGGTAGAGCTATAGGCGTATATAGGCCTATGGGGGAGAGAGCGTGACGAAAAAAAAGTTCGTTTAAACGCATTATGCACATGTGCGCGCCAGGACGCTGTTTCTATGGAGCACGTAGTTGTGACCTAGATAGGATGGGCCTTATAGTGTACGAGCTGGTACTCTGTAGTTCTTATTGATTGTCTGTTCTCGTTAAATCTGGGATTAATCAAAACCAGAATTCTACGGGCTTTCTAAATCTGTAAACCATTTCAAAATCGGTTGAGAAATGGCTGAGTTATCCAGGAAAACTCCTCTTGATTATCTTCAAAATATTGCCTTGACGTCATAATCACGTGGACATAAAGCTTCTAGAATGTTCTAGAACGTTCGACGATGCTATTATTAGCTGTGTGCTGATTGGCTGTTGCTCGAACGATTATTGGATGAAGCCTATGCCTGTGACGTCATGGGGAGTATAAAAGGAGAACTGATTCAGTGATCGAGAGCAGCCTCAGTAAGGGGCCGAACAGGTTGGACCTGTACTAGCTGCGATGGACAGATATTACGCATATGACTTAAGTTTCCGTCGCGTTTCCGTAGCTACCAGTAGCCAACCCACCACAGTAAAAGCAATTTTGTAACTCCCCATCTGTGGGAGTAATTTGGAACTTTCGATAACCGTTCACGAATACTACACCTACATTTGGAACACAAACTTGCGGTGAGGCCTGAATATGTGAGTCTACAGATGTAGAGGCAGGGTGTTCTTTGATGGATGACTCGCCGGATCTGCTGGCCACATCGTGTCGGTTCTTTCAATTTTCGATCGCAGCAAGTAAACTCTGCCCGGTGCATCTTCAGAGCTGGTTGACATACCCAGCACCGTAAAGCCTTGTTTTGTATCTTCATTTGCCTCTGACAACCCCCGCTTGTGACGGGTTGTTTACACCTTCCATCCGTGCCATCGGTGTATGGGAACTTTTTTCACTACATAGTACTATCGTATCTTTTACTGACTGCTCGTTAGACATTCTATTAGGTTTACAATGCTGAGTGATGTTCCCCTGCCATGAACGTTCTTGTGGGAATCTTGTTTGTGGACAACAGCTCGTGGGAACCAACCTGCGGGAACCACCCTGCGGGAACGTTCCAGCTTCTGGAGAGCGCATCATCTCACGTCGACTACAGATCTACGTGTCAATTTCAGTGACACGGTAGCCTAACTTGGGAATGACTACCAAGTATTCAAGTAACTATACTTGACCATTTAATTATTTCTCTATATAGGTTTTGTCAATTATCTCGTATCCGTACTAACGGTTCCGATGACTAAAAAGAACTGTAGCGGTCTTAGGACCAATAGTTATAATTTCTGTATTTGCTAAATAGTTATTTTCATTTTCCTCAATGTGTTGCTAACCGCACTATAGTAGGTTCGTCAACCTGTATTACTATATATATATCTTAATCATTACCACCGTATTGTTTGTTCTGGTTAGATTACGTAGGTATATGGCCAGTGGTCATCCATTAAATTGTTTTGCTTAAGTTATAGAAAATATAGGAATGCAGTGCACGTAGGAAACACTATACAGCAACATTTATATATGCAGTATTTTTTCCCGCCACCAACAACTTTTCACTGAGGTCGCTGTCCATGCTATAACTCTGCATGCTACTGACTAAAACCTTTTCTATTCAGCTCGATAGGATAGGTTCAAAATGATTAGAGACACTTTCTTCATTACATACTGTAATATATTCTTCTCTTCCGGCAGTGCGCTAATCTAGCCCCGCACTCCAGTAAGACTCATAACTCCAAGATTTTGTCTCTTCATATTCCTCTTAGCCTTGTGGCTTCTTAATTGCTTGGTCGTCCCTATCCGCACCATGGGCTGATCCGACTCTGGGAAACTATTGGCGTTTCCGAGCGGTGATGGCTAGGGTGCGGTACCACATACACATTCCCGTGTATCTTCGAATACTTAGTAGATAGTACTTTAAGCCAATGTAGGAAAGTAATGCGAAAACACATGCATTAATTCTTATTTTATTTACTGACAACCCTCCCGCACCGCAGTGCAAAGCTGGCAACTTGTATATAAACCTAGCGACAGGTTAAACGGTTAGTTCCATAGGACCCGGTGACGGGCGAGATACGTAATCTCACCGAATTCTGTTAACATGTCTGGGCATGATATTCAAATCTGCCACGCCCTTACAGGAAGGACCTTTACGGTGTGCATTCATCTCTCTTACCCCCACCATAACGATAGGAGATATGGCCTAATAATGCTTCCATGAAACGTAAACCATGTCCTGTAATGTTTCATGTGGTTGCAAAGCGGAATGTCCAGATTCTCACCCAGTTCGGAGATCCCGCTAAGTAACATGTATGAGCGCTGTCTACAGTTTGATGTCCTCCATTATCTCTTCTCCAAGACAGCCGTGTCTAATAGCTAGGTAGACATCAGCCGGTTGCGGCCTAAACTAATTCTTGTTTTGACAACATCTAAAAGGAATTAAGCAAAGCAGAAGGCCCGCAGAAATAAAGCGGCAACTACTAATTCAGCATATTAGCAATCACATAAGACGGTGATGAAGGAAGCCATCGGGAATCTTCCGTTCCGTCTTCACGTAAAACAGTACGCACCCCTATAGTCATAATCTCACTAGGTATGGTCTTTTCTTTCTACAGCATTTTTGTTTGAAATATTAGAGTAGGCCCATTTTTGCCTACTATTCTTCTCCCACTTTAAGCCATGGCGACACTTTCCCGAGACGGAGGCCCACGCGAGGCACTTGCCTCTCGTAAGGATTCAGTGACGATGGTCCACGCCAGGATAATACTCCTCACCCAAACTAGCGCTAGGAGTAGAGCCCGCGTGAGACACACCACTTTTTCGTCTGAGATAGCCTTCTTCCTTTCAGCTTAGAGGTATAATAA
Source organism: Chaetoderma sp. LZ-2023a (assembly GCA_034401795.1). Classification (NCBI taxonomy): domain Eukaryota; kingdom Metazoa; phylum Mollusca; class Caudofoveata; order Chaetodermatida; family Chaetodermatidae; genus Chaetoderma; species Chaetoderma sp. LZ-2023a. Next base: position 146,550,326 of record CM067369.1, read on the forward strand.
CTTATATTAAGTTAAAAAGCTATGTCTCGTGTACGGGAGCCTCCCTTGCGGGGATACCTCTGCGGACCTACGAGTCTGTGTGGTACCTCCAGGAGCCCCATGTTTAATAGTTTATCTACCTGCCTCTATGTCTTGTATTTTCGTATGCTCTTATTGTAGTTTTATCTGGCATATCTCTCAATTAGTTAGGTAAACTCATTTGCATAGACTTATATTTTTAGGTCATCAAATCAAATCTTGTAAGTCCATAGATCACGAAATTGCTATGGATAGGCATACTGGTCACACAAACTCTTGGGATGAGACCGTTGTGTTCAATGTTCGTGACAATGGTCGCACGGCCCCACCAGAATGATTGAGTTCCACCAGCCTTAGGAGCCGGTTTTTGTTTCCCGCAGGGCAGTCTCGTTCAAGGTCCATCACCCCGAGACGAGACGCTAACCAGCGTCGTCACTCGCCGTGCACTTATGGCGCAGCGAGTCGACATGAGACATTGGAATGGCCCGACACTATCCAGCTAGCTACAGTATCCCCACCGAATTCCATCAGAATGTCTGGGCATGATATTTAGATCTGCCACGCCCTTGCGGGAAGGACATTTACGGTGGGTATTCGTCTCTCTCACCCCCACCATAACGATAGAACAATGGCCTAATAATGCTTTCGGGAAAAGTAACCTATGTCTTGTAATGTTTTGTGTTGTTATGGAGCGGGATGTCCGGATTCTTATCCAGTTTGGAGATCTTACTAAGTAACATGTATGAGCGCTGTCTTCAGTATTGATGTCTTAGGGCATCTGTTCTCAGTGACAGCCGTGTCTAATAGCTAGGTAGATACCAGCCATTTGTGGCCAAAAATAGTTCTTGTTTTAAAAACAACTAAACACTAATTAAGCAAAGCAGAAGTGCCGCATAAATAAAGCGGCAACTTCTAATTCAGCATACTAAGAATCACATAGGACGGTGACGAGGGAATCCATCGGGAATCGCTCGTCCCGTCTTCACGTAAAACACCACACATCCCTATAGTCATAATCTCACTAGGTATGGTCTTTTCTTTCTCAAGCATTTTTGGTTGAAATATTAGAGTAGGCCAATTTTTGCCTACTACTCTTCTCCAGCTTTAAGCAGTGGCGACATCTTCCTGAGATGGAGGTCCGTGCGAGGCACTTGCCTCTCGCAAGGATTCAGCGACGATGGCCCACACAAGGATAATACTCCTCACCCAAACTAGCACTAGGAGTAGTGCCCGCATGAGGCACATAACTTTTTGTCCGAGATTATCTTCTTCCTTTCAGCCTAGAGGTATAATAATTAGTTACGTCTCGTGTACGGGATCCTCCCTTGCGAGGATACCTCTGCGGACCTATGACTCTGTGTGGTACCTCCAGGAGCCCCATGTTTAAAAGTTCATCTACCTGTCTCTATGTCTCGTATTTTCGTATGCTCTTATTTTAGTTTTATCTAGCATATTTATAATTGTTTAGGTAAAATCATTGTATAGACTTATATTTTTAGGTCACCAATTCAAATCTTGTAAGTCCATAGATAACGAAATTGCTATGGACAGGCATACTGGTGAAACAAATTCTTGGGATGAGACGGTTGTGTTTAATGTTCGCGATGATGGTCGCATGGCCCCACTGGAACGATTGAGTTCCACCGGCCTTAGGAGCCATTTTTTGTTACCCGCAGGGCAGTCTCATATAAGGTCCATCACCCCAAGACCAGATGCTAACCAGCATCATCACTCGTCGTGCACTTGCGGTGTGGTGAGTCGACATGCAGCAGTAGTAGCAGTAATAGCACGATATTAGAAGCAGCAGTGGTAAGGGTAGTCATGGTCGCGGTATGGTTGTTGTGCGCAGCGGATATGACACCAACAGCAGTGACAGCAGCATAAGTCGTAGTTATACTCCTTTCATCATATGCATCCCTACTTATTTTGTGCATTGTTTCATAATTATCATAATAAATCGGTAGAGAAGATTAAGTAGAGCCTTTTTGTATGTCGATAAAGGGTTTTCGAATTTGTAATGATTTGGCCTGTTAGTATAATACTTTGGCAATAATGCCCTTAGCTCGTTATTGAAAAAGTTGCATGTAAAGCGATAATGATACTCATCGCCGATGTCATTTTTACTGCATAAATTACATTTACAGTCTATTTCTGGTGCATTAACCCATCTACCAGTTTCAATAGGTTCCGTATCTCCCACCCCTAGATGAATTATTTATCTCGCCTGCCCATGTTTGCTCATACTGGTTGATTAATGATTAATGTTTGCTTAATGCTATTATGCTTTTCTGGTTTGTAATCTGTTGTGTAATCCATAGAAAAGCATAGCCCGTGTTATTTAGAAGTGCCTCAATATATTTTAACCATTCGTATTGTACACCCTTATTATCATATTGTTTGTACATATATTTATAAATTTGGCAAGATAATTTACTTACTTTACCCGATACAAGTGAGGCCCAGAAGTCTATCGTCCTGCACTGGATATTAATTTTTATTGGGCAGCGTGCAAGTTCACCATAGGCCATAGTAGAGGGGGTTGTTCGTCTTACATTAAGGACAGATTTCAGGAATTGTAGTTGTAATGTGTCTATTGATTAACATATTTTGTAGCTAGCGGGCTATCATCAGGTCGTTCCGGTATGAAGTACCCGCCCGTCGCACCACACGTGCATGACGAACGAGGAGGCTGGTTAGCTCCGGGTCTCGAGGTTTCAGATCCCATGGGATGTCGCTCCATGAAATACATAGACCGACTCCTAAGGCCGGTGGAACTCAATCGTTCCGGTGGGGCCGTGCGACCATTGCTGCTAAGATTAACTGCATGGTGTCATCCCAACTATTTGTGTCACTGGTATGTCTTTCCACATCAATTTAATGTATGTAGAGTGATATATATAAAGATAAATAACAGTTTGTCAAACAAGGGTAGATCGATTGGCAGTGAATGAGCATATACTATAATACATAAAGTAGAGCTAGCTGATGTACTTTGCACGTGGTGTCGCCGGAGGTACCACACAGATTCGTAAGTCCGCAGAGGTATCCTCACAAGGGAGGCATCCGCATAACGAGGGCACTAATTAAATTAATATAAGCTATTATACCTTCATGATACAGATGAAAAAGACGCCTGATATTACAAGAGGGATATGCCTTGTGCGGGCTCTGGCTACCTAGATGCTACTTGTTAGTGCGAGAGGTAATAGCCTCGCGCAGGCCTCCGTCACAAGATATCTTGCTTATGCGAGAGGCAAGTGCCTCACATGGGCCTCCGTCACAGGAAATGCCTTCGATGCTGAAGAAGACCATCCTAGTGAAAATATAATTAACGTGATGCATACTGGTTTACGTGAAGATGGGGTGAGCAACTCCCAGAGGATTCACAAGTCCCCACCTTATGTCATTCCAAGATACTGCATTGGTAGGTGCCGCTTCTATTTATGCGGGCCTTCTGCCATTCCTAACCTACCACTTAGGTTTTAGAAATGGGAACTAGTTTAGGCCATAAGTGGCAAAGATTCCTACCTATCATTAGACATGGCTATCCAACAGGTGCAGACGCCCCACTTCCCATCGGTCACCTTAGAAAGCATCTACCTCCATGGATAGCGGCGTACATTTTACTTCACAACACATCTGAACTGGGTGAGACCCCAGATGCCCTGCTTCATAGCCACATAAAACATCACCAGACGATGGCTACATTTTACACAAGCAAATTTAATGGCTGACATATCATTATGGTGGGGTAGAGATACGAAAATCCACTGCGAGTGTCCTTCCCGTATGGGTGTGGCAGATTCCAAGATCTTGCCAAGACACTACAACGAGTTGGGTTGAGATGCGTGTCTCATCCGTCACCAATCCTATGGATTTAACTGCTGACCTGGCATTAGGTTTATGTTCCAATATGCCGAATATGCACTGCAGGCCGGAAATAATATCTCCTATCATAATAACAAGAATAACTACATGTTTTCACAGCGCTTTCCTTCCTTTGCAAAAGTGTCTAACTACTAAGTATCCGAAGATACAGTGGGAGATGTATGTAAACCAGCCATTTGGCCATCACTGCTCGAAAACCACTGATAGTTTCCAGAGTCAGATTAGTACAATGTGCAGGTGGGATATCCAAACAATCAAGAAGCCTTGCGGCTGAGTCGATCGTGGAGAGAGACAATTACTTGATAAATATGAGGCCATATAGATATTTGGCCAATGTTACACAATCTTGCCGGTGTGTGGGGCTATATTACCACACAGCTGGAAAAGAGGCATACACTATATGTCTCCTAACGAGGAAATAGTCCCTGAACACTTTATCCTATTCTATCGAACTGAGTAGTCAAGGTTAGTCGATAGCATGCCAGGCTCAAATATGTAGAGCACGGTCAGTGACCTCAGTGTAAAATTGTTGGTGGCGGGAACAAATGATGCGTATATATATATATACCTGTGCAAAAGTTAAGCACCCCCCTATTTTTACGCACATGCGAGGGTATATTCATGTGCTATGAAGAAAGCAATAGCATAAACATTTATGTACCCATCCATCTTAGTGCAAGAGGTAATAATGCAACTAGAGGAATGCTGATTATGATGGTGGGGAAACACTGTATGTTTTTGTTTGACCTTGAAAACGAGGCCTGAATATGGTTACGTTGACACAACTGACAACTATTGCCCTACAGTTGACACACGTGGCTAGATTGTCATTAATGGTGTCTGAAAACGAAGTTTAACATCTGTGCACGAGTTTGAGACTGTCATTATTAATACCGGGTATATCCACCT
>CM067369.1:146560140-146574624 GCA_034401795.1 Chaetoderma sp. LZ-2023a
TGGAAAGATTCCTGGTTGCTGATGCTATGCGGAGTTGCAGAATGGCGGTTCGATCCCCCGATCGGGAGATGGTGATCAACAAACTAAACTAACAGGGTGCATCACTGTCGGCTAAGTTAGCACATGGAAATTGAAGCCGCACGTTGCCAGTGCGTCAATAAAATAAAAATACATATACTGCCAGAGCCGTGCTGGAGTCAGAGTACAATAGGCGTAAAAGCCTCTGCCAGTGCGTCAATAAAATAAAAATACATATACTGCCAGAGCCGTGCTGGAGTCAGAGTACAATAGGCGTAAAAGCCTAGGATTGATTGTGACAGATGCATCCACAGATACTCCCATATGAATCGTCAGTGTGTCAGTATATCAGACATGTGAAAGCTGGTCGGCCAATCCTTGACTTTTAGTCTTGGTGCGGTGGTCCAGTGGAAAGATGCCTGGTTGCTGATGCTATGCGGAGTTGCAGAATGGCGGTTCGATCCCCCGATCGGGAGATGGTGATCAACAAACTAAACTAACAGGGTGCATCACTGTCGGCTAAGTTAGCACATGGAAATTGAAGCCGCACGTTGCCAGTGCGTCAATAAAATAAAAATACATATACTGCCAGAGCCGTGCTGGAGTCAGAGTACAATAGGCGTAAAAGCCTAGGATTGATTGTGACAGATGCATCCACAGATACTCCCATATGAATCGTCAGTGTGTCAGTATATCAGACATGTGAAAGCTGGTCGGCCAATCCTTGACTTTTAGTCTTGGTGCGGTGGTCCAGTGGAAAGATGCCTGGTTGCTGATGCTATGCGGAGTTGCAGAATGGCGGTTCGATCCCCCGATCGGGAGATGGTGATCAACAAACTAAACTAACAGGGTGCATCACTGTCGGCTAAGTTAGCACATGGAAATTGAAGCCGCACGTTGCCAGTGCGTCAATAAAATAAAAATACATATACTGCCAGAGCCGTGCTGGAGTCAGAGTACAATAGGCGTAAAAGCCTAGGATTGATTGTGACAGATGCATCCACAGATAGTCCCATATGAATCGTCAGTGTGTCAGTATATCAGACATGTGAAAGCTGGTCGGCCAATCCTTGACTTTTAGTCTTGGTGCGGTGGTCCAGTGGAAAGATGCCTGGTTGCTGATGCTATGCGGAGTTGCAGAATGGCGGTTCGATCCCCCGATCGGGAGATGGTGATCAACAGATTAAACTTACAGGGTGCATCACTGTCGGCTAAGTTAGCACATGGAAATTGAAGCCGCACGTTGCCAGTGCGTCAATAAAATAAAAATACATATACTGCCAGAGCCGTGCTGGAGTCAGAGTACAATAGGCGTAAAAGCCTAGGATTGATTGTGACAGATGCATCCACAGATAGTCCCATATGAATCGTCAGTGTGTCAGTATATCAGACATGTGAAAGCTGGTCGGCCAATCCTTGACTTTTAGTCTTGGTGCGGTGGTCCAGTGGAAAGATGCCTGGTTGCTGATGCTATGCGGAGTTGCAGAATGGCGGTTCGATCCCCCGATCGGGAGATGGTGATCAACAAATTAAACTAACAGGGTGCATCACTGTCGGCTAAGTTAGCACATGGAAATTGAAGCCGCACGTTGCCAGTGCGTCAATAAAATAAAAATACATATACTGCCAGAGCCGTGCTGGAGTCAGAGTACAATAGGCGTAAAAGCCTAGGATTGATTGTGACAGATGCATCCACAGATACTCCCATATGAATCGTCAGTGTGTCAGTATATCAGACATGTGAAAGCTGGTCGGCCAATCCTTGACTTTTAGTCTTGGTGCGGTGGTCCAGTGGAAAGATGCCTGGTTGCTGATGCTATGCGGAGTTGCAGAATGGCGGTTCGATCCCCCGATCGGGAGATGGTGATCAACAAACTAAACTAACAGGGTGCATCACTGTCGGCTAAGTTAGCACATGGAAATTGAAGCCGCACGTTGCCAGTGCGTCAATAAAATAAAAATACATATACTGCCAGAGCCGCGCTGGAGTCAGAGTACAATAGGCGTAAAAGCCTAGGATTGATTGTGACAGATGCATCCACAGATAGTCCCATATGAATCGTCAGTGTGTCAGTATATCAGACATGTGAAAGCTGGTCGGCCAATCCTTGACTTTTAGTCTTGGTGCGGTGGTCCAGTGGAAAGATGCCTGGATGCTGATGCTATGCGGAGTTGCAGAATGGCGGTTCGATCCCCCGATCGGGAGATGGTGATCAACAAATTAAACTAACAGGGTGCATCACTGTCGGCTAAGTTAGCACATGGAAATTGAAGCCGCACGTTGCCAGTGCGTCAATAAAATAAAAATACATATACTGCCAGAGCCGTGCTGGAGTCAGAGTACAATAGGCGTAAAAGCCTAGGATTGAATCGTGGCAGATGCATCCACAGATAGTCCCATATGAATCGTCAGTGTGTCAGTATATCAGACATGTGAAAGCTGATCGGCCAATCCTTGACTTTTAGTCTTGGTGCGGTGGTCCAGTGGAAAGATGCCTGGTTGCTGATGCTATGCGGAGTTGCAGAATGGCGGTTCGATCCCCCGATCGGGAGATGGTGATCAACAAATTAAACTAACAGGGTGCATCACTGTCGGCTAAGTTAGCACATGGAAATTGAAGCCGCACGTTGCCAGTGCGTCAATAAAATAAAAATACATATACTGCCAGAGCCGTGCTGGAGTCAGAGTACAATAGGCGTAAAAGCCTAGGATTGATTGTGACAGATGCATCCACAGATAGTCCCATATGAATCGTCAGTGTGTCAGTATATCAGACATGTGAAAGCTGGTCGGCCAATCCTTGACTTTTAGTCTTGGTGCGGTGGTCCAGTGGAAAGATGCCTGGTTGCTGATGCTATGCGGAGTTGCAGAATGGCGGTTCGATCCCCCGATCGGGAGATGGTGATCAACAAATTAAACTAACAGGGTGCATCACTGTCGGCTAAGTTAGCACATGGAAATTGAAGCCGCACGTTGCCAGTGCGTCAATAAAATAAAAATACATATACTGCCAGAGCCGCGCTGGAGTCAGAGTACAATAGGCGTAAAAGCCTAGGATTGATTGTGACAGATGCATCCACAGATAGTCCCATATGAATCGTCAGTGTGTCAGTATATCAGACATGTGAAAGCTGGTCGGCCAATCCTTGACTTTTAGTCTTGGTGCGGTGGTCCAGTGGAAAGATGCCTGGATGCTGATGCTATGCGGAGTTGCAGAATGGCGGTTCGATCCCCCGATCGGGAGATGGTGATCAACAAATTAAACTAACAGGGTGCATCACTGTCGGCTAAGTTAGCACATGGAAATTGAAGCCGCACGTTGCCAGTGCGTCAATAAAATAAAAATACATATACTGCCAGAGCCGTGCTGGAGTCAGAGTACAATAGGCGTAAAAGCCTAGGATTGATTGTGACAGATGCATCCACAGATACTCCCATATGAATCGTCAGTGTGTCAGTATATCAGACATGTGAAAGCTGGTCGGCCAATCCTTGACTTTTAGTCTTGGTGCGGTGGTCCAGTGGAAAGATGCCTGGTTGCTGATGCTATGCGGAGTTGCAGAATGGCGGTTCGATCCCCCGATCGGGAGATGGTGATCAACAAATTAAACTAACAGGGTGCATCACTGTCGGCTAAGTTAGCACATGGAAATTGAAGCTGCACGTTGCCAGTGCGTCAATAAAATAAAAATACATATACTGCCAGAGCCGTGCTGGAGTCAGAGTACAATAGGCGTAAAAGCCTAGGATTGATTGTGACAGATGCATCCACAGATACTCCCATATGAATCGTCAGTGTGTCAGTATATCAGACATGTGAAAGCTGGTCGGCCAATCCTTGACTTTTAGTCTTGGTGCGGTGGTCCAGTGGAAAGATGCCTGGTTGCTGATGCTATGCGGAGTTGCAGAATGGCGGTTCGATCCCCCGATCGGGAGATGGTGATCAACAAACTAAACTAACAGGGTGCATCACTGTCGGCTAAGTTAGCACATGGAAATTGAAGCCGCACGTTGCCAGTGCGTCAATAAAATAAAAATACATATACTGCCAGAGCCGTGCTGGAGTCAGAGTACAATAGGCGTAAAAGCCTAGGATTGATTGTGACAGATGCATCCACAGATAGTCCCATATGAATCGTCAGTGTGTCAGTATATCAGACATGTGAAAGCTGGTCGGCCAATCCTTGACTTTTAGTCTTGGTGCGGTGGTCCAGTGGAAAGATGCCTGGTTGCTGATGCTATGCGGAGTTGCAGAATGGCGGTTCGATCCCCCGATCGGGAGATGGTGATCAACAGATTAAACTTACAGGGTGCATCACTGTCGGCTAAGTTAGCACATGGAAATTGAAGCCGCACGTTGCCAGTGCGTCAATAAAATAAAAATACATATACTGCCAGAGCCGTGCTGGAGTCAGAGTACAATAGGCGTAAAAGCCTAGGATTGATTGTGACAGATGCATCCACAGATAGTCCCATATGAATCGTCAGTGTGTCAGTATATCAGACATGTGAAAGCTGGTCGGCCAATCCTTGACTTTTAGTCTTGGTGCGGTGGTCCAGTGGAAAGATGCCTGGTTGCTGATGCTATGCGGAGTTGCAGAATGGCGGTTCGATCCCCCGATCGGGAGATGGTGATCAACAAATTAAACTAACAGGGTGCATCACTGTCGGCTAAGTTAGCACATGGAAATTGAAGCCGCACGTTGCCAGTGCGTCAATAAAATAAAAATACATATACTGCCAGAGCCGTGCTGGAGTCAGAGTACAATAGGCGTAAAAGCCTAGGATTGATTGTGACAGATGCATCCACAGATACTCCCATATGAATCGTCAGTGTGTCAGTATATCAGACATGTGAAAGCTGGTCGGCCAATCCTTGACTTTTAGTCTTGGTGCGGTGGTCCAGTGGAAAGATGCCTGGTTGCTGATGCTATGCGGAGTTGCAGAATGGCGGTTCGATCCCCCGATCGGGAGATGGTGATCAACAAACTAAACTAACAGGGTGCATCACTGTCGGCTAAGTTAGCACATGGAAATTGAAGCCGCACGTTGCCAGTGCGTCAATAAAATAAAAATACATATACTGCCAGAGCCGTGCTGGAGTCAGAGTACAATAGGCGTAAAAGCCTAGGATTGATTGTGACAGATGCATCCACAGATAGTCCCATATGAATCGTCAGTGTGTCAGTATATCAGACATGTGAAAGCTGGTCGGCCAATCCTTGACTTTTAGTCTTGGTGCGGTGGTCCAGTGGAAAGATGCATGGTTGCTGATGCTATGCGGAGTTGCAGAATGGCGGTTCGATCCTCCGATCGGGAGATGGTGATCAACAAATTAAACTAACAGGGTGCATCACTGTCGGCTAAGTTAGCACATGGAAATTGAAGCCGCACGTTGCCAGTGCGTCAATAAAATAAAAATACATATACTGCCAGAGCCGTGCTGGAGTCAGAGTACAATAGGCGTAAAAGCCTAGGATTGATTGTGACAGATGCATCCACAGATAGTCCCATATGAATCGTCAGTGTGTCAGTATATCAGACATGTGAAAGCTGGTCGGCCAATCCTTGACTTTTAGTCTTGGTGCGGTGGTCCAGTGGAAAGATGCCTGGTTGCAGATGCTATGCGGAGTTGCAGAATGGCGGTTCGATCCCCCGATCGGGAGATGGTGATCAACAAACTAAACTAACAGGGTGCATCACTGTCGGCTAAGTTAGCACATGGAAATTGAAGCCGCACGTTGCCAGTGCGTCAATAAAATAAAAATACATATACTGCCAGAGCCGTGCTGGAGTCAGAGTACAATAGGCGTAAAAGCCTAGGATTGATTGTGACAGATGCATCCACAGATAGTCCCATATGAATCGTCAGTGTGTCAGTATATCAGACATGTGAAAGCTGGTCGGCCAATCCTTGACTTTTAGTCTTGGTGCGGTGGTCCAGTGGAAAGATGCCTGGTTGCTGATGCTATGCGGAGTTGCAGAATGGCGGTTCGATCCCCCGATCGGGAGATGGTGATCAACAGATTAAACTAACAGGGTGCATCACTGTCGGCTAAGTTAGCACATGGAAATTGAAGCCGCACGTTGCCAGTGCGTCAATAAAATAAAAATACATATACTGCCAGAGCCGTGCTGGAGTCAGAGTACAATAGGCGTAAAAGCCTAGGATTGATTGTGACAGATGCATCCACAGATAGTCCCATATGAATCGTCAGTGTGTCAGTATATCAGACATGTGAAAGCTGGTCGGCCAATCCTTGACTTTTAGTCTTGGTGCGGTGGTCCAGTGGAAAGATGCCTGGTTGCTGATGCTATGCGGAGTTGCAGAATGGCGGTTCGATCCCCCGATCGGGAGATGGTGATCAACAAATTAAACTAACAGGCTGCATCACTGTCGGCTAAGTTAGCACATGGAAATTGAAGCCGCACATATGCCAGTGCGTCAATAAAATAAAAATACATATACTGCCAGAGCCGTGCTGGAGTCAGAGTACAATAGGCGTAAAAGCCTAGGATTGATTGTGACAGATGCATCCACAGATAGTCCCATATGAATCGTCAGTGTGTCAGTATATCAGACATGTGAAAGCTGGTCGGCCAATCCTTGACTTTTAGTCTTGGTGCGGTGGTCCAGTGGAAAGATGCCTGGTTGCTGATGCTATGCGGAGTTGCAGAATGGCGGTTCGATCCCCCGATCGGGAGATGGTGATCAACAAATTAAACTAACAGGGTGCATCACTGTCGGCTAAGTTAGCACATGGAAATTGAAGCCGCACGTTGCCAGTGCGTCAATAAAATAAAAATACATATACTGCCAGAGCCGTGCTGGAGTCAGAGTACAATAGGCATAAAAGCCTAGGATTGATTGTGACAGATGCATCCACAGATAGTCCCATATGAATCGTCAGTGTGTCAGTATATCAGACATGTGAAAGCTGGTCGGCCAATCCTTGACTTTTAGTCTTGGTGCGGTGGTCCAGTGGAAAGATGCCTGGTTGCTGATGCTATGCGGAGTTGCAGAATGGCGGTTCGATCCCCCGATCGGGAGATGGTGATCAACAAATTAAACTAACAGGGTGCATCACTGTCGGCTAAGTTAGCACATGGAAATTGAAGCCGCACGTTGCCAGTGCGTCAATAAAATAAAAATACATATACTGCCAGAGCCGCGCTGGAGTCAGAGTACAATAGGCGTAAAAGCCTAGGATTGATTGTGACAGATGCATCCACAGATAGTCCCATATGAATCGTCAGTGTGTCAGTATATCAGACATGTGAAAGCTGGTCGGCCAATCCTTGACTTTTAGTCTTGGTGCGGTGGTCCAGTGGAAAGATGCCTGGTTGCTGATGCTATGCGGAGTTGCAGAATGGCGGTTCGATCTCCCGATCGTGAGATGGTGATCAACAAATTAAACTAACAGGGTGCATCACTGTCGGCTAAGTTAGCACATGGAAATTGAAGCCGCACGTTGCCAGTGCGTCAATAAAATAAAAATACATATACTGCCAGAGCCGCACTGGAGTCAGAGTACAATAGGCGTAAAAGCCTAGGATTGATTGTGACAGATGCATCCACAGATAGTCCCATATGAATCGTCAGTGTGTCAGTATATCAGACATGTGAAAGCTGGTCGGCCAATCCTTGACTTTTAGTCTTGGTGCGGTGGTCCAGTGGAAAGATGCCTGGTTGCTGATGCTATGCGGAGTTGCAGAATGGCGGTTCGATCCCCCGATCGGGAGATGGTGATCAACAAATGAAACTAACAGGGTGCATCACTGTCGGCTAAGTTAGCACATGGAAATTGAAGCCGCACGTTGCCAGTGCGTCAATAAAATAAAAATACATATACTGCCAGAGCCGTGCTGGAGTCAGAGTACAATAGGCGTAAAAGCCTAGGATTGATTGTGACAGATGCATCCACAGATAGTCCCATATGAATCGTCAGTGTGTCAGTATATCAGACATGTGAAAGCTGGTCGGCCAATCCTTGACTTTTAGTTTTGGTGCGGTGGTCCAGTGGAAAGATGCCTGGTTGCTGATGCTATGCGGAGTTGCAGAATGGCGGTTCGATCCCCCGATCGGGAGATGGTGATCAACAAATGAAACTAACAGGGTGCATCACTGTCGGCTAAGTTAGCACATGGAAATTGAAGCCGCACGTTTCCAGTGCGTCAATAAAATTAAAATACATATACTGCCAGAGCCGTGCTGGAGTCAGAGTACAATAGGCGTAAAAGCCTAGGATTGATTGTGACAGATGCATCCACAGATAGTCCCATATTAATCGTCAGTGTGTCAGTATATCAGACATGTGAAAGCTGGTCGGCCAATCCTTGACTTTTAGTTTTGGTGCGGTGGTCCAGTGGAAAGATGCCTGGTTGCTGATGCTATGCGGAGTTGCAGAATGGCGGTTCGATCCCCCGATCGGGAGATGGTGATCAACAAATTAAACTAACAGGGTGCATCACTGTCGGCTAAGTTAGCACATGGAAATTGAAGCCGCACGTTGCCAGTGCGTCAATAAAATAAAAATACATATACTGCCAGAGCCGCGCTGGAGTCAGAGTACAATAGGCGTAAAAGCCTAGGATTGATTGTGACAGATGCATCCACAGATAGTCCCATATGAATCGTCAGTGTGTCAGTATATCAGACATGTGAAAGCTGGTCGGCCAATCCTTGACTTTTAGTCTTGGTGCGGTGGTCCAGTGGAAAGATGCCTGGTTGCTGATGCTATGCGGAGTTGCAGAATGGCGGTTCGATCCCCCGATCGGAAGATGGTGATCAACAAATTAAACTAACAGGGTGCATCACTGTCGGCTAAGTTAGCACATGGAAATTGAAGCCGCACGTTGCCAGTGCGTCAATAAAATAAAAATACATACATACAAACATAAAACACACGACATTCAAACACATATTTATGGCATTCATATTTACATACACACATACATAGCTACTGACTTAATTAAACATATATTATGGAATCTATAAACCATCAGGGGCGCCGGAAGCACGAGAGCAGCGGGGGCAGCTTCCCCCGTTGCCATTTGGGCAGGGGGTGGGGGTGCAGCTGGGGCAGCTGTGCCCGTTACACTTTTCTATTAAAAATAATCTTTAGCTTAGAACTTCAAAAATGTTTTTAAAATATTCAGAGCAGACTCAGCTGTTGCATTAGCACGTAACGTAATTTTATAGTGCTTTTAGGCTGGAGATATCTTACCCGCGTGACAACACTAGAACAAAGGATATCTCCGGCGACGCTTACGGGATACCAGAATTGACAACTCTCAAAATCAAAATTTTAATAGACGTGTGAAACGTATGAAAAGGGAGAATAAAATTTCTATACACATGACCACAGTGTTGGTTCGATGTTGGTGGGACACAACAAGTTGAGGAATGGGTCTAAGAGTTGTTGTCCACTTCCTACAGCATGAGAGGAGGGTGTGTCTAGGTGGTGGGGGGGGGGGGGGCAGTGGTGAAAAATGTAATAATTGAATGCGCCATCTCCTGCATTCTGAGTAATAAATGTCATCAACATGGACTGTTCAATGTTGTACTCTTCGTATGAGCATGAGTACTCCACCCTCCCCTAGCAACGGTCGTGATACACATGTTTAGCTGCGTGAAGCTTTTTGAGTTCTAGCCATAAAAGATGATGCCACCGTCCGCACAAAAACCACAATCAGACATTTGAAGACCTTCTTTGAATAGGCTGAACCCGTGCCAATATCCCATCCGACAACCATCCCAATATGACTAAGTATGAGGCTGCGAAATCATGATTTAAATCACTCATTACATACCCGCTGGCTGCTGAATAGTTTGTTACTAATTTGACTTTGATGGTGTTGCTGCCTCAGGAAACAACATCTTCAAATAATATTAGGTTAAAAAAGTTCCACAGCAAATTTAATACACCATAAACATGTATTATATGTGGTATTGGTAGTTGAAAGAGTTAATAATGTTGGCTATTGTTAATGTGTACACATCTATGACCATGATACAGCAGCAGCAGCAGCTGCAGCAGCAGCAGCAGCAGCAGCAGCAGCCAATTTGTTATTGTGTCTATCTATCCATCCATCATTATTCTGTCCACTTATTTCCTTAAGCAAGTCCTGAAGAACAACTGGGCAGAAAGGGTCCGAGGGGTCGAATCCAGAATTTGTCCTGGGATGCTGCTTGGTCGATTTTGTTTGTGGCCATCCTGGATGTTGCACTATATTAAGAATTACATATAATGATCTTCTCTGAAACTGGTTGGCCCATTGATATGAAACTCAAGAAATGTCATCATCTAAGGCTGAACAAACCTTGTTCATATCTTTAAATGATTGGTCATGCAATTTAACTTCCGGCCGTCTTGGATAGCATATATTTCACACACACAAACACATTTCCTCTAAAAGCGTTGAAGGGATAGGGCCACAATTTACCAAATCTAATTAGGAAGTTAGGAACTAACGTCAAATCAAATTGTTTTCAAAGCAAACTGGGCAGGTCCATCGTGTAGACACATGCCCGAATGCACACACTCACGCACTTAGTGGCACAATGACCTGTCTTCCCGCTCGCCCACTCACGACCACCTACTCCATACTCCACCTACGCCCGCTAACTCTCTCTGTCCCCCACTCCCTCGCTCCCTTACTCACACACATACGTACGTGTGCATGCATGCACACCTAAAAAAATACCTAGCCATCGCATAGTCACAGTTACCAATTGACTAATAGCAGGCATCAGACGAGAATATTACCCACTATAATGTAAATTGGGAATAGGCTCAATTGACCAATAAATACATAAGTTCTTCACTTCAGATATTTCTACAGACAATGCCATCCAGTGTGCCCATTTTGTGGGACCTGCCCCGCCCCTAAGATTTGCTTCCGGCACTCCTGTCAACCATAATCTATCAGTGCTACATTTGAGATGAGATTAGCATGCCTTTAATATCAAAGTACAATTGCCATATGTGATAAGCAATAAAGTACACACTTCTTGTGACTCACCTTAACCTGCAGAATGGCATCAGTAAAATCCCAGGCTTCGAGATACAGGAATGATTGCTTCTCATTGTTATTGTGCTGGATATTGAGCTTGACACGAACACCTCCCGGTGATGTCTTCACAGACTCTGCATAGTACAGTTGTGTGTCAACAGGAAGATGGCATAGGCCTGCAGGTCTGATCCCATTAACACTAGTATTACAGACACAAAATCGAAGCAAACATTCTTGCTTAGAGTTGGAATTGTTGAAAGCTTCGTTATCATTGCAATCATAGCAATTAATCAAAGTATTTTCTGACGCCAGGTACGATCCAATTGTAGTTTTCATATAAATTAGGCCTATAGTTAGAAACAAATTTATTATAAAGCATAGTGGGTTATGGCGTTGCCAAACCGCATGCCTAGACATACTGATGTTGTTAATACCGTAGAGAGAGAGAGAGAGAGAGAGAGAGAGAGAGAGAGAGAGAGAGAGAGAGAGAGAGAAATCAGACAATATGCACATTTATAAGATTGAGTTGTAGGTCGCTAGCGATTATATTAACCCTCTGACTAATATAGACAAATGACGCAGATTCCTATAACCCGGTGCAAGAAATTAACATTAAATTCATGTGCTAATTTTGACTAACGGCAGTTTTTGTTAATCTCAACAGCAACATTCTATAGCAACACCGTTTTAATTTTAGTATACCATCACTAGTCAGAATACAAAGGTGATGCGACCGTTATTAGCTGATCATTCAGTACAGTATGACTACGCATTAAAGACGTTAATCAACATTGATTTATAATGTTTTTATCTTTGCCCAGCCACATGTATTCACCACGCTTATTGCGCATGTAACAGGAGGGGGGTGAATATTAGTGCGTAATAACAGAACAAGGATTAGAACTTGACGACGTTATTATTTCCTTCGAGAAACAGTGTCCTCTTCGTTGTATAAAAGGGCGCTGTTTCTCTAAGGAAATACTAATGTCAAGTTCTGATTCCCATCGCTACATACGATCTGGGAGATGGGCATGAACTTGTGGGTTCCTATGCTGGTAAATCCGTCACCACATCCCCCAACCCACCCCGCCATTTTTAGTAGCTCGTGTATGCTAGTTAAATATATGTATATCTACAAACGTTATGAACCGACGCATGAAACTCTAATACAGTTGTTTGTCAATTTACTCATTTAATGAGAGAGTCAAACATTTTCTGGGTGCTAGGTACCGATTAGAAGCTTAGACCAAAATACGAAGTTTGTAGTTCGAAATTCGACGGGAGCAGTTATTATTCATAAATTAAAAAAATATATATATATATATAAATTCACACATTTTAAAACAACATATCCTTCTTCGATTTATCACGGACATAAAAGTGGGTAGCTCTGTGAGCTGTTTTGCATTTCCGCCGAATGTAGTTCATGCCACTGACACCGCGTTTATAACCATATTTGAACCAAATTCACAGAG
Source organism: Chaetoderma sp. LZ-2023a (assembly GCA_034401795.1). Lineage (NCBI taxonomy): Eukaryota > Metazoa > Mollusca > Caudofoveata > Chaetodermatida > Chaetodermatidae > Chaetoderma > Chaetoderma sp. LZ-2023a. Next base: position 146,572,651 of record CM067369.1, read on the forward strand.
TTTACTAGATAACTGGCCCCAGTGGCGTAGCCAGAGCATTATGTGTGGGTGAAATTCAGATACTCTCAAATGGCATATATCTGCATCTTAAATGAGGAACACCACCCCCAACCCCCCCCCCCCCCCACCCCCAACCCCTCCCCTATTAACAGTAAAGAGTAAAACAGTACATTTTATATTCACAAACAGTCAGCCTGCATACCTGGTTAGTGGTGTTAGCATCCAGTGGGGGAACTCACGTCAACCATTGACAACTAACCTTCTTTGACCATCAATGCCGGTCTTAAGTGGCGCATACACGATCAATATAATTGACAATAATATTGCCAATTATGAAAATTGACAATATTATTGATCGTTAGTGTGTAATATTGAGGTCGAATTTTGACTTGCGCAATATTCTGACGGAATCAAAAGCCGGTAGATATTTATTGATGACTATGCAATTTTATTGTGTCGTTGGTGGTAGGGGCCTGCACATAGAGACTATTGATCAATATTTCATTCTGAAGTAAATTTTCATAATTGACAATATTATTGTCAATTATATTGATCGTGCATGGGCCGCTAAATGCTGCCCATACACGATCAATATAATTGACAATAATATTGGTACAATATTATTGAAAATAAAATGTGTTGGCCACCAACGGCACAATAATATTGTTAAATATTATCGTCATATGACAATAATATTGAACAATATTATTGCGCCGTTGGTGGCCAACACAGTTTATTTTTAATAATATTGCAATATTATTGTCAATTGTATTGATCATGTATGGGCCGCTTTAGAGATAGTTTGTTCTTCCCATGAGAGGGGGTGTCAGCAACCCTCCCCAGGAAAAATGTAAGATTGTCTGTCTGCTCTGAGAAGCTATTTCCTGAATCCTGTAGTCTGAGTGATACAAGAGCATCTTTAGATTGTTTTAAATCAAATAACAGTATTATGGACTTCTGATAATAGATATACTCATATTAAGTGCACTTAATTATACATAGAAATGGAGGCCTAACACACACACACGCACGCACGCACGCACTCACACACACACGCACGCACGCACGCACGCACGCACGCACGCACGCACGCACGCACGCACGCACGCACGCACACCTCGCCTTACTACAGGGAGGCACATATGGTTATATGGTCATACTGCCATACGGTTATATCGTACATATTCCATACAAAGAATAACTTAAAATTACTAGTTTTTCACGTGGGCTTGGGGAACGCTAAATAACCACTCGCCACTATAGTTTCTCATCCCTCATCATCAGAAAACTCAAACAAAAAAGGTTCATCTTCTGAGGCGGATCCGGATATTATTGAAGGGGTGGCCCTTGGTCTGGGAGGGATTCGGAGAGTGCTCCCCTCCCAAAAGAGGGGTGGGTGGGGATTCGGTTGGTGGGGTGTGTGTGCTCCCCAAGAGAAATTTTGTGAATTTAAAACTGCTAAGATGCAATTTCCAGCCTTCGGAGATGAAATTTTTATTTTTATTTTACCTGTAATTTAGAACATTCTTGGAGATAATCAAGCAGTCAAATGAAAAAGGAGTATCTATGGTAAGACAGATAATAAGATTGTGAACATGTATTAACCTATCATTCTATTCACCTTATGCAGTTTTTATCTATACAAACGAAAATAGCGCTCTGGGCATCATGTCCAGACAGCTTTTCTCGTTTGTAAAAAGAGAAATTGCATAAAACACATGGGTTGTAGAATTCTGCGCATATACATGCATGTATACATTATGCATGTATATGCGCAGAACTCTACAACCCATGTGTTTTATGAAATTTCTCTTTTTACAAACGAGAAAAGCTGTCTGGACATGATGCCCAGAGCGCTATTTTCGTTTGTATAGATAAAAACTGCATAAGGTGAATAGAATGATAGGTTAATACATGTTCACAATCTTATTATCTGTCTTACCATAGATACTCCTTTTTATATATATATATATA